>CM055274.1:90045275-90441181 GCA_029237695.1 Conchocele bisecta
TCAAATACATGTTTTGACAGTGGTTTAGAATCATTTCCAATGGAAATGATTCTAAAGTGAAATGATTCTAAAGTGCTGTCAAAACATGTTTTTATTGAGAAAGTTGGCAAAAGCAACATCAGACGACCAGTTTCGTGCTCAGCAGTCTAAGGGTTAGATATAGAGGAAATCATCCATTTGGGATATTAAATAGTGGCTGTTATAGAGAGGGTGTTGTTGTAGAGAGGTGGCCATTCGGGGAGGTTCGACTGTACATGCACAATCACATCCACTTACTTACAGATAACCTGGATCAAGCAATAAACCTGTTTACGGAAGCTATAAAGCTAAACCCGCGCCTTGCTATGCTGTACGCCAAGAGAGCGAGGTCAGTCACATGTCTCCTGGGCCAGCGGCCGTTTTCCGTGTCTTTTGAAAACAATTTTTCACTCATTATGCATATCGTGTTGTGCATATAGATTGTAACATTATATGTTTGAAATGTTCATCTGATTCAAATTGGCGCTAAGAAATTTACGCGCCCCCCCCCCCCCCCCCCCCCCCCCCCCCCCCCCCCACCCCCCCCCCCCCCCCCCCCCCCCCATCACAACAGGTACTAGTAACAGGATTTGTTGCCTAAACAATAGGACCCTTACTTTAAATTTTGCATTTACTCCTGGATTTGACAATTTTCTTCCACCATAATTTGAAATGTTAATTAAATAGTGGAAAGTGTGTTGATCAAATTAGATGTCAAATGACTTGACTCCTAAATTTGACCAGCTAACTCCAAATAATACAGTTAGAGGAGTCAAATGACCCTGGCATTAACTCGCTACTAGGAGCTGTGAATGTAACATATCTGTATACTGTAGCTCCTCGTCTGTCTGTGTGGCTTCTCAGGTATTGATAAGAAATTCCACTTGGCTTAAAACATAAATTAATGAAATATTGTGATACTGCCAATCCTACTGTGTATATATATGTAAGCAGATGTGGTGTAATGTTATGTTAACCCATTCATCACTAGAGGGATCTCTCCCAATATTAGAAGCAGTGTAGATCATGATGATCTGGCTCGTAACGAGACGTCTCGTCAAGATCTGCACCATTTGTGGATATTTCCTGTGTAATGGAACAGTCTCAACATGTCAGTTAAGGTGCGTAATTTGGAGGTAAATTTCTTACTTCTCCATCATCAAAAATGGCAAGTTCAGAGTGCTTTAGAATCGTCTCAATGAGGTCAATGAGACGATTCTAAAGGACTCCCAATTTGCCATTTTTAGCGCAGAAGAGCTTATGGCATACCCCCCCCCCCCCCCCAGCGTCGTCGGCATCCACAAACTTAACGTTGGTATAAATGTCTTATAACTTCTGTTTCCTTTCATGGAACACCTTGTTATTTCATACATGCATTCCTCAGATGACCCTCTATCACGCTGTAGCAAATCCACGACCCACCACCCAACCCTTACCCCAGGGTCAAGGTCACAAACTTAGCACATTCCTAAATTTTACGTTGGGGTAAATGTCTTATAGCATCTGTTTCCTTTCATGGAACACCTTGATATTTCATACATGCATTCCTCATATGACCCTCACAAACTTAGCCTGTTCATAAACTTAACGTTGGGGTAAAGGTTGTGTAACTTCTGTTTATTTACAGGGAACGCCTTCATATTTCATACATGGATTCATCTGATGATACTCTATCGTGCTATAGAAAATCCATCACCCACCGCCCATCCCTTACCCCTCAAGGTCAAGGTCACAAATTTGGCACATTCATAAATTTAACGTTGGGGTAAATGTCTTGTAACATCTGTTTTATTTCATGGAACGCCTTCAAGTTGATATTTCATACATGCATGACCCTCTATCATGCTGTAGCAAATCCACGACTCGCCACCCAACCCTTAACCCAAGGTCGAGGTCACAAACCTAGCACATTCATAAACTTAACGTTGGGGTAAATGTTGTGTAACTTCTGTCTATTTACAGAGAATACCTTCATATTTATGCCTCCGCCACCGAATGGTGAGGGGGGCATATAGTGTTACCGGCGTCCGTACGTACATACGTACGTACGTACAAAACCTTAACGCTCGAGTAAATGGCTTATAATTTATGTTTCCTTTCTCGGATCTGCTTCACATTTCACACACACATTGCTCCAATGGTCTTCTACCGCCCTGTGGCAAATCCACATTTGTCCTGCCCCCGCTAACCCCAGGGTCAAGGTCACAGACTTGGTGCGTTCGAAACCTTAACGCTCGGGTAAATGGCTTATAATTTCTGTTTCCTTGCTCAGATCTGCTTCACATTTCACACACGCATTACTCAAATGGTCCTCTACCGCCCTGTGACAAGTCCACATTTGTCCCGCCTCCACTAAGCCCAGGGTCAAGGTCACAGCCTTGGTGCGTTCGAAACGTTAACGCTCGGGTAAATTGACTTATAATTTCTGTTTCCTTCCTCAGATCTGCTTCACATTTCACACACGCATTGCTCCAATGGTCTCCTCTAGCGCTCTGTGACAAATCCACATTCGTCCCGCCCCCGTTAAGCCCAGGGTCAAGGTCACAGACTTGGTGCATTCAAAACCTTAATGCTCGGGTAAATGGCTTATAATTTCTGTTTTCTTGTTCGGATCTGCTTCACATTTCACACACGCATTGCTCCAATGGTCCTCCACCGCCCTGTGACAAATCCACATTCGTCCCGCCCCCGTTAAGCCCAGGGTCAAGGTCACAGACTTGGTGCATTCAAAATCTTAACGCTCAGGTAAATGGCTTATAATTTATGTTTCCTTGCTCGGATCTGCTTCACATTTCACAAACGCATTACTCAAATGGTCCTCTACCGCCCTGTGACAAATCCACGATCATCCCGCCCCCGCTAAGCCCAGGGTCAAGGTCACATACTTGGTGCATTTTAAACCTTAACTCTCAGGTAAATGTCATATATTTTCTGTGTCCTTGCACAGAACTGCTTGATATTTCACACACCCATTGTTCTGAAGGTCTGCTATCGTGCTGTGACAACAGATCCATGCTTCTCTGGCCCTCTGTGTTTTCAAATATGCCTCGTTTTCTTTGGCTGCCAGCGGGGGCATTCATGTGCCGACAGGCCACATTTCTAGTTCATACATGCATTCAACTAATGATACTCTATCGTGCTCTAGCAAATCCATCACCCACCCCTACCCCTTTCCGCAAGGTCAAGATCACAAACTTAGCACATTCATAAACTTAACGTTGGGGTAAATGTCTTATAACATCTGTTTCCTTTCATGGAACGCCTTGATATTTCATATATGCATTCATCTGATGATACTCTATTGTGCTATAGCAAATCCATGACCCACCCCTTACCCCACCCCTTACCCCAAGGTCAAGGTCACAAACTTAGCACATTCATAAACTTAACATTGGGGTAGATGTCTTTTAGCATCTGTTTCCTTTCTTGGAACACCTTGATATTTCATACATGCATTCATCTGATGATACCCTATCGTGCTATAACAAATCCATGACCCTCCGCTCACCCCTTACCTCAAGGTCAAGGTCACAAACTTAGCATGTTCATAAACTGTGTAACTTCTGTTTCGTTACAGGGAACGCTTTGATATTTCATACATGCATTCAGCTGATGATCCTCTATTGTGCTACAGCAAATCCATGACCCCCCCCCCCCCCCCCCCCCCCCCCACCCCCACCCCCACCCCACCCCTTTCCCCAAGATCAACATCATAAACTTAACGTTGGAGTAAATATCTTTTTATAACTTCTGTTTCTTTACAGGAACGCCTTGGATATTTCATAGATGCATTCATCTGATGATACTCTATCGTGCTCTAGCAAATCCATCACCCACCCCCACCCCTTTCCCCAAGGACAAGATCACAAACTTAGCACATTCATAACTTAACGTTGGGGTAAATGTCTTATAACATCTGTTTCCTTTCATGGAACGCCTTGATATTTCTTATATGCAGTCATCTGATGATACTCTATCATGCTACAGCAAATCCATGACCCACCGCCCACCCGTTACCCCAGGGTCAAGGTCACAAACTTAGCACATTCATTAACTTAACGTTGAGGTAAATGTCTTATAATATCTGTTTCCTTTCATGGAACGCCTTGATATTTCATACATGCTTTCCTCAGATGACCCTCTATCATGCTGTAGCAAATCCAAAACCAACCACCCAACCCTTACCCCAAGGTCAAGGTCACAAACTTAGCATGTTCATACACTTAACGTTGGGGTAAATGTTGTGTAACTTCTGTTTCTTTACAGGGAACGCTTTGATATTTCATACATGCATTCATCTGATGATCCTCTATTGTGCTACAGAAAATCCATGACCCCCCACCCACCCCTTTCCACAAGGTCAAGGTCAAGGTCACAAACTTAGCACATTCATACATGCATTCCTGATGTGAATAGCTATCATGCTGTAGAAAATCACCAACTTAGTGCGTTCATAAACTTAACGTTGGGTTAAATTTTGTTTTACTTCTGTTTTCAGGGAGCGCATTTATATTTATGCCCCCGCCACCGAATGGTGAGGGGGGCATATAGTGTTACC
Source organism: Conchocele bisecta (assembly GCA_029237695.1). NCBI lineage: Eukaryota > Metazoa > Mollusca > Bivalvia > Lucinida > Thyasiridae > Conchocele > Conchocele bisecta. The sequence continues at coordinate 90,049,852 of CM055274.1, forward strand.
GGCGTCCGTACATACGTACGTACGTCCCGAAACCTTAACGCTGGGTAAATGGCTTATAATTTCTGCTTCCTTGCTCGGATCTGCCTCACATTTCACACACACATTGCTCCAATGGTCCTCTACCGCCCTGTGATAAATCCACATTCATCTCGCCCCCGCTAAGCCCAGGGTCAAGGTCACAGACTTGGTGCGTTCCAGACCTTAACGCTCGGGTAAATGGCTTGTAATTTGTGTCCTTGCTCGGATCTGCGTCACATTTCTCACACGCATTGCTCCAATGGTCCTCTACCACCCTGTGACAAATCCACATTCGTCCTGCCTCCGCTAAGCCCAGGGTCAAGGTCACAGACTTGGTGCTTTTGAAACCTTAACGCTGGGTAAATGGATTATAATTTCTGTTTCCTTGCTCGGTCGGATCTGCTTCACCAGGGGTGTAAAATAGCACTCGACCGCTCGCCATGGCGACTTGGTCATCGTCTCGGTCGAGTAGCTTTGTGTAGACGGTCGTCCGACGGGTCGAGTGAATTTTGCATCAACCATGATTGATCGTGAATAAAAAAATAAAAAGTTATGCACCGTTCTCCATTTATTAAACCCGTTTATTTATCAAATACCATTGATCATTTCATAAACACTTTGAATTGAATAAAAGCGTTTACGCCAACCGGAACAATTCTAATTATGGACGAATTTAAATCGTGGCTCAAGCGTCGTGAATTGAAATTTTATCAATACTTACCTATTTACAATATAAATGGGAAATATGCAAATTCTCCGTCACATATGTCTGGCAAGACATCGCAGCCACGGATTCATCTTCACTTAAGTTAGTGCAGCGAGTTATCGCGCAAGTGTCTCGATTTATGGGATGGTCGCCGGGCCTAGGCCGCCTGTCGTCCGCAATTTAAACTCGCCCATAATTAATTTATCGCATTCTGTAACGTCAATGTTCGCTTCCGGTGTAAACACGCAATATTGCTAGCAGACAGCGAGAGTTAGCACATGCGAAAATATCATTTTCTCCAAACTACACAGCATTCCAATGAGACGGATCGCTTGATTTTCGTTAGAAAATGATTTTCAGACCAGTCCAATTATAAAAATGGGATGTTTTTCTTTGACAAATATGAACAATACTTGCAAGCAGTGCAGATCCTGATGAGACGGGTTGCGGATTTACACTGTTTGGAAATATTGCTATAAATAACATACATGATGATGTACAGTAGCAGATATAGCCTACTAAAGGCGAACATAGTGAATATTGAAATATCTGTATAAAATATAAGGGCGATCGAGTGGCAAACAAGTAAGGGCGAGTAAGATTTTGCTTCTACTAGACCTTAAGCAAGGCTTAAGGGCAAGTGATATTTCAATTAATTTTACACCCCTGTTCACATTTCACACACGCATTGCTCCAATGGTCCTCTACCGCCCTGTGACAAATCCACTTTTGTCCCGCCCCCGCTAAGCCCAGGGTCAAGGTCACAGACTTGGTTCGTTCGAAACCTTAAAACTTGGGTAAATGGCTTATAATGTCTGTCCTTACTCGGATCTGCATCACATTTCTCACACGCATTGCTCCAATGGTCCACTACCACCCTGTGACAAATCCACATTCGTCCCGCCCCCACTAAGCCCAGGGTCAAGGTCACAGACTTGGTGTGTTCGAAACCTTAACGCTCGTTTAAATGGCTTATAGTTTCTGTTTCCTTGCGCGGATCTGCTTCACATTTCACACACACATTGCTCCAATGCTCCTCTACCATCCTGTCACGAATCCACATTTGTCCCGCCCCCGCTAAGCTCAGGGTCAAGGTCACAGACTTGGTGCGTTCGAAACCTTAACGCTGGGTAAATGGCTTATAGTTTCTGTTTCCTTGCTCGGATCTGCTTCACATTTCACACACGCATTGCTCCAATTGTCCTCTACCACCCTGTGACAAATCCACATTCGTCCCGCCCCCGAAGCCCAGGGTCAAGGTCACAGACTTGGTGCGTTCAAAATCTTAACGCTGGGTAAATGGCTTATAATTTCTGTTTCCTTGCTCGGATCTGCTTCACATTTCACACACGCATTGCTCCAATGGTCCTCTACCGCCCTGTGACAAATCCACTTTTGTTCCGCCCCGCTAAGCCCAGGGTCAAGGTCACAGACTTGGTTCATTCGAAACCTTAAAACTTGGGTAAATGGCTTATAATGTCTGTGTCCTTACTCGGATCTGCTTCACATTTCTCACACGCATTGCTCCAATGGTCCTCTACCACCCTGTGACAAATCCACATTCGTCCCGCCCCCACTAAGCCCAGGGTCAAGGTCACAGACTTGGTGTGTTCGAAACCTTAACGCTCGTTTAAATGGCTTATAGTTTCTGTTTCCTTGCTCGGATCTGCTTCACATTTCACACACACATTGCTCCAATGCTCCTCTACCATCCTGTCACGAATCCACATTTGTCCCGCCCCCGCTAAGCTCAGGGTCAAGGTCACAGACTTGGTGCGTTCGAAACCTTAACGCTGGGTAAATGGCTTATAGTTTCTGTTTCCTTGCTCGGATCTGCTTCACATTTCACACACGCATTGCTCCAATTGTCCTCTACCGCCCTGTGACAAATCCACATTCGTCCCGCCCCCGCTAAGCCCAGGGTCAAGGTCACAGACTTGGTGCGTTCAAAATCTTAACGCTGGGTAAATGGCTTATAATTTCTGTTTCCTTGCTCGGATCTGCTTCACATTTCACACACGCATTGCTCCAATGGTCCTCTACCGCCCTGTGACAAATCCACTTTTGTCCCGCCCCCGCTAAGCCCAGGGTCAAGGTCACAGACTTGGTGTGTTCGAAACCTTAACGCTCGTTTAAATGGCTTATAGTTTCTGTTTCCTTGCTCGGATCTGCTTCACATTTCACACACACATTGCTCCAATGCTCCTCTACCATCCTGTCACAAATCCACTTTGTCCCTCCCGCCCCCCGCTAAGCTCAGGGTCAAGGTCACAGACTTGGTGCGTTCGAAACCTTAACGCTGGGTAAATGGCTTATAGTTTCTGTTTCCTTGCTCGGATCTGCTTCACATTTCACACACGCATTGCTCCAATTGTCCTCTACCGCCCTGTGACAAATCCACATTCGTCCCGCCCCCGCTAAGCCCAGGGTCAAGGTCACAGACTTGGTGCGTTCAAAATCTTAACGCTGGGTAAATGGCTTATAATTTCTGTTTCCTTGCTCGGATCTGCTTCACATTTCACAAACGCATTGCTCCAATGGTCCTCTACCGCCCTGTGACAAATCCACATTCGTCCCGCCCCCGCTAAGCCCAGGGTCAAGGTCACAGACTTGGTGCGTTCGAAACCTTAACGTTCGGGTAAATGGCTTGTAATCAGATATGCCTAGTTTTCTTTGGCTGCCAGCGGGGGCATTCGTGTGCCGACAGGCCACATTTCTAGTTCATACATGCATTCATCTTAATATGCTATATTATGCTATAGCAAACCCACGACCCACCTTGCACCACTGACCCCAATGTCAAGGTGACCGTGGTGTGTGATCATGGGTCTACGCTACACATGTTCACCCCCGGTGTGTGACTGGGTTGTCGTGTGATCATTGGTCTATGCACATGTTTACCCCCGGTGTGTGTGACTGGTGTCGTGTGATCATGGGTCTATGCTACACATGTTCACCCCCTGTGTGTGTGACTGGTGTCATGTGATCATGGGTCTACGCTACACATGTTCACCCCCTGTGTGTGACTGGGTTGTCGTGTGATCATTGGTCTATGCACATGTTTACCCCCGGTGTGTGTGACTGGTGTCGTGTGATCATGGGTATATGCTACACATGTTTACCCCCGGTGTGTGTGACTGGTGTCGTGTGATCATGGGTCTATGCTACACATGTTCACCCCCGGTGTGTGTGACCGTTGTGTCGTGTGATCATAGGTCTATGCTCTACATGTTCACCTCTGGTGTGTGTGACCGTGGTGTCATGTGATCATGGGTATATGCACATGTTCACCCCCGGTGTGTGTGACTGGTGTCGTGGGATCATGGGTCTATGCTACACATGTTCACCCCCGGTGTGTGTGACCGTGGTGTCATGTGATCATGGGTCTATGCTACACATGTTCACCCCCCGGTGTGTGTGGCCGTGTTGTCGTGGGATCATGGGTCTATGCTACACATGTTCATCCACGGTGTGTGTGACCGTGGTGTCATGTGATCATGGGTCTATGCTACACATGTTCACCCCCCGGTGAATGTGTGTGGCCGTGTGTAGTGGGATCATGGGTCTATGCTACACATGTTCACCCCTGGTGTGTGTGACCGTGGTGTCATGTGATCATGGGTCTATGCTACACATGTTCACCCCCGGTGTGTGTGACTGGTGTAGTGTGATCATGGGTCTATGCTACACATGTTCACCCCTGGTGTGTGTGACCGTGGTGTTGTGTGGTCATGGGTCTACCTCGCTACACATGTTCACCCCCCCCCCCCCCCCCCCCCCCTCCGATGTTTGTGACCCGTGGTGTCCGTGGGATCACGGGTCTATGCTACACGCGTTCACCCCCGGTGTGTGTGACCGTGGTGTCGTGTGATCATGGGTCTATGCTACACATGTTCACCCCCTCCCCCAGTGTGTGTGACCGTGGTGTCGTGTGATCATGGGTCTATGCTACACATATTCACCCCTGGTGTGTGTGACTGTGGTGTTGTGTGATCATGGGTCTATGCTACACCCCCGGTGTGTGACCGTGGTGTCGTTTGATCATGGGTCTATGCTGCACATGTTCACCCCTGGTGTGTGTGACTGGTGTCGTGGGATCACGGGTCTATGCTACACATGTTTCCCCCCCCCCCCCGGTGTATGTGACCGTGGTGTCGTGTGATCATGGGTCTATGCTACACATGTTCACCCCCGGTGTGTGTGACTGTGGAGTCGTGTGATCATGGGTCTATGCTACACATGTTCACCCCCGGTGTGTGTAATCGTGGTGTCGTGTGATCATGGGTCTATGCTACACATGTTCACCCCCGGTGTGTGACTGTGGTGTCGTGTGGTTTCAGTGCGTATATCCGTATGAAGAAACTGAAGGCGGCCATCCATGACTGTGACAAGGCCGTCGAACTGAACCCAGACTCTGCCAGCCCCTACAAGTTCCGCGGCAAGGCCAAGAAGTGAGTCTGTATACCCTCGGTGGTTCGCTCTCTTATGTAATCGGGCGATATGTCCCCACCCTCTATTTTACTATTATACACTGGTTAACATTGGCATCAGTGATATATGCGTAGCAAAACAGATATGTTGAGCGTGAGTAAACATTTGGATAACAGCGAGATGACTAAACAATGATATATAAGACTGATATACAATGTACTATTTTTTTCACAGTGTCTGTTGATTTTGGTAATTTTTGGGTACACTATCTATGCATACTTTATTCCCATGTTCAAGGTCACTTGGGACTTGTGTTCAACTTTCATGTTTACCACTTGTGTTTAGATCTAGATATAGGTCAATAAAATATCTCTCTTTGTTAGACTATCTCTCTAGTAGCATGGTCAATCCGCAATGGAAAACTACTTTAATACTTGATATCAAGTTTTATCAGGCTGGCCATCAAAATGGTAGTAATTCCTCAATGAGCCGCTGATTTCCTAGCCTTGCCTGGTAAATTTATATCAACAGATACTAGCGTCCCATTGTCCGTGCGACTGTTTAACCCTAACAATGCTGAATTAAATTTTGCCGTCTGCTGTGTGTTGTCTGTTTTTTTCTCATCACAAGCATGATTTCACAGCACTTCGCAATCATTTCCATTTCAAAAGTGCTGTAAAATCATTTTTTTGTCGCTCGGCACATTGGTGTATGTACGGACATGCGCCCGAGTTTACCTAAAGTCTTTTTTTATTTAGGTTAAAGTATTTTTTAGTACAGTCTACGTTCGTTTACTCAAAGTCGGTTAAGTCGAATTCCCTCGTTATGGTACGTCGAATTTGTGTCCAAGTCCCATTTCAGATCCTATTATTTTCAATTAAACTGGCTACCGCTATGTCGAATTTTGACCAATTCGAACTAATTGTTGGGTCCCGAAAACAGAAATGTATGGTATTATGGTATTTCACTCTCGTTAAGTCAAACAAAGTGTCAGTTTGTGCTCAAAGTGCGAATTCGCGGCGCCAATTTACCGGATCAAAGACTGGACTTGTTTACCTGTGTAAACCTGTGTAAACAAACTTTGAATAAGTGTTAAAGGTGATTTCCTCAGCACCAATTAAACTTCGCTCATCTGATTTAATCATCATTGATAAATAACGGATTAATGCGTGTATAGGCAAACGCAAGTAAACACATTAGAGAGGAGTTGGTCCCCGGTAGCTGCTCGATCACAGCTCTTCACCTCTCACCGACGTATGTGAAGTTGTCATTACTTGCCGGAGGAGGTGGTTTTCCCCGGGTACTCCGGTTTCCCCACCATTCATCTCGCGGAGTAATGCAGTTTAGCCCGGAATTGGCCGCCCGCATTACTCTTAGTAAACATTATTGACTGTAATATGCATCGTCTGAAATCAAATTTAACATTTTGGACCATGACCGGTGGTATGGTATGGGCCACTCACTAATATATGGGCAATTGCTATACCGCCGTGTATTATCTTCTCTTTTTCTTTCGTCTTCAGAATATGTGAAACACATTGTCATATAACCAAATATTAACAGATAAACGCCGCACCTGAACTCGAATAATAGCAAATCGTATATAACGATAAGCCGCGAAACGACAGTAGCTGGGCCCGAAAACATATTACATCATACTTTGTATAACCAAATATCGATCATTCCCAGCCTGATATGTTATGCCCTGACCAACCGTCAAATATCATCATTATATAGGATAACACTGTTACGGCTGAATCTCCATATATCACATGCACCCACACTTTTTCACTGTCTTACATACTGGCTTCGTGCGATAGGAGAATGAACTAGCTAGGTTAAATTAACCGCCTCATTGCCTCCTTCTTTTAATGCACATATTTCGACTGTATGGCAGATATTAGTAAATTCGGAAACAAACGGGCCAACGGTCATTGGCCTGCCACTTTTGGGTTCAAATGCGCGGGTTTGGAAGGTCCTCGAGCCAATTCCTACCCTTAAATATAAGATAAAAAAACAACAAAAAAAACATATTAGAGTTGCAAAAGTGTAACAAGTGTGTCACAAGTCGTATGGGAGTTGCGTCCCGTAACGTGTATGGCAATATTTTGAGGTCATGTTCAGATTTCGTTACGTTGAACTTCGGTTTACTCGAAGTATTTAGCACAGTCCGACGGATTTGGAGTAAACGAGCGTAGACTGTACTATCAATGCCTCGGCGGTCACGACATGCGGGCACGGCCATCTAGTATTGAGAAAGAAAAATATAAAACACGGACGGGCTACACTTTCCATTTGCCACCTTGTACGGGCTGTTGTGATGTTGCAGGATGCTGGGCCAGTGGGAGGACGCCTACCACGACCTGACGATGGCGTGTAAACTCGACTACGACGATGACACCAACCTGATGCTGAAACAAGTTAAGCACAAAGTGAGTTATCACTCATGGGCTGACAAATTCTTGCACAGTCTTGCGTGATTGGGGAATGTGATATAGTGAAAAATGGTATAACCTCGGTCAAGTCGTTTCGGAACACATAATGACATGTGCTTTCTTCATTCATATGCAAATGAGGCATGTTATTTTTGTCGAGCCCGCTTGCGGAAAGCCAGACATAGTGATCACAATGACGTCTGGGTGTCATCATCCATATATTCATGCTGTATCCTACTCATGCGGCCCCTGTGCCCAAGGTCAAGGCCAAATGACTTGGAAGTTTGCGTTAAATTTGTAAAAATTTGGATTAAAGTTTTCAGACACCTACTATCTCTGTAACCGTAAGTCGGATTTGCTTGACACTTTGTATGCTTATTGGGCATCATCAATATATTCATTCTGTGTCCCACTCATGCGGCCCCTGTACCCCAAGGTCAAGGCCAAATGACTTACAAGTTTGCGTTATTATAAAATCTGCGTTAAAGTTTTTACATACCTTATATCTCCACAATTGTTACTCCAATTTGCTTCCAACTTCCAATACTTCCTTTTCATCATCCATATTTTCATTCCATAGCCTGCCCATGTGGTCCACATGCCCAAAGTCAAGGTCATATGACTTTGAAATTTGTGTTAAAGTTTTTATATACCTTATATCTCCACAATACTTACTCTGATTTACTTCCAACATCCAATACTTCTTATTCATCATCCATATTTTCATTCTATAGCCTGCCCATGTGGTCCACATGCCCAAGGTCAAGGTCAAATGACTTTGAAATTTGTGTTAAAGATTTTACATACCTTATATACAATGTATCTCCACAACACTTACACCGATGTTCTTCAAACTTCAAATAATTGTATCCCCCGGACTCCGTCATTGCTCTAATACGCATTGCTCTAATGGTCCTCTACCGCCCTGTGCCAAATCCACGTTCGTCCTTCCCGCCAAGCCCAGGGTTAAGATCACATACTTAGTGCTTCAAAAACTTTAACGCTCAGGTAAATATCTTATAATTTCTGTTTTCTTTCACAAATCAGCTTCATATTTCATATATGCATTGCTCGAATGGTCCTCTACCGCCCTGTGCCAAATCCACGTTCATCCTGCCCCCGCCAAGCCCAGGGTCAAGGTCACATACTTGGTGCTTCAAAAACTTTAACGCTCAGGTAAAAGAAAATTTTGACTTGTAATTTGGCCTCATTTATTATCAAAGCGATATGTGGGACATCCGTGTTCTATGAACACATTTACTTCACACATGCATAGAAGACGACCCAAAGGTGTGTCACACGTAAGAATGACAACTCTTGCGTCGTTAATTTCTTAGTTATCTCCCTTTGTTGTTTCGTGCACTGATTTCGTGTCCGGAGCATAACTCGAACACCCTTTGGAATATTTTCATGAAACTTCACACAGGCACAGACCACGACCCTAAAGGTGTGTCACGCAAGAATGAGAACTCTTGCATCAATAATTTTTTAGTTATCCCTTTGTTTTTCCGTCACTGATTTTGTCTCCGGAGCATAACTCGAACACCCCTTTTAGCTCGCCTGCACGAAGTGCATAAGAGCTTATGGCACACCCCCGGCATCGTCGGCGTCGGCGTCAGCGTCGTCCACAAACTTAACGTTGGGTAAATGTCTTATAACTTCTGTTTCCTTTCATGGAACACCTTGTTATTTCATACATGCATTCCTCAGATGACCCTCTATCATGCTGTAGCAAATCCATGACCCACCACCCAGCCCTTACCCCAAGGTCAAGGTCACAAACTTGGCACATTCATAAACTTAACATTGGGTAAATGTCTTATAACTTCTGTTTCCTTTCATGGAACATCTTGTTATTTCATACATGCATTCCTCAGATGACCCTCTATTATGCTGTAGCAAATCCATGACCCACCACCCAGCCTTTACCCCAAGGTCAAGGTCACAAACTTGGCACATTCATTAACTTAACGTTTGATAAATGTCTTATAACTTCTGTTTCCTTTCATGGAACACCTTGTTATTTCATACATGCATTCCTCAGATGACCCTCTATCATGCTGTAGCAAATCCAGGACCCACCACCCAGCCCTTACCCCAAGGTCAAGGTCACAAACTTGGCACATTCATAAACTTAACGTTTGGTAAATGTCTTATAACTTCTGTTTCCTTTCATGGAACACCTTGTTATTTCATACATTCATTCCTCAGATGACCCTGTATCATGATGTAGCAAATCCATGACCCACCACCCAGCCCTTACCCCAAGGTCAAGGTCACAAACTTAGCACATTCATAAACTTAACGTTGGGGTAAATGTATTATAACATCTGTTTCCTTTCATGGAACGCCTTGATATTTCAAATATGCATTCATCTGATGATACTCTATCATGCTATAGCAAATCCATGACCCACCGCCCATCCCTTACCCCAAACTTAGTACATGTACATTCATAAACTTAACGTTGGGGTAAATGTCTGTTTCCTTTCATGGAACGCCTTGCTATTACATACATTCCTCAGATGACCCTCTATCAATGCTGTAGCAAATCCACAACCCACCACCCAACCCTTACCCAAAAGTCAAGGTCACAAACTTAGCATGTGCATAAATGTTCTGTAACTTCTGTTTCTTTACACTTTGAACACCTTGATATTTCATACATGCATTCATTTGATGATACTCTAGCATGCTATAGCAAATCCATGACCAACCCCCTCCCCTTTCCCCAAGATCACGGTCACAAACTTAGCACATTCATAAACTTAACGTTGGGGTAAATGTCTTATAACATCTGTTTCCTTTCATGGAATGCCTTGATATTTCATACACGCGTTCATCTGATGATACTATATAGTGCTATAGCAAATCCATGACCCACCGCCTACCCCTTACCCCAAGGTCAAGGTCACAAACTTGACACATCCATAAACTTAACGTTGGTGTAAATGTCTGTTTCCTTTGATGGAACGCCTTGATATTTCATACATACATTCCTCAGATGACCCTCTATCATGCTGTAGCAAATCCACAACCCACCACCCAACCCTTACCCCAAGGTCAAGGTCACAAACTTAGCATGTTTATAAACTTTACATTGGGGTAAATGTTGTGTAACGTCTGTTTCTTTACACTTTTAACGCTTTGATATTTCATACAGGCATTCATGTGATGATCCTCTATTGTGCTACAGCAAATCCATGGACCCATGAAAATACCAACTTAGTGCATTCATAAACTTAACGTTGGGTTAAATTTTGTTTTACTTCTCTTTTCAGGGAGCGCATTGATATTTTATACATGCATTCATCTTAATATGCTATATCATGCTATATCAAATCCACGACCCACCTTCCACCACTGACCTCAATGTCAATGTCCACCGCACACCCCTTATCCCAAGGTCAAGTTATATAATATTCATGTTTTTTATACAACTGTGCCAAGTTTGAGTGAAGGCTGCCAACAGGCAAGCTTCGTTGTCTTCTGACAACTCTTGTTTCAAACTACTTGTGTATCTGGGGAGGGGGATACACATGCGCTTGTCGTCAAGCGTCCATTTCTAGTTCTTTATTATCATCCATATTTTCATTCTATAGCCCACCCATGTGGCCCACATGCCCAAGATCAAGGTCAAATGACTTTAAAACTTGTTTTACATACCTTAGGTCTCCACAACCCTTAATTCAAACTTCAAATAAATACGCTCTGAGACCATCAAATGCCTCGGCGGGCTCGACATGCGGGCCGCAGCCATCTGGCTTAATTACATGTATTTATACTAATTAAACATGTCACTTGAAAAAATAATATTTTGACAGATTATAAAGTATGATCATTGCACATAAAAAAAATAAAATAAAGAGAATAAATTGTAATGTCCGTTAACATTTTAAGGAAACACAGTTCGCTGTTATCAGTGTAGAAATTTACGTCTGATATAAAATGTATAATAATGCCAATCAATACGTGGGTTAATGGTGAATGAATGTTTAATTTGCCAGAAAATGTCATATCTACAGAATATATTTAATTTATATAAAAAATATTTTGTGTACTGATTGGGCATGTACCTTTTCAAGTTTTGATTTGTCGGTCCAGGTGTTAGCCGAGCGTAACCGTGAGCCCGTTCACGCTTGCTTAGTTATTACCACATTTGGCTGCATGTGCGTACTAATCCAGAGACTAGTTCAAGAATGCTACCATGTATGTGACGTCCCCCAATGTATATGTTCTGTATGACGTTGTCCCCTTTTTACAGGCGATGAAGATCCAGGAGCGGGAGCGAGTGCAGCGGGCCCGCGAGGCTCAGGAGCCGGCCAGGAAGGTACCACACCATAGTTAACACTCTAACCCCGGACTGGGAAGGTATTTTACTATAGATAACGCTCTCACCCTGGGCCATGAAGGTACCACACTATAGATAACGCTCTCACCCTGGGTCGGGAAGGTACCACACTATAGATAACGCTCTCACCCTGGGCTGGGAAGGTACCACGCTATAGATAACGCTCTCACCTCGGCCGGGAAGGTACCACACTATAGATAACGCTCTCGCCCCGGGTCTGGAAGGTACCACGCTATAGTTAACTCTCTCACCCCAGGCCAGGAAGGAACCACACAATAGTTAACGCTCTCACCCCGGGCCAGGAATGTGCCACGCTATAGTTAACCCTCTCACCCCAGTTCGGGAAGGTACCACGTTACAGTTAACCCTCTCACCCCGGGCCAGGAAGGTACCACACTATAGTTAACCCTCTCACCCCAGGCCGGGAAGGTACCCCAGGCCAGGAATGTACCATGCTATAGTTAACCCTCTCACCCCGGGCCAGGAAGGTACCATGCTATAGTTAACCCTCTCACCCCGGGCCAGGACGGTACCATGCTATAGTTAACCCTCTCACCCCGGGCCAGGAATGTACCACGCTATAGTTAACCCTCTCACCCCAGGCCAGGAAGGTACCATGCTATAGTTAACCCTCTCACCCCGTGCCAGGAAGGTACCACGCTATAGTTAACCCTCTCACCCCGGGCCAGGAATGTACCACGCTATAGTTATCCCTCTCACCCCGGGCCAGGAATGTACCATGCTATAGTTAACCCGCTCACTCCGGGTCAGGAAGGTACCATGCTATAGTTAACCATCTCACCCCGGGCCAGGAAGGCACCCCAGGCCAGGAATATACCATGCTATAGTTAACCCTCTCACCCCGGGCCGGGAAGGTACCACCCTATAGTTAACCCTCTCACCCCAGACCAGGAAGGTACCACGCTATAGTTAACCCTCTCACCCCGGGTCAGGAAGGTACCACGCTATAGTTAACCCTCTCACCCCAGGCAAGAAATGTACCATGCTATAGGCCAGGAATGTACCATGCTGTAGTTAACCCTCTCACCCCAGGCCAGTAATGTACCATGCTATAGTTAACCCTCTCACCCCAGGCCAGGAAGGTACCATGCTATAGTTAACCCTCTCACCCCGGGCCAGGAAGGTACCACGCTATAGTTAACCCTCTCACCCCGGGCCAGGAATGTACCACGCTATAGTTATCCCTCTCACCCCGGGCCAGGAAGGTACCATGCTATAGTTAACCCTCTCACCCCCGGGAGGGCAGGAATGTACCATGCTATAGTTAACCCGCTCACTACCTCCTGTCTAGGAAGGTACCAATGCTATAGTTAACCCACCTCTCACCGGGCCAGGAAGGCACCCCAGGCCAGGAATGTACCATGCTATAGTTAACCCTCTTAACCCAGGCCAGGAATGTACCATGCTGTAGTTAACCCTCTCACCCCGGGCCGGGAAGGTACCACCCTATAGTTAACCCTCTCACCCCAGACCAGGAAGGTACCACGCTATAGTTAACCCTCTCACCCCGGGTCAGGAAGGTACCACGCTATAGTTAACCCTCTCACCCCAGGAAAAGAAAATGTACCATGCTATAGGCCAGGAATGTACCATGCTGTAGTTAACCCTCTCACCCCAGGCCAGTAATGTACCATGCTATAGTTAACCCTCTCACCCCAGGCCAGGAATGTACCATGCTGTAGTTAACCCTCTCACCCCAGGCCAGGAATGTACCATGCTATAGTTAACTCTCTCACCCCAGGCCAGGAAGGTACCACGCTATAGTTAACTAAGCGAGTGCAGCGGCTAAGCTCAAGAGCAGGCCAGGAAGGTATCGCACTATAGTTAACCCTCTCACCCGGCCTGGGAAGGTACCACACTATAGATAACGCTCTCACCCGGGCCGGGAAGGTACCACACTATAGACAACGCTCTCACCCCGGGCCGGGATGGTACCACTATAGATAACACTCTCACCCAGGGCCAGGAAGGTACCACACTATAGTTAACGCTCTCACCCCGGGCCGTGAAGGTACCACGCTATAGTTAACGCTCTCACCCCAGGCCGGGAAGGTACCACACTATAGTTAACCCTCTCACCCTGGGCCAGGAAGGTACCATGCTATAGTTAACAATCTCACTCAGAAAATTGTGTTTTTGCCAAAGATTAGAAAATATCCACAGTGCAGATCCTGGTGAGAAACTTTCAATTGATGCTTGACATATTTGATATTTTTGGCTGTTTTTTTATTTTTTTTTAGCTTTGACACCTGAGCGAAGCGAAGTAGGTCAAATTCTCAAAAAATGTTCTTCTCACGAACCACCAGGCCGATTTCGACGAAGCTTGATATGAATGATCGATAGTTAGTGATGTTTCAGATTCCTTCAAATGGGAGGGGTCAAGTAGGTATCAAATTTCACATTTGACCGAATATGGTCATGTCATATATCAATTCGAAGGTATGGACGAAACGATCACTTAGGAGCATTTTGTTATCGAAATCAGGTGATTACATCATCCAAGATGGCCGCCGAAAGGTCAAAAGGTCGTTCTTTTATTAGAGATTTCAAATGTCTTCTTCATACAACGCTTGGCCATTGGTATCAAACTTCGCAGTTTTGGTCCATTGATAAAGCCTGTTCAGTTTTGTTAAAATGGCGGTCATCTTTAATCCAAGATGGCGGCCGTCTATAAATAGCACAACATTTTTAAAAATCTCACGAACCACCAGACCGATTTCTACGAAACTTGGCAGAAATGATCATGTACAATGCATTTCAAATTTGTTAAAATGGTTATCCCTGGGTAAAATAGGGTTCAAATTTCATTTTTGACGGAATATGGTCTTATAATATATAAAATCAGAAGGTATTGATGAGGTGATCGCTGTGGTGCTGTTTTCATCGAATCGGATGATTACATGATCCAAGATGGCCGCCGAAAGGTCAAAAGGTCGTTCTTTTATTAGAGATTTGAAATGTCTTCTTCATACAAACCGCTTGGCCATTGGTGGCCAAACTTCGCAGTTATGGTTCATTGATAAAACCTTTTCAGTTTTGTTAAAATGGCGGTCGTCGATAATCCAAGATGGCGGTCATCTAAAAATAGCATAAATTCTTAAAAAACCTTCTCCCGAACCACCAAACCTATTTCGACGAAACTTGACAGGAATGATCGATGTACAATGCTTTTTCAAATGCTGTTAAAATGATGACCTCTGGGTCAAAAATGGGCATGGCCCGGGGGGTCAAATAGGGGTCAACTTTTTTATGGAATATGTTTATATAATACATGTACATAACATCAAAGGATTGCAATAAAAATTAGGCTGGAAGCATCCTGTTGTGGTCTCCAAACCTCTCAAAGTTGTGTAAGATATATCTGTACATATAGTGAGACAACTCCTACCCTGGTGAATTCTCAAGTTTGTCGCATTGACATATTGTGCCTGTCATGTGCTTATTTTGATGTATATATATTGACAACTTTACGTACCAGTATTTGCTTGATTTTTGTGACATTGCACAGGTGAGCGATATAGGGCCATCATGGCCCTCTTGTTTATATAAAAATCCTGTCTATTGGATTGATGAACAACGGACGGCATCCGCAATTTTCAGTTGCTACGTTTAGCAAATTTATAAGGCTCTATTTTCAGGCCAATATTTTTGGTTTCCAATGATTTTAACACAGCTACTATAAACTTTCAGGAAATAATTTTTCACATTAATGAGCCCTCTGAAATCGTTCAGATGCAACCAAATATTGTATGAGCTTTAACTGGATCATAATAAAGCTACTTCTAAAAAATAGTTGTGTGCAATTTGACCATGACCTACTTTTTTCCACATCAATGACTTAGTCGTGTTCAATGTTATTTTTTGTGTTCAAGTCTGTTTGTCACTCACTGTAACAGCTACAACAAACCAACGTCATCTGCTAGTGGTGTATACCAGCAACTATGGTACGACATCAACATCATTTGATTTTGATTCACTTTTTATGCATCATGTGGTGGTTGGTTGGGAGCACGAGATGGGTAATTTAACGATCGGAATTCATCTTTACCAGAATCCCGACCGGAGACCTGTTTTGACCCTTAGGTATGTCTTTTTATGCCAAGCACTGAATGTTGCCAGTGGCATATAGCGTTAAGCTTGTCCTTGCATCTGAACTCATTTCTGCGGCGGAAACTCGATATTCAATTCCGCCCATATTTCACATTGGTGCTTTGGTTTTGATCAGGGTAGACACATAATGAAAGTGTTGTTTGTTGCATCAAATTCAAGCTCACCTGTGCTAAAAATAGATTGTTTTCTCACAAAACATCAGGCAGTTTAATTGTCCAAGACACCACAGCTCAATCTCGACAAACCTTATATTCGAGCACGAGAATGATGCGCAGGCTGTAAGTTTTATAATCCCCGATGTTTCTGATCCAGTGTTACAGCAATGTACAACACTATTAATTTCAGGACAGCCAGAGCTCGTCTGAATCATCCGGGGGATTTCCTGGTGGAATGCCCGGGTTTGGAGGTATGCCTGGGGGATTTGTTGGCGGCATGCCAGGACTGGGTGGCATGCCAGGAATGGGCGGCATGCCGGGAGCAATGGGTGGCATACCAGGAATGGGCGGCATGCCGGGAGCAATGGGTGGCATGCCAGGAGCAGGTATGTAGTAATAATCCCGTGTACAGACTCAACTATAGTCGGTATTTTCTCTGTCTGCGTTGTTGTGGGTGGCAGGTGGGAGCACGCGATGGGTAATTTAACGATCGGGGTTCATCCTTACCGGAATCCCGACTGGAGACCTGGTTTGGTCCTCACATACGTCTTTGGGATTTTGTATGTGACGGTTGAATCTGGTTATACCCCTTATGTGAGTATTACGATATTCGTAATCCTATTTTAGTGGAAGGGGCCAAGTGACTTTGGTGTGGTATGGACCTGGCACCAGGTCAGGTTATTCTAGTTTCAGGGCTGAATATATTTGTTCTCGATGTAAATATTCCGTTCTGATTTTCCCCCCCAATGCAGCAGGTTAAAATGGGATCGAACCCGTTTGCCCGGCCTTACATGACCTTAGCTGTTGATAGGCCGTTAAACACCAATAAACAAACAAACAAAACTGTCTGCGTTGTTGTTCACAATTCTTATAAATTAAGTTTTCATAGAGGGACCAGCGCTTCAGATAAGGAATTAGTAATTGAGTAGTGTTACTCCATCATTTCTGAAGCAATTGGGTATTTCAAAATTTTAATTGGGTAAAATAAAATCACACTACTGTTTACACATCAACAGACAGCAATTGTTGAATAGTTTGTTTCGAAATGAAAACATGTCTTGTGATTTCATTGGAGACAATTCTAATGAAATACCGAGATGTGTTTTCATGGAAAATAATAAAAATATGCTATATTTGTGGTCTGTTTATTGTTTTCTGCAGCATGATAAAGGTACCACAATTGTTCTCATTGATTTTTGATACTCGCTACTTCTGATTTCAATTGGGGTTTTGGCCATTTTAATTGGGTATTTACGCAAATGCGCAGCTTATCTGGAGCTCTAAGGGACATTTTTTTTAGCGTGCCTTCCGAAGGATGAAGTGCTGATGTCAAACCCCGCTGTTGTAGTCAGCGTCTGTCCATCCGTCTTTCTGTCAGTCTTCAGAAATTTGAAAACAACATTGGGGGAATTTATTATAAATTCCAGCATGCTCTTTGGGCTGTGCAACACCCCTACCACATTTCAGAACCTTTGTTTGTCTCGGAAAGAGAATGTTCTGAAATGTGGTAGGGGCATTGCACAGCCCTCAGGGCATGCTGTTTGCCTTGAAATACATGATCGAATCGACATGGAATGCGGTTTTCTCCATCCCACTCGTCTTTCGGATGAGACTTGAAACCGAGGTCCCGTCCCTATATGACTTCGCCTGAGTTTTTCATTTATGTCATAACTTCTATATCCCTTGAAGGATTATTTAAATATTTCAACACAGCATACTTGTGGACAAATGCCACACATCGATGCTGCACTTACTATGACCATGACCTTTTGACCGTCACA
This sequence comes from Conchocele bisecta, assembly GCA_029237695.1. NCBI lineage: Eukaryota > Metazoa > Mollusca > Bivalvia > Lucinida > Thyasiridae > Conchocele > Conchocele bisecta. The sequence continues at coordinate 90,067,860 of CM055274.1, forward strand.
GCTTTTCACACATTCAGAAGTTTGCCGGCGTTTCTCAAATCTGTCATAACGTCTATATCCCTTAATTGATGACTATTATTGCAATACATCATACTTGTGGAAAAATGCCACACATCCATGCTGCCCTTAATATGACCTTGACTTTGAACTTGTTCACACATTAATAAGTTTGCCGGAGTCTCAATTCTGTCATAACTTTTATATCCTTTGATGGATTGTGGGTGGCGGTTGGGAGCATGTGATGGGTAATTTAACGACCGGGGTTCATCCTTACCGGACTTACGGCTGGATACCTGGTTTGGCCCTCACATACATCTTTGGCATTTTGTATGTGACAGTTGAATCTGGTTACACCCCTTATGTGAGTAGTACGATAATTTGTAATCTTATTTTAGGGGAAGGAGCGTAGTGACTTGGTATGGTATGGACCTGGCACCAGGTCAGGTTATTATAATTTCTGGGCTGAATATATTTTTTATTTTTATACGCCCGTTTGAAAAAACTGGACGTATTATGTATTCATCTTGTATGGGCGGGCAGGCGGGCGGCTGGCGGGCACAGCTTCTCCACGCAATAACGAGTACTACTTGACGGATTTTAACCAAATTCGGTATACATGTTTATCACGGCAAGATGAAGAAGTCTATTTATTTTAAAAATATTCCGATCACTTCTCTCCCCTTGGCGGCCATTTTTATTTTTCGCACTCTGTATCCTTGTCCACGCAATAACTCAACTTCTACTTTATCGCTCGTAACCAAATTCGGTGTACATGTTTATCACGGCAAGACGAAGAAGTCTATTGATTTTGAAAAATTTCTTGTGAGAGCTTATGTAGTCACCCCGGCGTCGGCGTCACCGTCACGCCTTGGTTAAGGTTTTTAGTCAAGCTTGTATATGGAATACTCCTGGCCCTACACCCACCATACTTGGACAATTTCATCTCCTAGTGATGTACATCAACAATCCCTGACCTATATTTGACCTTGACCTACATTTAACCTTGAATTACTTAGTTAATTCCCCTTGGTTAAGGTTTTTAGTCAACCTTGTTTAAGGTTTTTGTCGTGCCTGCTTTAGCAGAGGCGCGACTATAGTCGTCGTATTTTCCGTCATCGTCGTCCGCGTCGTCCGTTTTTTTTGTAAGGCAAATGCGTTAAAGTTATTTTTTTTTCACAATATCTCTTTAACCCCTTGACAGACATTGATAAATTACACATCAATGTTTGTCTAGGGATGATGCTTCATTACGCACACCCCCACATCCAAATTATCAAGGTCAAGGTCATTTATTTACTTGTAATGTTCGCCGGTTTTGTAACAGAAATACGTTAAAGTTATTGTTTTTTCACAATATCTTTTTAACCCCTTGCCAGACTTTGATAATATTTCACATCAATGTTTGTCTAGGGATGATGCTTCATTACGCACACCCCCACATCCAAATTCTCAAGGTCAAGGTCATTTATTTACTTATAATGTTCACCGGGTTTGTAACACAAATGCCTTAAAGTTATTGTTTTTTCACAATATCTCTTTAATCCCTTGCCAGACTTTGATAATATTTCACATCAATGTTTGTCTAGGAATGATGCTTCATTACGCACACTCCCACATCCAAATTTTGAGGTCAAGGTTATTTATTTCCTTGTAATGTTCACCGGTTTTGTAACAGAAATGCGTTAAAGTTATTGTTTTTTCACAATATCTCTTTAACCCCTTTCCAGACATGATAATATTTCACATCAATGTTTGTCTACGGATGATGCTTCATTACACACACCCCCACATCCAAATTCTGAAGGTCAAGGTAATTTATTTACTTATAGGCGCGACACCGCTTCCATGGCGGAATTCTTGTTAGTCAAGCTTGTACATGGAATACTATTGTGCATACAGACACCATACTTGGACAACTTTTTCTCATAGGGATGTACATCAATAACCCCTAATCTATAGTTGACCTTGACCTACATTTCCTCTTGAATTCTCCTTGGTTAAGGTTTTCAGTCAACCTTGGTTAAGGTTTTTAGTCAAGCTTGTTGATGGAATACTATTGTGCATACAGACACCATACTTGGATAACTTTTTCTCATATGGATGTACATCAATAACCCCTGACCTATATGTTACCTTCTCTTACATTTAACCTTGAATTACTTAGTTATTTCCCCTTGGTTAAGGTTTGTAACCAAACTTGGTTAAGGTTTATAGTCAAGCTTGTATATGGAATACTCCTGGGCCTACAGCAACCATACTTGGACAACTTCATCTCCTAGTGATGTACATCAATAATCCCTGACCTATACTTGACCTTGACCTACTTTTACCCTTGGATTACTTAGTTATTTCCCCTTGGTTAAGGTTTTTAGTCAAGCTTGTATATGGAATACTCCTGGGCCTACAGCAGCCATACTTGGAAAACTTCATCTCCTAGTGATGTACATCAATAACCCCTGACCTATATCTGACATTGACCTACATTTAACCTTGAATTACTTGCTTAATTTCCATTGATTAAGGTTTTTAGTCAACCTTGGTTAAGGTTTTTATGCGGGCTACGGCCACCTTGTTTGTCAAGCTATGTGTACATCGACAACCCTCGTAGTCGAGCTATGCTGTTCTCCTACAGCTCTTGTTAATTTTCGCACTCTGTATCCTTGTCCACGCAATAACTCAAGTTCTACTTCAACAATCGTAAACAAATTCAGTATACATGTTTATCGCGGCAAAACGAAGACGCCTATTTGTTTTGACAGATCGTGACCAAATTCAATATACATGTTTATCACGGCAAGAACCCTATTAATTGTCAGTGCGTTATTTCCTCTTGTTAACTGGCCTTGCCTCGACGGGTGTATATTGTGACCTTCGGCACTCTTGTTTCTCAATGTAAATATACCGTTCTGATTTTGGGATCCCCCCCTCCCGCAATGCAGCAGGTTAAAACGGGATTGAACCTGTTTGCCTGGCCTTACATGACCTTAGCTGTTGATAGGCCGTTAAACACCATTAAACAAACAAACCCTTGATGGATTACTTTAATATTTCAAAACAACATACGTGTGGACAAATGCTACAGATCCATGCTGCCCTTAATTTGACCTTCACAGCTTTGAACATTTTCACACATTCAGAAGTTTGCCGGCGTTTCTTAAAGGTACATACCCACTCAGTAGGCACAAAATGTTCTTTATAGGAATTAAATAAGTGTATAATTGTGTCACTATTCCACCAGTTTTAAAAATTACTAGTGTCCGCTATACAGATATAACCATTTATTAATATTTATTTTACTGATAGTAACGCGCGGTGGTATCAGGCTATTTTCATATGAAAGTGAGGCATGATATTTTTTAATTATTTATTTTACCGGTAATTAAATGTCGCCAGAACAAAATTTTTTTTTTTCGACAAGTATAAAGTATAATCATTGCACATCAAAAAATAAATACAGAGAATAAATTGTAATATCCATGAACATTTTAAGGAAACACAGCTCCTGATATCGGTTTGAAAATTTACGTCTGACATAATATGTGTAATAATTCCAATCAATACGACGGATAATGGTGAATGAATGCTTATTTTGCCAGAAAATGTCTTACAGATGATGCCTCTGATATAAAGAATATGTTGCGCCTACCGAGTGGGCATGTACCTTTAATTCTGTCATATCTTCTATATATCTTGAAGGATTATTTAAATATTTCAATACATCATACTTGTGCACAATTGCCACGCATCCATGTTGTCCTTAATATGACCATCACAACTTTGAACTTTTTCACACATTAATTTATTTTACTGGAGTTTACATAAAACTTCACACAATCATGCTGCCCTTAATATGACATTCACCATTTCACCTGCACAAGGACGTATGTTGTTTGCCTGAAGCAGGATTCGATGTGAATTAATGGAATGGCGAACAGTGCAGATCCTGATCAGACTGTGCGGATGCACAGTCTGATCTGGATCTACACTGGTCACGGCTGCCATAAGCCCCATTTCCTCAATCACAGCCTCGGATAACAATACATAATTCAATTAAAACAAAACATACTATTCTCCAAGGCAACATGTTCGGATCAATAACTCGAGATCTTGTGCTTATATAGAGAATATTAGTATAGTGTCATGAACGTGAATAAATATCTGTCGAGGCTGAGAAATCAGGATGGGCGAGGCTTGCCGAGCACATCCTGATTTCGAGCCGAGTCAGATATTTATTCACGTTCATGACACTATAATAATATTCTATTTATCCCGTTAACCACATCAAAGTTGTTCAAATGTCTCTAAAAATGCATTTGTGGCCGCATAAGTTTGTCTTCTGAAGCGACAAGATTATCGTGTTACGTCATTCACATAATGACGTAACGTCATACATAATGACGTATCTACTAGACGTGAACGAGAAAAAATACACGTACCTGCTTTTCACGTCTAGTAGCGACATAGTTGACGGGATAAGAATACTTACTATACCCCCCGCAACGAGTTGTGGAGGGGGGTATACTGAAGTCAGGTTGTCCGTACGTCTGTGCATCCGTGCGTCCGTCCGTCACTAAACTTAACATCAGCGAAATATTGTTATAACTTCTATTTCCTTCATCTAAAATGCTTAATGTTTCACACATGCATTCCTGTAAGGCTCTACTACCATGCTGTGCCAAATCTACGTCCAACCCACGCTGATCCCAAGGTCAAGGTCAAATACTTGGTCTCTACAAAACTTAACATCAGAGAAATAAGTTATAACTTCTATTTCCTTCATTGAAAATTCTTAATATTTCTATGACCGTTCAACCCCCGCAGTCCATTTCTTTGTTACTGTACCACCTAGGACCACCAAACTTTCACAGCTTCATAATCAAGGGGTGCACACCACATATCACTATCCAACATGTTACCTTTTTTTTTAACTCAACCCATTTTTTCCGCGCAGTTTTCGCGTTTACAATGTTAAGTTTTCTTGTTTAAGTCCATTTCTTTGGTACTGTACCACCTAGGACCACCAAACTTTCACAGCTTCATAACCAAGGGATGCCTACCACATACAACTATCCAACATGTGACCATTTTTTTACCTTCACCTATTATATCTACGTAATTGACTTAGCCATTTTCAACGTTCACTTTTTAAAGTACGTCTGGTTAAAGTTTTTTGGTTAAAAGTTTTCCTTTTCCTTATACTATATCTCTGCAACTGCTTCACCCATTACCTTGAAACTTCACATGGGTGTTTATCATCATCCATATTTTCATTCTACCCCCCAACCGTGCGGCCCCTATGACCAATGTCAAGGTCAAATTACTTTGAATTTTTTTGTTAAAGTCTTTTTGTGTACTATATCTCTGCAACTGCTTCACCCATTACCTTGATACTTCACATGGGTGTTTATCATCATTGTCAGCGCGATATCGTCGGCATTTTGGCATACGTCCGTCCGTACGTCCGTGTGTCTGGTTAAAGTTTTTTAGTTAAAGTTTTTCCATCTACTATATCTATTTTTTTAGTGTCCATGCCTCGCCCCAGGCACCTCGCCCCAGGCACGACATGCAGGCCACGGCCATCTAGTCTACAAAAAGTGGGTATAATCATGTTATCCAAGTGTCTATGCTTGGAAAAAACCTGGCCTTCGTGGCTTTGCCTCGTTTCTTTTCTTCATCTAAAATGCTTAATATTTCACACATGCATTCCTGTAAGGCTCTACTAACATGTTGTGTAAAATCCACGACGTCCTACCCCCGCTGATCCCAAGGTCAATGTCAAATATTTGGTCTCTTTACAAAACTTAACATCAGAGAAATAAGTTATAACTTCTATTTCCTTCATTGAAAATTCTTAATATTTCACTTGTGCATTCCTCTAAGGTTGTACCATCGTGCTGTGACATATCTACGACCGACCAAGCCCCGCTGATCCCAAGGTCAAGGTGACATACTAAGTATTTTTACAAAACTTAACATCAGAGAAATATGTTATAACTTCTATTTCTTTCATCGAAAATTCTTAATATTTCATGCATGCATTCCCGTAAGGCTCTACTATCATGATGTCACAAATCCCTGCTGATATCGAGGTCAAGGTCACATACTTTGTCTCTTTACAAAACATAACATCAGAGAAATTGGTTATAACCTCTACCACCCTGTGACAAATTCACGTTTGTGCCGCCCCCACTAAGCCCAGAGTTGAGGTCACAAGCCCACACATTTGGATTTTGTTTACATATTTAGGGGTACCTGGGCCCACGCAGGGGGGTATTCTGTAAGCCTCGCTTACTGACCCATCGAGTTTCATCTGATTTTGATACATTGTCCACATGCCAGATGTTTTCATGTATTACTGGCTTCTGGTCTCCCAACAACTGTTTCTAGTTGAGCAGGAGACCTGTGTAGCCCCACACGCAGACTGCCGTTTGCAATGAATGTGCCGAGATTGTGGTACTGCGTTGAGATCAGCATCTGACTGCTTGTGTGTGCCAGCTGATGACGATCTACAGTACGAGTACTCCATTAGGGACGCGGTACCAATAATGGACTTACTGAGTTTGTGCCTCGTGTGACAATTGTCTCTGTATATGTGGCTGTAACTGGAGAAATGGGACTTATGTGTTTTGTAACCAGTGTAGATCCAGATCAGCATGTGCATTCGCACGGTCTCTGCACCGTTGTCCATTGCATCAATAAAACACCTGTGATGCTTCTAACAAGCACAATTGATCGTTATCAGGCTACATGACCGTTCTATTTGAACGGGAGCTACAATGGTCGCAAATCCCATAAGCCCCATTTCTCCAGTCGCAGCCACATGTAATGTTGTCTGTGCATAATGTTGTCTATGCCGTCTGTATATAATGTTGTCTGTGTATAATGTCTGTATGTAATGTCTGTATGTAATGTTGTCTGTGCATAATGTTGTCTATGCCGTCTGTATATAATGTTGTCTGTGTATAATGTCTGTATGTAATGTCTGTATGTAATGTCTGCTGTCTGTAGGTGCGGGTGGTGCAGGTGGCGCGGCTGGGGGCGGCACAGGCGGTATGCCCGACATCAGCCAGCTGCTGCAGGACCCAGAAATCCGCATGGCCTTCAAGGTACCCCACTCTTGTCTTCTTGCCTTCGGGTAAAAAATGAATGGGGTGGGGGTCATTAAGATGGCCGCTGAAAGATTTCAAATGTCTTCTCACAAGCTAGCCAAATTTTTCTGAAGCTTTTTCGGATGCTAAAATGAAGGTTGTCACATAACCCAAGATGGCCGCTGTTTAAATATAGCTTAAATTCTAAAAACAAATTCTCATAAACAACCAGATCGATTGTTACGAAGCTTGGCAGGAAAGATTGATAGTCGATGCTCAACGATGGTCTGGTGTCAAGTATGTGTGTGTATGGTCACTATACGTGATAATAGATTCAGGCTTCTTTGAAATCCAAGATGGCTGCCATATACCATACTTTTAAAATAAAATAAACAACTGAAATCAAATGTGAATGCAAATAAATACATAGTCATCAATCAATGATATTGATGATTCACAATATGGCTACTGGTAGACAATGCTTACTCTAGAAAATGTATCTAGCAAAATTTCAAGTACCAATATCTCGAAGTCGAAGGGAAACCGTCCATATAGTCGAGATAGGACTAGGTTCGAGATAGCGATAAAGTGAAAAATATGAAATCATGTTACCCATTACACCACGAGTAAACAATGACATATTGACCAATGACCAAAGGTAGTAAGCTAATCAACATTACAAGGGGGTGTCACGACTCTCAGTGAATTGCTTAAATAACAAGCGTGATGTGTTTGATGAATCGTGTCAAACACTCAAATATATCCAGGTGGAATAATTAAGCAAACAATCGGAGGTAGGTGTGAATTTATTCAGTTTTGTTTGATAATATGTTTTGAAAATTAAATCGATCTTGGCAGCCAGGCGCTTGGGCGATTTATCCAAGCGTTTATGTGATCGAGATAGCGAAGAGATTTTTAACTATTTTTATGCGGAGAATGAACAGTCGAGATAGAGAACATATACGAGATAGGGCATGGTCGAGATAGCCGAGGAAATTTATATTAAACAAATAAGGATATAATTCGGGACTTTAGTGAATCATCGAGATATGGGATACCATCGAGATACTGATATTCGAGATACTGGTGCTCGACTGTATTTCTTTGATTTTACTTTAATGCTCCATCAATTACTAAAGTCATATAAAGACCTCCAATGTCGTATTTCATCCAAAAGACAAGTGGGATCGCAATACTGTGAATACTCATCTATGGCGAGGATTGAATGTGGTCTTATATCCGTTCAACAGCAAGGTCGTATACAGACAAGAATTTACCTGTATGGCGGGGATTGAACACACTACATCCAGCATAGATTGAATGTGGTCTTATATCCGTTCAACAGCAAGGTCGTATACAGACAAGAATTTACCTGTATGGCGGGGATGTAGTGAATACACTACATCCAGCATAGATTGAATGTGGTCTTATATCCGTTCAACAGCAAGGTCGTATACAGACAAGAATTTACCTGTATGGCGGGGATGTAGTGAATACACTACATCCAGCATAGATTGAATGTGGTCTTATATCCGTTCAACAGCAAGGTATTGAATGTGGTCTTATATCCGTTCAACAGCAAGGTCGTATACAGACAAGAATTTACCTGTATGGCGGGGATGTAGTGAATACACTACATCCAGCATAGATTGAATGTGGTCTTATATCCGTTCAACAGCAAGGTCGTATACAGACAAGAATTTACCTGTATGGCGGGGATGTAGTGAACACACTACATCCAGCATAGATTGAATGTGGTCTTATATCCGTTCAACAGCAAGGTCGTATATACATAAACAGACAAGAATTTACCTGTATGGTGGGTGTGCCATATGTTAAGCACTGTAAAAAATGTTTCAGCACTGAAAGACAGTGTCTTGCATTGCAGACTAGCAGATCGATAAGTTTCAGGTGCATATTCGAGTAGCATTTGATGTGACGTCAATTATAATTTACATGATTTCAGACATACTAGTTGTTTATCACATACTGATGTCATCTACCACCAGGGCTCCAGAAAAGGAATTAGTAATTGAGTATTTCCACTCCATCATTTCTGAAGCAATTGGGTATTTCAAAATATTAATTGGGTAAAATAAAGTCACACTACCGTTTACACATCAACAGACAGCAGTTATTGAATAGTTTGCTTCGAAATGAAAACATTTCTTGGCATTTCATTAGAATTGTCTCCTTGGAGACAATTCTAATGAAATACCAATATGTGTTTTCTTAGAAAATATGAAAAATATGCTATATTTGTGGTCTGTTTATTGTTTTCTACAGCATGATAAAGGTATCATAAAATTTGTATTGCTTTTTGACACTCGCTACTTCTGATTTCAATGTCGTTTTTGGCAATTTTAATTGGGTATTTAAGCAAATATGCAGCTTATCTGGAGCACTGTACCACATTAGTACATGTGGTGCTGTCCATGGATAAGTGGGTGGTGGTCGGGCGAACGAGACGGCATAAATTAACGGTATGGGTTCCTCCTTATAGGAATCACGATTTGCCTGGTTTGGCCCTCAGGTACGTTTTTATCTTTGGCTCTTTTGTTACGTGGGAGTTGAATTTGGTTATTGCCCATTATAAAAGTAGTAAGATTATTACTGATCCTACTGCTTTTGGGAGGGGCTAAATGATTCTGGTGTAGCGAGGACCTGGCATCAGATCAGGATTATTCTGATTTCCGGGCTGAATATATAGTTTTGTTATTGTAAATACATGTATTCAGTTCTGATTTTGGGATTCCCTCCCCCCCCATTTGTACATGTACTTGAACATGGGATTTAGTACTAAACCTATTGACCCGGCCTTAAATGACCTTAGCTGTTGATAGGCCGTTAAACCCCAACAAACAAACAAACTGTCCATGGATAGACACATGTTCATCATTGTCTACTCAGTTTGTTTAGTAAGCAGCTTCCAGATCCCTGGACCCGTCTCTATATGACCTTGGCTGTTGGTGGGACGTTAAACCCATTCACTTTAAACTGTGGTCCTGTCTCTATATGACCTTAGCTATTGTTGGGACGTTAAACCCATTCACTTTAAACTGTGGTCCCGTCTCTATATGACCTTAGCTGTTGCTGTTAAACCCATTCACTTGCACTTTTTTTTCCAGATCCCTGACATGAACAAAATTAAATGCATGGCAGACATGCGAGTGAATATAGGTCGCACACATTTCTTCGAAAAACATGGCGAGTTTGCCACACACGAACTTCGGATTAACTTGACTCGTGTACCATCTGGTATATTCAGAGGAGACCATCTTAACCCTTCCTATGCTGTTGACGGAAATTGCCGTCTGCTGTTTTTCATTTTTGCTTTAATTCAAAACCAGGTTTTTGTCGAGAAATATTGAAAATAAAACATTTCCAGCAGACGACAGAATTTAATTCAGCGTAGTAAGGGTTAATGTGGCCAGTGAGATGATCAGAGACCAAGCTACAGTCGGCTGGCAGTGTATGTCTCGATGCACAAACTTTCAAATATGCATGTTTCACACTTTGAACGAATGGTATACATCACTTTCACTGTTGATGCCATGATGCATTCCACATCATTCTGTGAACTTGAGCTGCACTGTGACAACATGTAGCTGTTACTGACAGTCGACAATTTCATATTCATATTTAAGAACATAATTATCAAACAGCATGGTGGCTAATTATCAAACAGCATGGTGGCTAATTATCAAACAGCATGGTGGCTGAGACTTCTGAGAGCTGAATGCATCTTCTATTTTTCAATAACTTATTAATCGTTTCACCGATTTTGATAATATTTGGCCACAAAGTGTTTCTCTGGATGGTGCTTTGTTTTACATACGACCCACGTCCGACTGCCCATGGTCAAAGTTTTTATGCCCCACCACAATAGTGGAGGGGGCTGCCCCCCGAATGGGACGAACGAACAATGGTAACAATAAATGCCCGGCGTGTTGCCATTGTTCGTTCGTCCCATCCGTCACCAACTTTGTAACTTGTAAAACTTTTAAACCATACTAGCTTCATACCTGAAACTTGGTATGTAGCTTCCTTATGATGATTAGATGCGCAAAGTTTATTTCGATTTTTGGTTCAACCCCTGGGTCATGGATTATCTCCCACTTTTTGGCTGAGAATTTTCCAATTTTGGCTTGTAAAACTTCTAAACCGTAATAGCTGGAGGCTTGATAGCTTCTTTATAGTGTGTAGATGCACAAAGTGAATTTCTATTTTTGCTTTGACGCAGAGCCATGGATTATCTCCCCTTTTTGGACTTGGAATTTTGCCTCGTTTACTATCAAACACATTATCTAGTTGTTGTTTTTTTTCTCTCTTTTTTTATCAAGGCTACCAGCGAGCGGATTAGTTTAATGATAATGATGCCCTTGTTAATGTCTATTATGCTACATCCTTTGGTGGGAGCAACCATCATGCTATGATCACGCAACTCAATGGAATGATGGCAATGGAGAGGTAGGATGAATATATCAATAGAACGACGTAGGACAATTGGCCCCGATGTGTGCCGAATGTGTATCTCACACTGTCGCTGTCTTCAGTTGTCACATGTATAGTGATTCCAAACCTCGTTCAGGCCAACAATGGCCGACAGTGTTACGTCTGGACTCTGGACCGATTGGCATTCTGAAATTTTAGAAGCCCTGTTCCTGACTGTGTCGTTTTATCCTGCTATGTAACTATCACTTCATATTATGTCTACTAGCTGCACTTTGTTCTTTGTGAATGTATTACTGTCGGCATAATAATGAAAACCCTGCTTTTCGCTTTGTTTCGACCAATCATTGTAGATTTGCTTACAAAGTACATTTATTATTATCCCCGCGTCAATAGGCAAGAGGGGATATAGCGTTAGTCCATGTACGCATGTACGTGCGTTTTTGTTTGTTTGTTTAACGGCCTATCAACAGCTAAGGTCATTTAAGGCCGGGTCAATGAGTTTGTTCAAATGGGGGGAAAATCCAAAAATCAGAACTGAATATTTGCAATAAAAAAATATATATATTCAGCCCTGAAATTAGTATAATCCCTATCTGATGCCAGGTCCTCGCCACACCAGAATCACTTGGGCCCCCTCCCAAAAGAAGTAGGATCAGTAACAATCTTACTACTTTTATAATGGGCAATAACCCAATTCAACTCCATGTAAGAAAAGAGCCAAAGATAAAAACGTACCTGATGGCCAAACCAGGCAAATCGTGATTCATATAAGGAGGAACCCCTACCGTTAATTTACGCCGTCTCGTTTGCCCAACCACCACCCACATGTACGTGTGTACATGCGTTATAAACACCTTTAATTTTTCAATAACTTATGAACCGCTTCGCTGATTTTGATAATATTCGGCCACAATGTGTGTCTATGGATGGTGCTTTGCTTTGCATGCGACCCACGTTTGACTGCCCAAGGTCACTGAGGACTTATGTTCACCTTGTTTGTAAGGCAAAAATCTTCTTCTTTTTTATTATTATCAATGCTGCCAGTGAGGGGATTAGCTTAGCGATAATGATGCCATTGTTTCTATATGGTGGCCATCTTGGATTTCCCTTTTGTGTGACCTACTATACGCCCCACAATTCCCCCAGACTACGTGTGACCTACTATTTGCCCCACAATTCCCCCAGACTGACCTACTATTCACCCCACAATTCCCCCAGACTATGTGTGACCTACTATTTGCCCCAGAAGCCCCCCAGACTATGTGTGACCTACTATTCACCCCACAATTCCCCCAGACTACGTGTGACCTACTATATGCCCCACAGTTCCCCCAGACTATGTGTGACCTACTATAGATACGCCCCACAATTTTCCCAGACTATGTGTGACCTGCTATAGATACGCCCCACATTCCTGCAGGCTATGTGTGACCTACCAGTTGCCCCACATTCCTACAGGCTATATGTGACCTACTTACTATGTGCCCCACAATTCGTCCAGACCACGTTTGAACATTGCAGGACCCCGAGGTGGTCCAGGCATTCCAGAAGGTGAGTGAGAGCCCGGCGAACATCTCCAAGTACCAGGACAACCCGAAGGTGCAGAACATCATCGAGAAGATCGCGTCCAAGTTCAATGGGGGCAGTGGGCGTGGCTCGGAGCCTGACAACGAGAAGTCGCCAGAGGATGCTCCACCCGGCGATGGTGGCGCGGGCAGCTTGGGCGGCGTTCCCCCGTCATCATTTGATGTTGATTAAAGTATTAGGTTGTAACTACATGCTCAAAACTTTTCTTACCATATTTTCAAATGTCTTTAACTTTCAAAACGATGTGATATGAAACAAGCCAAGTGAATTGTACCCAAGAAGATGTGCGATATTTCATGAAAATTATTTACAGAAACTGATATTTTATTTTTATTGATGTCGAAAGGTGACAAAATGTTCACAGCTAATGTGTACTATTCCTCATTTGCTATGAATGTTGTGTCTACTTTCGACATCATTTACGGAAAAGATTGTAAATTTTGTAAAAGTTAAATGATCTCCATAGTTGACTGAAATCTGTTACAGGAGACAATCTCGTATAAAGTTATATAGTCTGTTTCACGAAACCTGCCCAAATTTTATGGCCATATAAACAATTCAAAAACAATATTTCTTTCGATAATATTAAATTAAATGAAATTTGGTCCAATATTGATTTTATTACGAAAAATGAGTTCTCTATGGGAATTTAACATGGGGTAAAAAGAGGTGGAGAACCTGGAGGAGGAGTCGAAAAACAAAATTTTTTGGAATTGATCCAACTAAGAAAACAAAAGTTAAATTTTGAAAATCATTCCAATATTTCTGATTTTCAAAAATATTTCCCCATGTTAAATCCCCATAGTCATCTTCACGTCTATGGGGATTTAACATGGGGAAATTATTTTTTCGCAATAAATCAATATTTGACAAAATTTCACGAAATTAGTAGTTTTTCATCTACACCTCACATATGCCGTTGGCATTCTTGTATGTGACAGTTGAATCTGGTTAATATACCTCTTTTGCGAGTACATGTATTACGAAAACATGAAAACTATTTACACTATGATATTTTCTGTAAATGGCGTCGGATGTTGATGAAATTTTTATAGCAAATATGGAATTCTAATCCGCCCGCATTTGCTCTGAATATTTTGTCAACTTATGATGTAATTTTTACAAAATATCAGATTTTGTAAATATTTTTTGATGAGATATCGCACATGTTCTTAGGTACGTTATCACATGGTTTGCTTGTATTCTGTGTGGACAGCTACGCACCTTTATTACAACTGCACACCGATTGTTGCTGTTGATAGGCTGTTGAACACAAATAAATCAAACCTTACTGTTGCAGGGTTTTGTACTGCACCACTTCTACCATATAGCAGTTCACAGAAGAAGAGACAGTAACTTCAGGAGAATTTATATGTGTATGCCTAGCTATGTCCGAGGCCAGTCTGCAGGGTTTCCCCACAATCTCCGGCACTGTCACGTATGTCAGAGCTCCAGTTAAGGTGCGTAATTTGGAGGTAAATTTCTTATTTCTCCATCAAAAATGGCAAGTTGGGAGTGCTTTAGAATCATCTCGATGAGACGATTCTAAAGGACTCCCAACTTGCCATTTTTGATGAAGAAATAACAAAATTTCACCCCAAGTTTTGTCAAATTATGCACCTTAACTGGAGCTCTGGTATGTGGCTGTGTATGGAGAAATGGGCCTTGTGGATTTATGGCCAGTCTCGCTCCAGTAGCCCATTTCACCAACATTGCAAAGTATACTTATCTAGCAAAGTATACTTTGAGGGAGAAATTTTCAATTTAAGGATAAATTTATTGGCGGGAGTCATACCGTCTCCACGCCACGCTATTGGGATCGTGATTCTGGCCGTTTGCACGGGTCTACTTTCGGAAGTGGCTCTCTGTTCATCGGGGGACGTCTCAATAGGCTCAATTTGCGTTCGCAATTAACAAGTCAGGTGACATTTAAAGTCGGCGAGTGAACTGAAAGCAAGTTATTAATAGCAACGGCAATGCTCAACATTATGTGTAAAATAGTTGGCATGCCCAACTTTACTTTTGAAGAGAACAAATTGCTGTTATTGAGACGCCCCCCAACCCCCCGTATCGTGACCACGCAGTCGCATGTTCATCGGGGGACGTCTCAATAGGCTCAATTTGCGTTCGCAATTAACAACAGTCCGGTGACATTTAAAGTCGGCGAGTGAACTAAAAGCAAGTTATTAATAGCAATGGCAATGCTCAACATTATGTGTAAAATAGTTGGCATGCCCAACTTTACTTTTGAAGAGAACAAATTGCTGTTATTGAGACGCCCCCCGTATCGTGTACCACGCAGTCGAAGGCCATTTCTTTTTCATATTGTGGTTTACGGGCGATTTTCGAAAAATTACCCTCTGGGTGAGCGAAACAAAATTCATGAAAACATTTTGCCGTTCATGCAGCATACACGTATATAGGTCTACGCCCAGTCATAATTTTGAAAAGATTTCACATAATATTATGTCACACCTCCAGAGTTCCTGTTGGGTATGCAATTTGGATTACTCGGTTTGTTTCCCTATTCTGCAAAGTGCCGATTGATTTTGGCCAAATAAACATACTAAAAATATGAAAATTTCCCCGTTTTTTTTCTTCACATTACGAAAAACCTATTCTGCCAAAAATAATTTTTGAACGCACACATTTTTTGGCAGAGGGCACCTCTCACCACTATATCACCACTTCAATTCTGGGTTCTACCCCAATAAATACGTCTGCAATATACCTCGTAAAACGGTTTATTAGTCGGACATAAAGCACCTTTGCTTCATCAACCTATTTGTGTTTAGAGCAGGCTGTATTTTACAAACACCAGTAACTGATCAAGTTCTCCAAATTTGCAGATTGTACATCCAATAATCAACATCGAATATATTTCTAACAAGGATTTTCTGAGTATGCAAATTCACAAGTGGCTACTTGTCTCCCGCCAGTCAGTACTTTCAGTACTTTGATTAATTCTTATTATACTGAATTTATTACATTATCACAGCCATTTTGGCCGTGATAATGTAATACATTCAGTATAATAATTCTGCATACTTTTAATCATCACATATATGCAGTTGTTAGTTCTACGTATATGAAATAATGCATTTTGGGTAAAATAAATGAGTACTCCCTCAAAGTATACTTTGCAATTTTTGTGAAATCGGCTACTGGTCTCCTAGCTCGGTCCGGAGGAAGTATAAGGACCTATGCTGGTTGTTAGAAGCAGGCGTGGCGTTTCACTGACACACTGGCAACCAGTGTAGATCTTGACCAGACTGCACGAATGTGTAAGCTAATCTGGATCGGCACTCGTCGCGAATACCATAAGCCCCATTTATCCAGTCACAACCACACATAAATGTTCTGGGGGCCGTTTCACTAAACTTCTTACGACTAAAATGTTTGCAAGTGCAAAATTAATGTAAATGCATCAATTAAAATTTCTAGACGATCCTAAATTTGCACTTACGGAAACGGGCCCCAGGTACTGAGTGGCGGATTGACACCTTCATGCTGTCAGAATGAAAATCATTGTGAATATCCCGGTCAAGGCGTATTCAGCAATGTTACCAAATAAGGTCTTAATTACGCAAGCTCACTTTCCTTTTAATCAAAACGACGTTATTGCACATTTCTTCACGTAAAACGTGACCCAGGACCCATTTCACTAAACTTTGTACGACTAAAATGTTTGTAAGTGAACATTTAGGATCGTCTGTAAATTGCAATTGATATTTATATGCTCAATAAATGTAAATCCAATATTTGTTTACAAGAAACCATTGTTAATGTGAAATTTACAGACTATCATAATTTTGCACTTACATTTTAGTCGTACGAAGTTTAGTGAAACGGGCCGTAGCTAAATACAATGCGAAGATAGTGTTCTTTTGATATCAAGTTCGCTTGGCTGGCAAAATTCCTACAGGTTTTCTAGCCGAACATGATAAAACTTTGTATCAAATGGCACGAGTCGGATCATGCGTTTGTTGCCATCACAAGATTGGAGGACTTGCTAATCTGTGGTAGAGAACTTTAATATTGTTCAGTTCCTACTTTCGGCAGAAAACGTACATAATATTACCATCGCTGTGGATGGCACATAAAACCAAAGTCTCGTCTTTATACCTTTAACTATTGCTGGGACGTTAAACCCTTCAATGTTTTTACATCAAAAGATGAGAACAGATGTCCGACTGTGTAGGGAAACCCTTGTGCAATGGATGCAAAATGCAAATGACATCGTGTATCAAATTACAAATACATGTATTGCATGTTTACTGCTAGTTTGAATAATGTAACTGGCGACCTTGTACTTGATCTTGGATCAAATTCATGTTGCAATGATTAGTCATGTGATTGTACCAATTATTTAACCCTTAAAAGGCGGGAACCGAAAATTGTCGTCTGCTGTGTTTTCATATTTGTCTTATTCTTTCGCAGAAACATATTTTGACAGCACACAAGAATCATCTCCATGGCTGTCAAAACATGTTTTCATCAAGAAAAACAGAATGTTTAGATAAACAGCAGACGACAAAATTTAATTCAGCATTTTAAGGTTTAACCATCGTCTCCGATTAGTGGAATCGTGTTGGGTGATACAAGTTTCTGTGACTTGCCCTGACCGGGGTGACACTGTGACTGGCCCTGACCGGGGGTGACACGTGCAGCCCCAGGGACAGTTTGCTGTTGATCTAAAAATATGGGTTTATTGAGATGCCACTTAACGCTATACATATACACAACTTTTGTCTAGTATTGAACCTCTGCAAATAGTTTGCGCCCGTTACTCCACAAAAATGTGATTATGCAGTATCTTCTACACGCAGCGGCATTAGAATTTGTCAGGAATCCGGCGCCTATTTCGATGGAAACACATTCCCAAGTGGAGCCTGAAAAAATTGATATCAAAGGCCAACACCAATAAGATCGTTTCAGTTGCTGCCATGTATGGCTGTAACTCGCACCATGACAATGCCAATAAGATCGTTTCAGTTGCTGCCATGTATGGCTGTAACTCGCACCATGACAATGCCAATAAGATCGTTTCAGTTGCTGCCATGTATGGCTGTAACTCGCACCATGACAATGCAGAGCTCCAGATAAGTTTTGTGTCTTAAAGCGTACTACACCCCTTGATTTCAAAATAATTGCTTATTTCACTTTTACAAATGGATTATTGACTTTCTTCATTACGAAATGGGGGAAAAAATTATAAAAAAATATAACAAATTTAAACATTCACTTATTTGAGCTGCAAAAAGCAAGTTTTTTGCAGCTCAACTAAGTGAATTTTCAACTTTATGATAGTATTTTCACTACTCGATTTGAATTGCGTAAATTACGCCAATCAATACGCACCTTACCTGGAGCTCTGACAATGTGTCTGTCCATCTAGCTCACCTGTCCAATGCCAGTTGCAACTTTCAGGGCACCCAGATCACGTTCCTGTATACCTGTACTAGCATTACCTGTACTAGCATTACAGTGAAACTTCTCTAAACCACACACACTGGGGGGAGGTCCCCAGGGTGTGCGGTTTAGTGAGGTTTCAATGCCAACTGCAACTTTCAGGGCACCCAGATCATGTTTCTGTATACCTGTACTAGCATTACCTACATGTACAGTGAAACCTCTCTAAAACCACACACCCTGGGAGGTCCCCAGGGTATGCGGTTTAGAGAGGTTCCAATGCCACATGCAACTTTCAGGGCACCCAGATCACGTTTTTGTATACCTGTACTAGCATTACGCACATGTACAGTGAAACCTCTCTAAACCACACACCCTGGGAGGTCCCCAGGGTGTGCGGTTTAGAGAGGTTTCACCATAATTCAGTTGTGTGGGCACCCAAGACTATGCATGATTCACATCCAGAGACAGGGACTAGAGTGATGCCGATAACAATGTTTGTTTATTGGTGTTTAACGGCCTATCAACAGTTTGTTTGTTTATTGGTGTTTAACGGCCTATCAACAACTAAGGTCATTTACATGTAAGGCCGGGTCAACGGGTTCGATGCTGCATTTAACCTGCTGCATTGCGGGCAAAATCCCAAAATCATAACAGAATATTTACATAGAGATAAATATTCGGCCCTGAAATTAGACGCGGTCATGGGACAGTCAATTTTGTGATTTTCCCCATAACAATGAAACAAACCGATACATTTGGCTTTGATTTTCAACTCTATATATTCAGCCTGTGTTTGATATTGTTCTACTTCATTCATTCATTCAAATTGTTATGCATGATTACGGACCAACCTGGACTACATGTAATAAACTTTTATCCTTGTGAGTATGGTTTCTTGTTGTATGTTGGCTTCCAGCTTAACTAGGTAGCAAGGTGCATGATCACGTGGTTATAACAACAACAACAGTGGCTGAAAGTGTTGGAATCTTGCCCACTCCAAAGTAAGTATTATTTGATATTTTCCTTAATATGAAACGGATTTTGATGAAATATGGCGCAGCAAACGCGTCTTCATGAGCTGCATTTGGTCGTCCAGGGAGTTCGGCAGACTTATTTCGTTTTTGCGAAGAATAGATTTCCGTGTCGGTAGACACGGAAATCGATTCTTCGCAAAAACGACAGAAGTTTGGGCCAAAGTACAGAGACGACCAAATGCAGCTTACCAAGACGCGTTTGATGCACCATATTTCATCAAAATCCGTTGCGTAATAAGGACAATATAAAAGAATACGTACTTTGAATCGGATAGATTTTTTGTTTGTTTGTTTATTGGTGTTTAACGGCCTATCAACAGCTAAGGTCATGTAAGGCCGGGCAAACAGGTTCGATCCCGTTTTAACCTGCTGCATTGGGGGGAAAATCCCAAAATCAGAACGGAATATTTACATCGAAATACAACATATACAGCCCTGAAATTGGAATAACCCGACCTGGTGCCAGGTCCATACCGCACCAAAGTCACTTGGCCCCTTCCCGTAATTAAAAGTAATACCGGCTCTTATAAGGGGTATAACCAGATTCAACTGTCGCATACAAAATGCCAAAGATGTATGAGGGCCAAACCAGGTCTCCAGTCGGGATTCCGGTAAGGATGAACCCCGATCGTTAAATTACACATCGCGTGCTCCCACCTGCCACCCACGAATCGGATAGATTCTGGAAGTTTCGGTACTTGTTGTTAGTACCACGTGATCTACCTTGGGTAGTAACTACAACATTATACTAAATTGCAAACGGTGCAGATTTCAGAATCACAGATGCTCGAGTTGGTACATGTATTACTACCCAGCCTATTTCTACAAATGTAACGAGAGAATATTGTATGTCTATGCTGTACAAGTCTTTGTTGACATTACAAATGTGGCTGTGACGAGAAATTGGGTTTATAGGTTTTGCGACCAGTGTATATCCAGATCGGACTTCGCCATTCCATCAATGAAACGTCCGTCATGCTTTAAACATGCGATGTAGATTGTTATCAGGCTACAAGCGTGTGCTATTTGATCAGGAGCTACACTGGTCTTGATTATCTAAGCTCCATTTGTCCAGTCACGGCCACAAATGTGTAATGGGTTGAATGTGGAAAAACAATTGATATAACTGTACTCCATTCCAGGGGCCCGTTTCACTAAACTTCTTGCGACTAAAATGTTCGTAAGTGCAAAGTTAAGATCGTCTGTAAATTTCAATTTATGGATTTACATTTATTGAGCATAGGCTGCATATGCAGCCTATGCTCAATAAATGTAAATCCAATAATTGTTTGCAAGAAAACATTGTTAATGTGAAATTTACAGACTATTATAAGTTTGCACTTACGAACATTTTAGTCGTAAGAAGTTTAGTGAAACGGCCCCCAGATCCTGAACATTAAAATGAGCAATGAAGTGGTTTATAAACAAAACTCTAAAGCAAGTGAGCAGGGGGCTCACAGATACCCTTGGCAGACTTGTCCGACCAACAAATATTTTCCAAGTCATTTAACATAAAAGCCACAGGTGGGCTATAGAATGAAAATATGGATGATAAGAACAAAGCACTTTTAACGCAAATCTTACGGACGAACAGATGGTATGACGAAAACTATATACCCCTCGACATACTTTGAATATATGGTATAATCAATGTCTGGACTTTGTGGGAAACAGAAATTAATGGAATGTAAAACCCTAACCCTGTACCGGTATTACAAATTATGCATAAACATTTTCTGCACCATGCCATATTTAACTCATGGCGCTATACAACACTAGGACACGTTTAAACTTCCCAGTTGCGTTCAAATTTGCTGACGTTTGTGTTTTACATTCCATTAATTTCTGTCTGGTGCCAGGTCAATTCCTAACCGGAGTCGCTTACCTACAACCCCAAAAGTAAAATGATCAACACTAATCTTATTACTTTTTTAATGGGGTATAACGGGATTTAAGTAGGAAGGCTGAAAATGTACACGAGGGCCAAACCATGCAAGTCTGCATTCCGGTAAGTATGAAGCCTGATCATTAAATTACCCTTTGTGTACTCCCGACCAACCACCCACTTTCACCACGATGAAGGTCACCCGAACAACGGTGGGTTGACAAGTCATCAATGTGAGAAAGCTATTATCAGATGAAATTTGGTAAGGGTCTGACTAATGGATCAGGAGGTATTCAACATTTGGATGTAGATCCAAAATTATTGACACAGGTGAAGGTCAGCCGAATAACACTGGATGGATAGCTATCAATGTGAGAAAGTTATTGATGATGTTTGGTAATGATCTGACTAATGGATCAAGAGATACGTCTTCACTTTCCACTATGGGGGACGAGCACACATCGGCGGGAAGATATTGAGAGAAAAACGCAACACTTGTGTGCAGTAAATTACAATACTCGTCTTATATTTATGACAACTGTGTCCAAGTACAGTAGTTCTTATTTTATGTTAATTCACACATGTACATGTATATAAATTTACTAGTATGACGACAGGTGTACATAACCAGAGCTCCAGATAAGGGGTGTATTTTACGCACTTAATTTAGCAAAATACGGATTGATCATCAAAAGTGCGGAGTACAAAATACTCACAGCAATGTGAAAATACACATTGATTTTCAAATTGAGTAGTGAAAATACCGAAATAAAGATGAAAATTTACTTAGTTGAGCTGCAAAAAGCAAACACAGTGTTTGCTTTTTGCAACTCTACTAAATAAATTTTCTACTGTATTATAGTATAAATAAGTGAACAAGTAAAAATACATGTACACTCGAATAAGTAAATGTTTAAATTTGTTTTGATCATTTGTTCCATATTTAATAATGAAAAAAATCAATAATCCATTTGTAAAACTAAAAGACTCATTTAATTTGAAAACGGGGTACAATACTCTTTAACACAAAGCTTATATGAAACCACATGCAACCAACTAGAGAAGGGTGACTTGTATGTACTGATCAACATCCAGTCAGTAAAATCGTTCATGCTTGTAACTAGCCAAATAGATCCTTATCAGGCTGCAGGAGTGCACACAGGTCGGGAAAAAAACTCGCCACAAATGCCATCACAAATACAGTGCAACCTCTCTAAACCAGAGGACCTCAAGAGTGTCAAAATGCATTTATGTGCTGGTAGAATAGTGAACATACGTTTATCCAGTCAACACAGTGCGTATGTGCCGTGAAACCCGGTGCCGTGAAACATTTTTGATATCCAGTCAATACTACTTTTGCATTTTACAGCCATTTGTAGGTGTTGGCAGGATAAATAGAATAATAGGTTAGTGCCGTGAGTGGGAACAAATATCTGGCGCAGCACGGAAACGGGATGTGCTCGGCAGAGCCTCGCCCATCCCGTTTCCTGAGCCTTGCCAGATATTTTGTTCCCATTCACGGCACTAACCTATTATTCTCTATTTATTCTTGCAGGAGATAAATTGCAATTAATGCTATAAAAACAAGAAATGGCATCGTTAAACGAAGCTTATCCCCTCACTGGCAGCCTTGATAATAATTAAAAAAAACAAGCCATCAGTGACGTTGACATTGGGTGGTGGAATGTGGGTTATACTTGCAGCATTGATAATACAAACAAAAATAACATTTTTGCTTTACAAATTTGCCTTACAAACAAGGTGAACATTATAAGTCGTCCGTGACCTTGGACGGGCGGACGTGGGTCGTATGCAAAACAAAGCACCATCCCTAGACACACATCGAGGCCAAATATTATCACTATATGGCCCAGGCACGCATGTCACACACGCCGAGGCTTTGATAGTATACCAAAAAACTTTAACCTAGATGGACGTGTGTACGCCAATGTGCCGAGTATATTGCACTGTCTGCAAGTGGGCGCGACAAAAATTGGTGAAGCGGTTCATAAGTTACTAACGAATGCACGTGTATGGACTATATCCCCTCTTGCCCATCGGCATGGGGATAATGAAACACCTCCTGGTTTGCTGGGTGTCCAGTTTAGAGAGGTTCCAATTTATTTGCATTCTGACGTTCTTGACACGTTACTGGTCTAGTTATCACAGAGCAATGTTCCTTGTCACGTAAGAATGGTCTTTCTGGAGGGTGACGAGACTCCCGAATATAATAGACATCTCTTCGTCACCATCTCCAGTGTACGACTCGGTTCCAGAATCTGATAAATCATCCTCCGACTTATCATTGATAACGTAACTGTGATCCGACTTGAAATCACCAACTTTACTGGGAATCGGGCCTGACATTGAGGAACGTCTAGATCTTGTCCATGGCAACTCTGGCTGTGAATCTAGTATGTCGTAATTATGGTCCATAAATGATGACGTTGGAAATGTTTCTTTTCCTGTTTTAGCATGAACGTTCTCGGAACTTTGTATCCGGCCTCTTTTCAGGACAGTACAATGTTTGTAAGCAGCGGCTTGCCATTCTAGTGACTGGTAAGTGTGATCGAGAAAAGGGGATTTTGTAAATGCCGACTTGGTGATTTTGTCCATTTTATCAATGCTTCGACCTCGCTTGAGACCAGAATGTGTGACAGCCGTTTCCTTGTGTGCACCGGTGTGTTTATGACTGCTGGAGTTGTAGGAATGGTCGAACAGCGGCGACTTATAGAGGGGATCCTGCTCAGCAAGATCCTCAGTTGACATGTTCACATCACACACATACTTGGACGTTTTATCGTCTATGTTTTCTTTTGAGGAAGAGGAGTAGGTGTGGTCACATTTTGTTCGATAGTCCAGGAATGGCGGAGTATTTGGCAAGGATGCAGAGGTCTGTATTTCAAAAACATCTTTACTTTGTAGCGTCATTTTTGAAATGTCTGGATCGGAGGTCCCAGGCAGGATACAGGTATCTGTAAAAACATCTACAGTTTTCACATCAATATTCTTGTATGAAAGACATTTACGGGAAATGGAATCAAAACCTGTCACATCCAGCGCACTATCGTTTGACTGATAGTGTGAAAGATAGAGAGACGGATCGCGCGGAAATGAAAATTCTGTCGCCAGTGGAATATTGTCATGAGACAAGCTCTGAGCTTTACGATGCACCATTTTACTGCTGGTGGAGTAGTTGTGGTCCTTTTCTTTGCCGTCTAAAAACATCTTCTCATCACTGACAGCGTAGGAATGCTCAGCTTGTGGATTCTTGTCCAACGCCAGGGCAGCAGCAACCAGAGTCTGAAACAGAAGTCAATAACATCCGGAGTTTGCCCAAACTTTGATAACCATGTGGGAAATGATGCGGCCACATATGTGGCTGGCACTAGAAAATGGGGCTTATGGGATTTGTGACCAATATAGCTCCTGATCAAATACATGCAGTACACTCATGTAGCCATATTTGTATTGCTTGTTTGAAGCACGACATGTGTTTCTGTGATGGAATGGCGAACTGTGCAGATCCCGATCAGACTGCGAATGCACAGACTGATCTGGATCTACTGGTCGCAAAACCCATAAGCCCCATTTCTCCAGTCATACATGGTGACATCAGTAATTGGCAAAATATTTGCCCAAAAGTGCTAAATGACCATTTTATTTTACATGTATTTTACCTATTGAATGGTGCTATTAAGGGTGTAACGATACACCTGCCTCACGATACGATACGTATTGCGATACTAGTACCTCATTAACAAATTACAACCTCAATGGTCATACATAT
Source organism: Conchocele bisecta (assembly GCA_029237695.1). Taxonomy (NCBI): domain Eukaryota; kingdom Metazoa; phylum Mollusca; class Bivalvia; order Lucinida; family Thyasiridae; genus Conchocele; species Conchocele bisecta. The sequence continues at coordinate 90,093,114 of CM055274.1, forward strand.
ATAATGCATAAATTCAAATAAAACATATTCCACGATTTACTGGAGCCTCTTTATAATGTCGTAGATGGACAACAGAGGTCGCCACCACGGCATGGGTAAACTGCGTAATAAATTTTCCAAATTCCATTTTAATGTCACTACTAACAAGAAATGCGTCTGTTGAACGCGGATGCCACCTGCAGCATATTTGAGAAACTGACAAATTGGTTAACCGAAAAGTGTGACGGACGGACAGACGAAACACTATATGCCACCCGTTTCTTCGAAACCCGGTGGCATAAAAATGCATATTTTTAGTATGATATGGTTTAATGTGGATGGGTGGTCTGGAGAATATTTCAGGTGAGGTTTTTGTCTCTGATCGAGTACTTATAACAAACAGTGTATACATTGTAAAAGCAGATTGGTTATCTACGGCAGGGTACCGGCCTAACTTACATCAACATATGGTTCACGATCTAAACCAGATACTTCCTCCTGCATTTATATGTGGCCGAGACTGGAGATATGGGGCTTATGGTATTTGTGACCAGTGCAGCTGCAGATCAAATAGCTTGCTTCTGTTACTTGATGCACAGGCTGATCTGGATCTACACTGGTCGCAAAACCCATAAGCCCCATTTCTCAAAGCCACATATGACGAATGATTAGCAGCTAATTACCTACAGAGATTGCAGTCTAATAATAGATTGATCTGTTGTTGTTAGAAGACTATATAAGACTAGTTTTCTGACTTCACTATCACGTGCACGTTGCGTATCTCAGATTGTGGAAGATGATACAAACTGAATGGCGACAAATCAATGGTGGATTTACGTCACCAACTGGAGACATTTTAACCCTTTCACCCCCAAGTAACTGCATGGAATTGATTTTGATATGTTAATTTTGCAACCAATCCAATCGTCACAAAACGATTGTTAGACTAAGACTAGTCCATTTATAAAAAGGGGTGTTTTGTTCTTAAAAATATGAAAATTACTTGCAAAAAGTGCAGATCCAGATTTGACCAGCTCATCTTGATCTACACTGTTTGCCAAAACCACTATACAGGCATGTGGTGTTGAAAGGTGTAATATGGTAAAACGCAGATACCTTATTTATTCTTATATTAGACAATGGCTAATATTAGCCCGTCCCTTTCTATAGTTTCTGTAAAACTGTCATTTGTGTATACAACAAGAAATGCGTCTGTCGAACGCGGATGCCACCTGCAGCATATTTGAGAAACTGTGACAAATTGGTTAACCGAAAAGTGTGACGGACGGACAGACAGACGGACGGTCCAAACACTATATGCCACCAGTTTCTTTGAAACCTGGTGGCATAAAAATCATTTAAAAGGAAACAAATTCCAAGATTTGTGCTGCAATAGAGTATTTTTTCATTCACAACAAGAACTGCGTCTGTCGAACGCGGATGCCACCTGCAGCATATTTGAGAAACTGTGACAAAGTGGTTAAGTCATTTAAGTAACCTGGTGAAGGTGAAAAGGTGAAGGTCATATAAATTATGAAAAGGTAGGTGTGGCACACATACCAATGAATGAAGTGTTGAAGTATTGAGGCGATTAAGCAACTTATGTAGATGATATGGCTATTTTGAGGAACTGGTTAACCAAAATTGTTAAGTCATTTAAGTAACCTGGTGAAGGTGAAAAGGCGAAGGTCATATAAATTATGAAAAGGCAGGTGTGGCACACATACCAATGAATGAAGTGTTGAAGTATTGAAGCGATTAAGCAACTTATGTAGATGCTATGGCGAGTTTGAGAAACTGTGACAAAGTGGTTAACCGAAAAGTGTGACGGACGGACAGACGGACGGACTGACGTCATTTCCCATTAGCCAACCAAATCACTGCGTGTCACGTGATTCAATATTTTTAAAGATGGCGGCTAATATTCATTGATAATGAGGAAGTGAACGGGTTTGATTTTAAAAAGCGAATTTAGGAAAGTGCAACGCGTTTTTAGTGCAGTTTACACTCAAAATCTTTGAAATTTATGTTAATACATTAGCAACTGTAAGATCTATGACACGCTGTAACACGCAGGCATGAGAATGGCTGTCGCTGAAAACATCTGAAAATCCCCTGAAACCCCCACACCCCACTTGTTTGCTTTTTCTTTCAATGGTGACAAATGCCAGTTTTGTACCTTTCATAATTACATGTTTTGAACATTGTTTAGAAAGGTGTTTCATGTATGATAATTGACCATCCAAGACTCGCTATAATCACCTGTGACTGTATGGTATGGTAATATATTTGTGTCATATTGTATAATTGTCTCTCAATAACAATATAGCGAAATATAAACGTCAACGCCTGCAGGTTTTCACTATATTTTAATAGTGCGCGACGTGTAAATGATATATCTACGCAATTTTTGTCGAGCCCGCTTTCGGAAAGCGAGACATAGTGATCACAATGACGTCCGGGTGTCCGTCCGAAATCTGATATAAGTTTTTAAATACCATCAAATGCCTCGGCGGGCTCGACATGCGGGCCGCGGCCATCTGGTTTATAGTTTTAATGTTACCTGGATCTGTTGGACCTTAATTTAAGCACACATGTGTAGCGTGGTGTAGCGATATAGTGTAACCATTGGCTATTGCTGTCCACATTGTTTAGAGATACAGTGCAACCTATTGCAACGTGCAGCTAGCTGGATGGATGGAACATCACACCTGAAAAGACGAGATTTCCTGCTGCAGCTGTGCCACCTGTCCCACGGCCATGGATGCCCCGGCCTGCTGCACGGCTGTAACCGACACCTCGGCGCAGTCGCTCGCTTCCACACCGTCACTCACAAGCATGCCGTCCGCTCGATACTGTAGCCCTGCTGTATTAGTGCACTGACGTCGAGGTTCGACGCAATTCGTGAGGAGTTCGTGGTCCAAATAACCGAACCATGATCATTTCCTGGAAGTGGAGGCTACTCATGAATTGTTGCACATAAAACACGCAAAGTGGCGTAAATTGGCGAAATGTTGCACGGGGTATATAAGATGACTTAAGACTGTTTTTGTCTGGCGGAGGTGTAGCTTTGATCTTGCACCAGTTTGAATAGATGAGTTTGAGGGCATGACTGACGTTATACGTCGAATATCGAAATGAAGAGCACATTTAGGTACACTGAACCATATACCCAGTAGTTTCTCCCACTCTATATAGAATACGGAACCGTCCAAACTTGATCAAACTGTACTATTTCTGTCCCCGAACTATTAACCATTGGAATACCCTACCTACAGCAACTGTGGCACTTACTCTTCCACAGTTGAGTATGGCTATTAGCCAGGTCGAACATGTTTCACCATAAAAAGCCTTTTTTTGTATTTAATTCCATAGCTATATATAACAGCCGTGTCAGTCGACGCGCAAAGTTCAACGACTGGGTCCCCAGCAGAGGTTTGACTATCAGGAAGACAGACAGACGGACGGGTGGACACGGACAGGCAGACAGGCAGGACGAACAGATAGATAGATGACAACATGAGATTCATGAAACGAGTGACGCACATTTAAGCTGTGCACAAAGCCCGTGGTGAGGTGCATAATGTCGAGGAAGAGTTTCACAAATCTTATATTAAACGAGATTATGTTTATTACATTGAGTTCACATGTCAAATAGCAGAAACCGTGGACATATCGAATACATTTCTGCGAATAGACGCCATTAACTAAGTTCGCATCTATTTGAAAATTTCCACAGAGAAGAACTATAGTTTTACTACTAGAAATAAACCAATTATAAATATGCTATATTATAGGTTCCCGTTCTTTGTAAGCACTTAAAGGTCACATTATCAAATATCACTTATTTCCTTCAAAATGCTCTAAAACAACAAAAGCGACCCTAACAACAGATGTCCGGTTCATTTGTGTATTTTTCGTGACATTGAGATTTCTCATATCGCACCGTATATGATACCTATGCTCGCTTATCTCTCCTGTTTATGCGACATACTGGCGCGATGTGGCACTGTAAATATAATCGCTATGCCGTAGCGGTAGTACAGTTTCCCTGATTGGTCGATACAGGTTCCTTATACAATAACGTGTGGATTTAACTGACATCATTTATTTGTTGCATAATTTCTTCGCTTTTATCGTGTAATATATTCATTAATCGTGATTACTCTAGTTATACTTGGATTATTTATACGTTGGTTGCAATCGAAGACGATCTGTGCGGCAGTCGGTTATAATTCGAGGTCAAACTGATTCTATAATGTATTGCAGAACAGAACAGAAGAACAGAACAATTCGTTTCTTTATACAGAGAGTTTCAGTCCATGTGCAGGTGGAATAAGAAACAAGCAATGCATGTATGATAAATACTAAGCAATGTGACGTCTATAAAGCTCATGTAGGCAGTCAATGCGCCACGACGAGACTGGGTCCACAGATTACTAAAATAAATTAACATTAATAATTGATAAGCAATGAGTAATATTCAAACTATGATCAATTATTCAACCTGGCATATGTGCAATGCAGGTTTTTACTATAATAATACTAGTAATAATCTGACCCAAAACACAGGTCGCGGATGTGATCAGTGGTGATACAGTTCGGACTACACATATGTCAGTCAGATCTGCATCAGCATAGGTCACGAATGTATGTGAAAACAATAATGTATAATGAACAAATTCCAAGCCCCCTCATGAAAGTGCATCAGCTCAATTAATACAATTAATGGTAGAATAGTCACGGCCCCCATGTCCTCATGGTACACCATACCCGCCCGAAAAACCTTTGTCACATACATGTATGTGAAAAGGGGCAAATGAACCAGCATGTAGATATACATTTGCTATAAATTTTAGCATATGCAAAGTTGCTTTAGTATAAATAGCATTTGTCTACCAAATGCAGCTTGCAGTTTAGACATTTATTTATCAAATAAGAGTTATAGTTAGTGCATGACATACATTGTAATATGTGCAGATATGTAACAGTTAAGCATACAAGTTTATGTGTTGGCAATTTCGTGATGAACTGAATTCTTTATTTTGAGCTGCCATAATCAGTGACACGCGTGTGTAGCTACGTTCAACAGATGCCGCCGGATGTCATTAATTGTCCGGCATAGCAAACAACTTATCCGCCGATTTGACCGCTGGAAAATAGGGGAGTGTATTTTGGGACAGGTGTATTCTGAAATCAACGAAGCCACACCCATTTCATGTTGGCTGGTTGAATCCATTTGTATCAGTCTTAATCAGTGGCACACGTGTAAAGTGGCACACGTTCAAACGTTTGCCCGCCGGGTGTCAAAAACAATGCGGCATAGCAAACCACTTATCTGATGACTTGACAACAGGGATTAATGTGGCTGTTGGGACAGGTGTATATTGAATTCGCGTGGCCACACCTATTCAAAGCTGATTGGTTGCATCCAGTTTGAAAAATATGGAAGAATCGATACACTGTGCACTGTGATTGTTGTTTCTAAACATGCATGATTGTTATATTACAGGACTAAAAATGTGTAGCTTGAATATTAATATCCATACGCTTATTTATCCGTGATGGTTAAAGGAAATACTTTACTGGTTTCAAATACTCGAATTAATGTTTGACATGGACAGTTTACTTTAATGGACACATTATTTACTAGTTCTAATCTCTTTGCCTACTGACTTGTTTCAAATAAATAGAAAATGTATGGACATGGTGTGAAACAACTACATATGTTTTCCAGAATAAAATATTGTTTTGCCAAATTACGGTTACGTTGATTAAGCATAGCTTGGTCCTATGTGTGGCTGTGACTGGAGAAATCGGGCTTGTGAGATTTGTGACCAGTGTAGGTCCTTATCAAATATCACACTCCTGTAGCCTAAAACTGATCTATATTGCTTGTGTTTCATTGATGGAATGGGTGAAAAGTGTAGATCAAGATCAGTCTGTGCGGATGCACAGGCTGATCTGACTCTACACTGGTCGCCAAAGCGGTATAAGTCCCGTGTTGCGTTTGGTGTATTGACACTCTCAGTCGCAGTGCCCGGGCGAGGCAATTACTCGCTCTGATAACAGAGTAATACACAAGCTTCAAACAACGGGGCCTTGGAACGACTAATGTCCCCACTACTGGCCCCTTATTTTGCGTTACTTAATTTGACCCCATGAGTTACCTTACGACATTTTGACCAGCATAGCACCTAGTCCATTTACACAGCTGATAGCTCTGTGATATGTGTCTACGCTGTTACTCTCGTGGTCACGGATTTAACGTTATATATAACTACTATCGTGAAAATAATTAGAATGTAATCTGACGATGTAAATATACATATTATACACACTGGTATCCTACAGCTGTTGAAAATTGCATAATAATGTCCATTTCGTCACCCACTGTCGCATATCAGTATGCAGTTTGTAACAAGGTCATTCTTATATGTATACAGTACAACTAGGGTACGGTATGTATGTTATACCAGCGCACTAATAAACATGAATTATAAGAAGTCTGTTGAATTATTAAGCGTAATAATCGCATTATGCCTACATTTCGGCTGTACTACGCATACGTCATATACCCACGTGAGCGCTAAAGGAAATAACTGTGGTTAGCAAAACAAGGCGAAGTTTGTCATGCAGTGATGGCTGGAAAAACTGGCTGTCCGGAAAATGAAATCCGTAAAAGATTGTATCATACTGGTCGGATTATTGTTGAATTTGTTTTATTCGATATATAAATGATAAATACACAAGTGTATCGCGAAAACATAACCTGGTTATATCTCCTTTAATATATGTCTTACCAAACAGGAGCATATTCTAAGAATTGCAGTAATTTGACTGAATCACTGACTTTTTTTAATGACGTTTAAAACGTTAAAACATTTGAAAAGTAATTTAGAACGTATTAAGTTTGTTCATTTGGCATAACGTTAGCGCATAATACGAATACTAATTACGGTGATGCGGTCAACCTATCAAATTAAAACGACTTTCCTATGGGAATTTTATATGTGACAAAAAGCAGGTAGGGAGTCTCCAGGAGAGTCGAAAAAACACTGAAATTGACCCTGAAGCCTGGCTAGATATCTTGGAAATGATGTAACTGAGAAAACAAAAGTTACATTTTTTTCGCAATAAAATGATGGCATTCCAAGAAAGAAACCTTTTTTCTTATTGACGAAAAAGTACTTACATAAACTTTTTTAGATTTAATGTGTTTAATGGCCAAAAGTTCGTCGGCATCAAAACGTGGAGCAGACAGTAGTATTTACTGTCGGCGGTAAGCGGGTATACCCTATACAAACTATTGTGATAGTACACTATGATACAATTACTATTTTATTATAAATATTCCCATTTGTTAGCTGGGTCCATATATAGATTTTATACTACATGTAGCTGCAATTTATGTCTATTAGCGCGATCAGTTGGCCAATGTGAGTGATAGTACGGTATACACAACTGTCACGGTACGTAACTCACTGTTGGGAGGAAATGTGTAATTCGTGCCCGGCTAGCTCAGTCGGTTAGAGCGATTGTACGGTAATCCAGAGGTCCCCGGTTCGAGCCTCGGGTCTGATATGCATCTTTCTCGCCCTGTGGTATTTGGCACCCAACGTGGGGCCGTGACTGATATGTATACTACCCAAAATGTGCCAAGCATTGTTCACAGTCAGATTAGACAGTTTTGTTCAGCGACTAAATTAAAAATATACTCCCTGGTCAGACGTATATGATTCGAGTCAGATCAGATTCAATCATTGACATGATATATGCCAAAAGATGTATGTGCAAGCTGACAAGCTATCTTTCTGCCAGCCGTGGGCGAAAATTGGTTATGGTGATATTTTCTACGTCATTTTTGACATATTTGCAATTAAAAACGAGGGGCACATATTCGGAAAGAGCATCAATCAATGATACAATATCAATTAAGTGACAGATTCAAAATTCATGCAGAAATGACCGTATACGAGCACGGTAAAGACCGTTCTCTCGCTTCATTTTAAAAATATTCACGTTTTTTGGTCGTTCCTGCTTATATTAGCGAGAGATGGACCCTGACAAGAGCAACCGATGATTAAGACAACATTTATACACATGATTACCATGTTTAGTTCGTGATTTTTGAAAAGGGGAAAACAGTAAAAATTGAAGCACTTACCTTTCACGTTTTTTTACCGTCCGCCATCTTGTGGGTGTCTTATCATACCGGCCCGTACAGCTTACAGTACAGTAAGTATGGCATGATGGAAAACACTGAAGATGACAATCGCAAATGGCCAGGTCCACGGACGTAGGGACGGACGGAACCTCAAGAGCAGAGAAATGTGCCCCCTTGCCTTGTCATCGCATAGGAGGCATACAAATCAACTAGGCAATGACACTTGCGCACTGCGTTTCGTCACGTGGTTACATAGTTACAATAATTCGCCTCAGATATGTTATATACGGCTACAATTTGACCCATTCGAAAAATGTGAGCAACCGAAGTGCATACCCAAACCTGTTGCATGTAGGTAAACATTTAGTAAACTGTACAGTTTATACCTTTAAACAAATAATCTTTGATGTAGAACTGGTAAATTGACACAAATAATATAATAGGGAAATCATTTTCCCATGGAAGCTATCTTTTCTCTTGTTGTTCAACATTCAACATAATGGAATGAAGCTTTCAAATATACAAGACATACATGTAAATGTCAGATAAACACCTCGATACGGTAAAACAACCAATTTATGCATGTGTATGTTCTTTATTAATTATATCTTTTATATCGCTAACATATCAAACACGCCGGATAACCGATTGCAAAAATCACTCTTCCACCTGTTACATTAACGAGATGGGGTTAAATTGCTACCTTCGCGAGAGGTATGGAGCGGGGTATCAGTTTTGTTTCTAGTGGTTACCCAGTGTGGCATAGATCTACCTAATTTTTATCAATGTGTATACATACTACTACTACCACTGTAATCCTAGTAAATTACTACGCTGATTGAGAACTGGCTAGATAATGCACGACCAATGTCAGTCAAATAGCGATGAGTATTGTAAGGGGTAACTTTAAGGTAGATCTATCTATTTGTCAAATTCAGTTGATATATTTTGACCTAAACCGTACATATCTACCTTAAAGTTGCCTCTTACTCATAGCTATATATAATTAATCCACGTGGCATGAATGAATTATATTATCGTAAGCCAATGGAAATCCAGGGTGTCAAGTCCTTCTTACCCGTCATGTGTGTTATTGCATTTGTGGCAGAATTGATTTTGTTGTTGGGTCCGAGCTGAATGGGAACGATTTAAGTGCGATTTACAAGCAAGAACGTATAGGAACTACTATAGGGGCCCACTACACATCATTCCACTGAGACATTGCTAAACAGACTAATTCGATCGGATTTCTTGTCTGTAACCTGAATTTTCTGTCTATATAACACGGGCGCCATGCGTTACAGACAGAAACTTCGGGTTAGCAGACATATATAGGTACAGATCCGTAAAAACCGTGATACATGTACAGTCAGGTGCCAAATTAAAGTTCACAAGATTATTTGTTCACTGAAAATATGGTCCAGCTGTTTCTGTAAATGTAGCATTCGCGTAGTTATACATTTATTAAAATTATATGTATTACATGTTTCAGTTCTTTCGTTTCAGGACACCCACAGTATATACGTGTCATATGTGTCCAGAAAACATAATCATGCAGTGGCGGATCCAGGATTTCACAGAAGGGGGCCCAGTCCAAATTCGAACAACTAATTTTCAGTATATACTTCTCATATGATAATTTAAAGGCACATTGTGGCAATATCTCTTGAACGGGCTCTATAATATCTGGACCGTGATCGAAAAAATCACCACTATTTGACAATGCTTGCTATTTTTTTTACAGAATCAGACAGCTTCTCAATTGCAAAACAAAAACAAAATCCGGAATCCTGAAAGGGGGGGGGGCGGGCCCCGCGGGCCTCCCCCTGAATCCGCCACTATCATGGGCACCAATATATAACTATCCAGACTATAATCACCTGGAACGGGTGGATTGACTTATCTGGGTGTATCCCGCGGCCATTACCGGGTTCTGGATTGAATATGCGCATGGGTGAGATATATACCATCTACATATTATTATCTGGTGTGTAGTCGTACTGCTGCCAGTCGCACCAGTGGGAAAGGCGACGTGGCAACACATGGGGGTACGTGGACACCACGGGGAGCCGAGGTGTTCATGTCCCTGCCACGTTAGGTCAGGATGTACAGGCAACTCGGTTATCACACTTTCGTATGAAAGTAAACCAGATATAACAAGTTTAACCATAGCAGCAAGTTAGCTCGAGCTTAGCCGAATTTTCTGCCTGCCCTTTCCCGCTTCTGGCCCCGGCCTGCCTTAATTGGAGCTGTCTGGATGTCCATGGCGACTCTGTGGATGAAAATAGCACGTGTTTTTACCGACTATATGACACCAACTTGTATGTCAAGTGCTGCCAGGGGCGTATTGGTTCTACATGGGACTCGTTTTGCTCTGCATCACTGGTGCCAGGTTCTACCCAGTTACACAGGCGATAAGAACATAAATAAAGATAGCTCTTGTATGTACAATTTGATTGTATTTCCGCATTTGACATTGATAACTATAGTATTACTTATCTCGAGGATTCTTGAAATCCAGATCTGGTTTGTTCAGTTTAGTCTTGAGAATTTGAGTGAAATCACGATACGAACTCGTATCCGACTCGTATAGTCGGGTGACTTAATTAATTGTGTCCGTTTGTTTTGTGCTGGTACGGCTTCTGCGTGTAAAATGCTGGCTATGTGTCGGTTTTATTAGGCGCATGTGGGCCTTAATTAGCTCTGGTTAGACACTAGGAATAATGGGATTTCATGAGAAATAGAAAATATATTATGTCTTTAAACTGGTGATGGTGAAATGTATGCACACTTAGTTCAATACCTTGATTATATACATGGCAATCATGACAATAGAATGAATACATTTTTAAAAAATGTCTACATGTCTAAAAAATAAGTAAGTAATAAGTATAATACATTATCCTATCAACATGCCGATCGCCTGTGCCCATTTACCCCCCTCTCTTCTTCCCGCCTCCCGTGCACCGGGACACTGCGCGGAATTTCAGGACCATATTGGACCTAAGCAGTGTCCCATTTCGGCACACATTTATACACATCTGTCCGCCCTGCAGTTAACATATACCACATAAAACACTTCAACATTCGTGTATGGAAGGTCATCGAACCAATTCCCACCCTTAAATATAAGATATAAAAAAAATAGTCACCTGGACTAGCTAGTACATTGATTTATCCCGTGTCGTAAGTGCCGTGAAACATCGACATAATCATATGAATGCGTATGAATATGTGCGGTTGTCATACGAGTCGATTCTCCGATTTTGACGATGCGGCTGGTATGGGGTTATTTTTTTTGCATTTTAAAACTATTTGTAGGTGTTGACGGGATAACCGTGAATGGGAACAATATCTGCCTCGGCACGGAAACGGGATGTGCTCGGCAGAGCCTCGCCCATCCCGTTTCCTAAGCCTTGCCAGATATTTTTTCCATTCACGACACTAACCTACTATTCTCTATTTTTGCCACGTTTAGTCGATGCCACTTCGTCGACCAGTAAGCTCTTAGTTACACCAGTTACGCCGGTTTCCTAACGTATTATTGCCACTCATCTCTAGTTAGAGCTGTCGCAATGTTTGTCTAGTAACCGACGCACTCGGAATGGTAACCGACGCACCTTTCTATGCGACAACGAGCAGTTTATCTTCTGCATGTAGCTGAATGGGAATTCATTGGGAATCCGGCGCCTATTTCGACGCGAAACATTTTACGACGGCACGGTATGCAGCACCAGTGGAAACTATTCCATTCGATTCGGCTCATATTTAAGGGTGGGAATTGGCTCGAACACCTTCCATACCCGGAGTGGAAACTGTAGTTATGTTCCGTTTTATATCCCTGTCGCACATTCTTCGGCGCACTGTATACGCATCGATTGTTAAACTTGGAACCAATCAGATCATACGACATCACGTGCTTCCGTGTAAACAAATACATGTATCGCGTACTTAGTATCGTTTAATACGTCATTCAACATCAATCAAATCATTTCGTTTTGGTCACTATCATAGTTTTTAAATAAAATAAAAAGGATATATACTTGGACTTTGGTGAGTGTGTTTGTTATGTCTGTGTAATCACGCTATATAGTTTGGTGAATGACTATATATACTCTTGACCTATACTCATAAATAACAAGGTCAGTATGTCAAATCCATACAGTAGTATACTGATTTTATTTGTAGCCTTACTCCGGGAAACTGCATTTTAACCGATATTAACTACATTTACGAGATGATGGAATGTTGGCTATACCCACCAGCTATCGAAATAAAATATGGCCCGGCAGTGTTATTCAATAAATTAAATATGCTATATGTTTTATACTACAGTAGAACCGAATATTCTCTGTCTGCGTGTTGTGTATGCGCAATTATGTATAAGCTAATTAATTTTTGAACATGAAAAATGAACAGCCCTACAAAACAAACGCAATGACTATAAGCATTAAATGTGGGAGTGGCTCATTTAATTACGTCATGTTGTTGTTGTTGTTGTTGTTGCATCATCGTATACTCTCACCGGAACTATGTTGCATCATCGTATTATCGTATACTCTCACCGGAACTATTTCGGAAATTCACACATAACAAATGAATGAACGGTAAACCCTTCTTGATACATACGGATTGATAGATAGGTAATACATATTATCGGTTAATTTTCATTTGTTGTTAAATTTATATGATAATAACACAATATATTTGCTTTGTCGGACATGTCATCAAGGAACTACATTTTGTACCGAATCTTTTGCTGTTTGGATATGTTTAAATGCCTGCATGTGTACTACTGTGTCTGTTTTTAGCTCACCTGAGCGAAGCTCATGTTAGACTAGCATGCCATGTCTCTATATCATGTTTAGCTTCTATTTTTCATTATCTGACTTTTTTCATTTATTATTTTCTTTGTAACGGTAGTGAAAGCCATAGTGCTATGTCTAAGCTCATGTGAGCTATTGTTACCGCAATGTGTCCGTCGTCCGTCGTCGTCGTCCGTCGTCCGTGAACATTTTCAAACGTCTTCTCCTCGGTAACCATTGGGCCTATAGTCACCAAACTTCATGGTCATGGTCCTTAGGTAGGGGGATTACAAAATTGTTAAAATGACGTCATTACGTAATCCAAGATGGCCGCCGTCTAAAAATAGCACAAATTCTTCAAAAATCTTCTTTTCAAGAACCGCCAACCGGATTTCGACAAAACTTGGTAGAAATGATCGATGTACAATGCTCTTTCAAAGTTGTTAAAATGGTGACCCGGCCCGGTCAAAAATGGGCGTGGCCCGTGGGTGAAATTGGGGTCAAATTTTATTTTTGACCGAATATGGTCATGTCGTATATCAAATCGAAGGTATCGACGAGGCGATCACTCTGGTGCATTTTTTTGTCAAAATCGGATGGTTATGTCATCAAAGATGGCCGCCGAAAGGTCAAAAGGTCGTTTTTTTATTAGAGATTTCAAAATTATTCTTCACATGAACCGCTTGGCCCATGGTAGCCAAACTTAAAAGTTATGGTCCATGGGTGAAGCCTTTTCAGATTTGTTAAAATGGAGGTCATCGCTAATCCAAGATGGCCGCCGTCTAAAAATAGCATAAATTCTTAAAAAATCTTCTTCTCATGATCCGCTGGCCGGATTTCGACGAAACTTGGTAGGTATGATCGATGTACAATGCTCTTTCAAAGTTGTTAAAATGGTGACCCCGGGGTCAAAAATGGGCGTGGCCCGTGGGGTCAAATTGGGGTCAAATCTTATTTTTGACCGAATATGGTCATGTCTATATCAAATCGAAGGTATCAAAGAGGCGATCGCTCTGGTACATTTTTTTGTCGAAATCGGATGGTCATGTCATCCAAGATGGCCGCCGAAAGGTCAAAAGGTTGTTCTTTTATTAGAGATTTCAAAATTCTTCTTCACACGAATCGCTTGGCCCATGGTGGCCAAACTTTACAGTTATGGTCCATGGGTGAAGCATTTTCAGATTTGTTAAAATGGAGGTCATCGCTAATCCAAGATGGCCGCCGTCTAAAAATAGCACAAATTGTTCAAAAATCTTCTCATGAACCGCTAGCCGGTTTCGACGAAACTAGGTAGGAATTATTGATGTACAATGCTCTTTCAAAGTTGTTAAAATGGTGACCCAGGGGTCAAAAATGGGCGTGGCCCGTGCGATCAAATTGGGTTCAAATTTTATTTTTGACAGAATATGGTCATGTCTATATCAAATTGAAGGTATCAAATACGCGATCGCTCCGGTACATTTTTTGTCGAAATTGGAAGGTCATGTCATCCAAAATGGCCGCCGAAAGGTCAAAAGGTCGTTCTTTTATTAGAGATTTCAAAATTCTTCTTAACACGGACCGCTTGGCCCATGGTGGCCAAACTTCACAGTTATGGTCCATGGGTGAAGCCTTTTCAGATTTGTTAAAACGGAGGTCGTCGCTAATCCAAGATGGCCGCCGTCTGAAAATAGCACAAATTCTTAAAAAATCTTCTTCTCATGAACCGCCAGTCGGATTTCGACGGAACTTGGTAGGAATGATGGACGTAGAATGCTCTTTCAAAGATGTTAAAATGGTAACCCCGGGGTCAAAAATGGGCGTGGCCCGTGGGGTCAAATTTTATTTTTGACCAAATATGCTCATGTCATATATCAAATTGAAGGTATCGAAGAGGCGATTGCTCTGATGCAATATTTGTCAGAATCGGATGATTATGTCATCCATGATCGCCTCCAAAAGGTCCATTTATTCGAGATTTTGAACGTCTTTTTCTCAGGAACCACATGGCCGATGCTGGCCAAACTTTATAGTAAGTTAAGATCCTTGGGTGAAGCATTTTTAGATTTGGTAAAATGAGAGTCATCGCTTAATCCAAGATTACCGCCGTCTAAAAATAGCACAATTTTTTAAAAACACATATGAACTCAATGTCACATTCTCCTCTGGTGTTCATGGAGTCAGGTGAGCGAATTAGGGCCATCATGGCCCTCTTGTTTTATATCTGAGGGAACAATTAGGAAATTACTAGGTGGGTGGATGGCAACTATGCAGTGGATACTTTTGTAGAGCATGATTATTCTGGAGCGATCGAGTACGTCGGATTTCTAGAGAGGGCCAGTTTAGGGTTTGGCGCATGTCAGTAACAGAGCTTGTATATTGTGGTATCGATTTGAGACATATCTGGTAGCGCCTCGTTGTACTTTTTCGATTTGGTTTATTTGAGATTTGGTATGTGGGTCCCAGGTCGATGAAGAATATTCTAGTTTAGGTCTAATTAACAAACGCTTTATATGCATGATCTTTTGCTTTAGCAGAGTTTACTTTCAAGTTTCTACGAAGGAATCCTAAGGATTTATTTGCTTTACCAGTTATAGAATGTATGTGTTTGTCCAATTTTAGGTTACTTTGTAGGGTGAAGTCTAAATACTTTGCATGTTCAAGTTTTTCGAGTGGATATGGTTATGAAGTTTATATGTGAATTTAATTGGGGTCCTTTTATGAGTGATGCTAAGGATATTACATTTATCAGGGTGGAAGTGCATTAGCCAGTCTTGCTCCCACCTGCCTGCGGCGTCGATGTCAGCTTGTAAATTTCATCGCATAGTAAACGTTCAACGCGGCTACTAACTGGTGATATCAAGTTGATATATTAAGATCATATAATATACGACCCTAGCATAAGATAGTATTATGATGCTACTTTCTTTCTTTTCTTCTTAAAGCTCCCACGTTTATTTTTCGTGGCACCGACGTATGTCGTATAATTGTTGGATTCCAACTATGTTCTGTTCAGCTACTTTGCGCTTTTAACCGTTACATACTGTATCACCTGGTTCCCGGTTCTGACCTAATGATATAACACAATTATATAACACACCACAGAACCAGCTTTCCCGGATTTCGTTACGCACGAGCGGTTTGTTTACATCAGAAGCCCATGTGCTCTATTATCTGCCTCTTTTATGCACTAGACATCGACACGAACGGACAGCTACTTATACCCCCCCCCCATCTCCTTTGTGCATTGAGCACTCCAGGTAAGTATAACTTACCTGTGAGGTAAGCATTTATTGCTGTCTACTTTTACAGCGATAAGCATGTATTGTCTGTGAACCACAGCCTGGCACAGGCAACTTCTCTACCCTCTCCAGCATGGTTTCCGTGAAAAACGCAGCTGTGAAAGCCAACTAATATTGCCTCTAATATGCAACGTGGTAGACAACACCACAGTTGATTCTAGCGTGTCTTGGATGGTCAATTATTGTTTGTATACCAGTGATTCTATATTTTATGTACATCTGGTGTCCCGGTGTAATTTACTGACAAATCACACAATTTATAAGGAAAATTATTATTTTTTTCAGTAAAGAAACTATGTATAATACCAATCCATTAAGAAAACAGTATTTACAATTCTTGTTATGTGTGTTTAGTTATTATTTTCTGTTGTTGGCATACGTATGGTGCACCAAATGGGTGGCATGTCCCGATCATCAATCAGCACAGTTCACAAGCCCGTAATTCTCAAATCTTGTCCATTTGTACTTTACTATACATTGCATCTGAATTAAAATAGTTTAACATTGACATTAAACTTATTCTGCAATAAATTTGCCTTTTGTTGTAAAAAATACTGACGTTAATGTATCTGTCCCGTGAAATCGAATCATTACCGTTACACTGAACAAAAAATGTAAAATCAGAGTAACCTCCCTTTCCTACTCTCAGCTACTAATGCAATGAACACTGTTTATGGGCGCCCGATTTATAAATAAACACGGTGGTAACACAACTTAAGTCATTGCCGAGAACGAGGCCGGTCTGTATTCGTAATTTTAAGGTTATACACATTACATGCATCATTACCGTTCAGGGTTTATACACGTTCATATGTATATGTGTCGACTGAAACCAAAATGGGTAGATAGACACACTTACAACGTTACCTTTGCATATTCTACCTTCATGATGCGTTGTATACAGAGGGGTGAAAAATGGGAGTTTTTAAAGAAAAATCATTACTGTTACGGTTACAAAATTGTGTAACGGTAATGACGATCGTGTAATGGCAATGATAAATTACCATACTAACCAGTCAGTTGATGCGTCAATTAGATATAAACCAGGTCCCATCAGTTGTCGGTCAGTAATGGCACATTTATTCAGACCTACAACATTTATATATCAGGATTTAATTAGTAAAAGCTCTGAAACAACAAAAAACAGACACAGCTTCAAGGAGTGTGGGTTTCTATTGGCAATCACATTAAAAGTAAACACTAACTTGAAGTTATATTGTACTGCATATTCAAAGTATAAATATGTTTGTTATATATGCTGTATTAGTATTTTAAATAAATGGAAAGTCATTACCGTTACATTTTGTCATTACCGTTACATAATCATTGCCCATATTTTTGGAGGCTGTGCTATTAATTAAATGTAGCTTTATAACGATGTTTGGTACATGTGGTAAAACACGGCATTCTGTTACATGCCAAGCTATTTTGTTTTGCTTAACTTTACTGATTCATATTAAATACATGTTAATTGTTGGGTTACCATAAATGAGAAATTCCACAACTTGCTACTAAATTTCTCTGTTTCACACTAATACAATTAGCTTACCATATTCTTGACACTTTTCTAAATAGATGCCCCTTCAGTTTTATGTTTTATGCCGTTGAAAAGAAAAAAATGTAAATGTAAAGCTATATTTACGTCATGTAATTGTACGTAACGGAAATGACATTTCTGAGACCCCTGGAAATAAAATTAAAAAAATGACGAGAACAATTGGCTATACTACATGTATTATAAATGTAACAACTGGACTGTCACCCAATGGAATAATCACAGTTTAATTAATTATTCGTTCTACATCGAAACTAGAAAAACGGCACCAATATGTACATAAAATATAGAATCACTGATACATGAATCACCTTTCTATTCTAAACAATGTACAAAACAATTGAACTGTGCCTGGGTGTAAATATAATAGTACTTAGAAAGGTACAAAACTCCCATTCGCCACCATTGTAACGAAAAGCCACACGTAGTAGACAATTGGAACTTGCCTATACAACGCATTACAGCGTGTCGAAACCGCTGCTTGGGGTGGGTTTTCGGCATAGATTTTACAGTTGCTAATACATTAACATAAATCTCAAAAAAGATTTTGAGTGTAAACTGCACTAAAAACGCGTCTCACTAACCTAAATTCACTTTTTAAAATCATACACGTTCACTTCCTGGTTAAAAATGATTATTAGCCGCCATCTTTAAAAAATATCGAATCACGTGACACGCAGTGATTTGGTTGGCTAATGGAAATGACGTTAGTCTCCAGTAACCAACCAAACCACTGCGTGCACGTGATTGAAATATTTTCAAAGATGGCGGCTAATAGTCATTGAGAATGCGGAAGTGAACGTGTATGATTTTAAAGCTTGCTGAGAATGACATACGACAGGTGTATTATTGCATATTTACACAATTATATTTTAGTAATATTCTGAAACTAGTCTCCAATCAGAACAGGTATTGATAAGTAACTTTAATATTATTATAATAACACTTGTCTGTATACAGTTCATCCATATGTAGCTGATGACAATGTCCTGCCGATAACATGCTCTTAGATAGATGGAAAAGTAACAATCATACAGAATTGCATAAGTAGGTTGTGTGTAATTATACAATAACACGATTGCTTTGTCTAGTCAATAGGAAAACAGTATACTAGTAGTTGGTCACTATGGTCACTATATATGTCTGACATGTATTATAGGACAATTGTGGCAAATAACTGCCGCAATATTTCCTATCTCATAGGCGGCGGAAGCCGAACATTGTTGGGGGGGCCCAATGTTGAGAGGGCCGGATAGTGCTAGGGGGGTCTGGGGGCGTGCCCCCCCCCCGGGAAATTGTTGAAATCCAAGTGGTGTGAAACGCCATTTCCTGCATTCTCAGCAAAGTTCTCAGCAAAGTTCCCAGTACTCATGATTTACACCCCCGCCCCCGCCCCCCCCCCCCCCCCCCCCCCCCCCCCCCCCCCCCCCCCCCCCCCTGTATCTGGTGCACAGTACGAAGCGACGAGATTGTAGCACATATGTGCATGGATATCAAGGTTTTTTCCTGGTATTTCGACCTGCCTGATTTATTGTCCTTCATGCCTGTAATATATATTGGCTATATTCAGGTGCGCACACCCCGTGACTTTGGAAGGCTCGGTGCGACTGGCAGTGGACGCCGCCCTCAAAGATGGGGCGCCGACAGAAGTGCAAGGCAGAGGAGCACAAGTACTACGTGGAGGACGATGACGGTGAGGGGCGATGTAAGAGGTGCGAAGATTGTAGCGCCGGCTCGGGCTGGAACTACACAGATATAGAACTGGTAAGACCGCAGGTAATTTGGCATGTGTATTCATTATGCATATATACATGCCATGCACATTAGATCGTTCAGCTGCATAAACTATAACATGGACACATGATAATAAAATCGTAACAACCGGCCCAATGATATTGTTATGGCCCCCTCCATGAGCGCGTTGTGACTGAACAAGTGGCGACACAAGATTGCAAGTAAATTCGACCCATTTTTGTCGCGCCCGCTTGCGGAAAGCGCGATATAGTCGGCCGTTTGGCGTACGTACGTACGTACGTACGTGTGTCCGGTTAAAGTTTTTGGTTAAGCTGTAAGGTTAAGTTTTTTGGTTAAAGTTTTTGGTTAAGTTCTTTGGTTAAAGTTTTTGGTTAAGTTTTTTGGTTAAGTTGTTTGGTTAAGTTTTTTGGTTAAAGTTTTTGGTTAAATTCTTTGGTTAAAGTTTCTGGTTAAGTTTTTTGGTTAAGTTTTTTGGTTAAAGTTTTTGGTTAAAGTTTTTTGTTATATCATATCTCTGCAACTGCTTTGCCCATTACCTTGAAACTTCATATGGGTGTTTATCATCATCTATATTTTCATTCTAACCCCCTCCCGTGCGGCCCCTGTGCCCAATGTCAAGGTCAAATTACTTACTTGAAGTTTTGGTTAAAGTTGATTAAAATGTTAGGTAGGTTGTTTTTTGGTTAAAGTTTTTTGTTATACTATATCTCTGCAACTGCTTTGCCCATTACCTTGAAACTTCATATGGGTGTTTATCATCATCTATATTTTCATTCTACCCCCCTCCCGTGCGGCCCCTGTGCCCAATGTCCAGGTCAAATTACTTTGAAGTTTTTGGTTAAGTTCTTTGGTTAAAGTTTTTGGTTAACTTTTTTGGTTAAAGTTTTTGGTTAAGTTTCTTGGTTAAAGTTTTTCGTTATACTATATCTCTGCAACTGCTTTGCCCATTACCTTCAAACTTCACATGGGTGTTTATCATCATCTATATTTTCATTCTACCCCCCTCCCGTGCGGCCCCTGTGCCCAATGTCAAGGTCAAATTACTTTGAAGTTTTAGGTTAAGTTGTTTGGTTAATTTTTTGGTTAAAGTTTTTCCCCTGTGCCCAATGTCAGGTCAAATTACTTTGAAGTTTTTGGTTAATTTTTTGTTTTTTTGGTTAAGTTTTTTGGTTAAAGTTTTTCGTTATACGATATCTCTGCAACTGTTTTGCCCATTACCTTGAAACTTAACATGGGTGTTTATCATCATCTATATTTTCATTCTACCCCCCTCCCCCCTCCCTGTGCGGCCCCCTGTAGCCCAATGTCAAGGTCAAATTACTTTGAAGTTTTTGGTTAATGTTTTTGTCGCGCCCGCTTGCGGAAAGCGTGATATAGTCGGCACTTTGGCGTACGTACGTGTGTCCGGTTAAACTTTTTGGTTAAGTTTTTTGGTTAAGTATTTTGGTTAAAGTTTTTCGTTATACTATATCTCTTTTTTTAGTGTCCATGCCTCGCCACAAGGCGCGACATGCAGGCCGCGGCCATCTAGTTATAACGTAGCAACCAACCCAATGCCAGGAACCAGAAACCATCGTTCTAATGCGTCGAAAGAAGTCAATGTGCTTCAGACTAGACGTCTAGGACCAGTTACTAGTAACAACACAACAGTAAGGGAGATGAGCATATCTGGCGGAGGACTGTAACTAATGTTTATATAGCTTGTGGCCCAACCGATTTTCGCCAATGCATTTGCATGTTATATACTAGTAGTCATCATTGTTTATGCTATTTGCAATATTACATATGCCGCTAACATTTTTGCAATACAGCGTACAATATGATTAAGGTATGCATTAGTTAACATATCAAAATGTGTAACTATTTACGTCTATGCTAGTAACACTTTGATATATGCCTTAGTCACACTCATAGTTTGTCTTATTTTATTATGACGTATGACCATACCAGTAACTTACAATCAATTTTATCTGTCAGAATCCACCAAATGCCAACGCACATGGCGACCTTGAATGTCACACGTGCCATCTGTGCCCGCCTGGCTATTACCGACAACACGATAGCAGCCAGGTGTCGTGTTCTCAATGCCGCCGAAGCTGTGCCGGCTACAACCGCTACGTGGGCGAGGAGTGCGGAGGTCACACAAACGGTCACTGCGGCAGCTGTCTGCCTGGGTATGTGTCCGATGGGTTCGTTCGAATCCCATTTTTGGGTGGCAAGCAGGATTTTTTTTTTATAAATGAGATTGGCGATAACCATTTCAGTGCATGTATGAGTTTGTACATTATACATGTGTATTATTCAAATGTCTTACTAACATAAGTCGCCAAGTCGGTCAAGTGACGCCACATGTATTGTTATATGCCAAATTGTCAGTAATTTGCTTATTAAATTGACCAAAAACTCTTTTGAACAGGAGCTAGTTGTTGTCCAAACGTACCCGAATGCCGCATTTGGCTTCTGGAAATCAAAACATTCCGGGGTTGTGAAGCGAAATCTGTAAGGGGTCCAGGGCAATTAAATTCAAGTCAAACAATACTTTTTTTAAATTTAATCATAATTAAATGATACAACATTGTGTGTATTGCGATATGCCAAATTATCAATAATTTGCTTATTAAATTGACCAAAAACTCTTTGAAAAGGAGCTAGTTGTTGTCCAAACGTACCCGAATGCCGCATTTGGCTTCTGGAAATCAAAACATTCCGGTGTTGTGAAGCGAAATCTGTAAGGGGTCCAGGGCAATTAAATTCCAGTCAAACAATACCGGTACTTGTTTTCATAATCCTAATTACATGATACAACAACATTGTGGATGTACATATCATGTCGCTGAAAAAAATATCCGGTGCTAACTAATTTCATTGGCAGTTTTCTATTACGCGCAAAACTATACTTGATTTTACGATAATCAGCTCACCACGCTAAATATACATTTTCTTACATTTCACACATATGATGGTATAAAAACAAAGCGAATCAAGCGTAAAATATGGCCAACCGTTGTGCGAATTAATTTTGATTTGTTGAAGGTAACGCGTCATTGTGATGTTACTGACGTCATTTCACCAGAAAGGTAAACACGAGAGCGGTATAAACTACAGATGCTCTTCAGAACAGAGCGGTGTAAATCACCGTGATATTTGTATAAACTACTGTAAATGTAAGAATATCATATAGCTGCCTTACATAATTATGTGAACTGTCAAAACAAAACTTAATTGCTATAATTATACAACTGTTTTATATATTTAATTCCATGATCTTGCCAGTCCTCATAAAACAATATTCTGGTATTTCCTTTCAGTTTCAATGCTTCGATATATTCTCTGGGTCGATGCAGTTTAATTTACTCCAATACATTGTATTTCAATTCAGCAGTGAAAAAGAAAATCAATATCAGTATACATAAAATGACGGGTAATTATGTAAACCTAACTGAGCACAATGTAAAACATACAGAGCCAAGTGATCCATGGTATGACACAGTGCTTGTTCAGCTTGTATGCATCAATGCATCAATTGTGTCACGGACATTGTCAGTATTGTAGCACAATGTGCTTTACGTTGGCTAAGGATCGGGGAAATAATATCATCACTACAAGTACGCACGTGGGAAATTTGCTACAATCGCCACACTGATCTGAAGTTCGTCTCGCCACTCTGCTCTGAAGTTCGCCCATCATATTTGAGTTTTAACTTACAACACACAATGAAAAGATGCTTGGTAATCGCCAGACTAAACCGCAATAATTCCAGCTCAAAAATATTTACACAATTCCCTAACATTTGATTGGCCCGTAGCAAGTCTCTGTCCAAAATTTATATCCCAGTAAACTCCCACGCCGAACTACTTTCCGTAACCGTGAGGCGCAGTTAAAATAATTCTTAAGAAAACGGAAAATAAACACATTTTCTTGATGAATTTATTTCAAATGCTGGAATTATAAGGAATGAATGACCTTTTTGTTGAATTTATCGGGGATATAAACTTGGAAAAGTCGCGGGAATACTGGACGAGGCCTTCCGGCCTTCGCCCAGTATTCCCGCGACTTTTCCAAGTTTATACCCCGATAAATTCCACAAAAAGGACATTCTTTCCTATAATAATCGTATGGTAGACCCTAATATAAAGAGCAGTATATGTATTGATCTCATGTTCGACAGACACACTCATGATCGGCTATGTGGCATTGTATAATTACGAGAGGTACTCGTATGTTTGCAGATTTTACGATCCATCGCGGAACAATCAGCAGCGCTGTATTCCACAACCTTCGACTGATGTTCTGCAAACCACAATGACTCCACAGAAAATGACACGTGATATGAACCCGACCGTGAATGTTTTTTACAACACGGGACATCCATCTACACTTCACCACGGTGAGTAGAATAGAGAATAAGGTAAACCACTGTAGACCAACATCTAACTAACACAGCATGAATAAACACGTGGTACGAACACTGTAATGATGATGGAGACTTCGAAGCGACATAAACACTCACTCCATGTCCAACCAAATGGAAAATGAAAACGTCACAAATGGAAAGCCACGTTACGTGTAGTATATAAATAAAACAAATGCAACGAAGGCCCCTCCATGAACATTATCCAACGAAATACCGAGTAAACAACAGTCCCATAAGGTTGACCCATTGATTTGTTATATACGAGGGTAGGCCAGTAAGTAGTGTCACATAACTATTATATTTTCCTTTATTGAATATTTGGTACATGCATCCATTAAACATGGACTCCCACAACACAGGTTGTCTGATGATGATAATATAGGAAACATATTTGTTTGTCCATTCTCAAAATAAACATTCATTTACCATTACCTGTCGTGTTAATTGGCATTATTATACTTTGTATATCAAACGTGAATTGTCACTCTTGATATCTGGGACGATAACAGTGTTTCCTTAAAAGGTTAACGTAAAAAACTATTGTTTCTTTTTTTTACCCCTCGCAACGAGTTGTGGGGGGGGGGGGTATACTGGACCAGGAGTCAGGTTGTCCGTCCGTGCGTCCGTCCGTCACTAAACTTAACATCAGAGAAATATTGTTATAACTTCTATTTCCTTCATCCAAAATGCTTAATATTTCACACATGCATTCCTGTAAGGCTCTACTACCATGCTGTGCCAAATCCACGACCGTCCAAACCCCGCTGATCCCAAGGTCAAGGTCAAATACTTAGTCTCTTTACAAAACTTAACATCAGAGAAATATGTTATAACTTCTATTTCCTTCATCTAAAATGCTTAATATTTCACACATGGATTCCTGTAAGACTATATTACCATGTTGTGCCAAATCCATGACTGGCCAACCCCCGCTGATCCCAAGGTCAAGGTCAAATACTTAGTCTCTTTACAAAACTTAACATCAGAGAAATAAGTTATAACTTCTATTTCCTTCATTGAAAATTCTTAATATTTCACACATGCATTCCTCTAAGGTTGTACTAACTACCATGCTGTGCCAAATCTACGATGTTCAACCCACGCTGATCCCAAGGTCAAAGTCAAATACTTGGTATCTTTACAAAACTTAACATCAGAGAAATAAGTTATAACTTCTATTTCCTTCCTTGAAAATTCTTAATATTTCACACATGCATTCCTCTATTAAGGTTGTACTAACATGCTGTGACAAATCTACGACCGTCCAACCCCCGCTGATCCCAAGGTCAAGGTGACATAGCTAGTCTCTTTACAAAACTTAACATCAGAGAAATATGTTATAACTTCTATTTCCTTTATCGAAAATTCTTTATATTTCATGCATGCATTCCTCTAAGGCTCTACTATCATGCAGTGATAAATCTGATCTCGAGGTCAAGGTCACATACGTAGTCTCTTTACAAAACTTAACATCCGAGAAATCAGTTATAGCTTCTATTTCCTTGCTCGGATCTGCTTCACATTTCACACACACATTGCTCCAATGGACCTCTACCACCCTGTGACAAATTCATGTTCATGCCGCCCCCGCTAAGCCCAGAGTTAAGGTCACAATCCCACACACTTGGACATTTTTACATATTTTAGGGGTATCTGGGCCCACATTGGGGGTATTCCGTAAGCCTCGCTTACTGACCAATCTAGTTAATGTTCAGTGATCATACTGTATACTATGTCGATAAAATACTTATTCAGGTGACGTATTTAATTGGTATCAACAATGTAAACATCATTTGCATATGAAAATAGCATGATGCAAACGCGCGTCTCTATCAATAATTTAACAATTATTAATCAATAATTATACATGTATATGCATAGCGATCACTCTTAATGTCTAAAACTGGTAGACTAGTTATACACTTTTCACTTATTTAATTCCTATAAAGAACTTGTTTGCCTACTAGATGTGATCGCAACTTTAACGTTATTCGCATTGACATAACATTTGAGATGCCGAAACAATACATGGCACATAAATTACAAGAAACTGGTAAGTTTATGTGTTACGTACATAGAAAAACAAAGACACAAGTGAATGATATTGACCTTGGGGCGACAGTAGGGTGTGACATTCCATGAAGAGAAACAGAAATTACAATGTATAGCAAAATGTTAAGTTTATGTTTCGGATGGACGGACGACCGGACGGAAAGGCGAAAAATATATTCCCATCGACATACTTCGTTTGCCTGGTATAATAATGACGACGTCATGTCTGGCCCAGCTGTCAACTGCACTGATAACCGCATTTATCGCTGTATGTATATTTTGTGCTTTTGTGACTACCTGATCTTTATATTCAAGGAAACAAGAGCACAAGCTGTATATATATTCTGTACATGCGTATGCTCCGAGACATGTAAACATAAACAAAATGCCAAATACAGATTCCCTCTAAAATTCTGTAGATAGCAGTGTTGATATTTTCAAGGTGCTTGATTTTGTGGTTACAACAACAACGTCGCCCACTCCAAAGTAAGTATTATTTGATATTTTCCTAAATACGTAACAGATTTTTTATGAAATATGGCGCAGCAAACGCGTCTTCATGAGCTGCATTTGGTGGTCCAGGGCGTTCGGCACAAACTTGTGTCGTTTTTGCGAAGAATCGATTTCCGTGTCAGTAGACACGGAAATCGATTCTTCGCAAAAACGACACATGTTTTGGCGAAAATACAAAGACCACCAAATGCAGCTTAACAAGGCGCATTTGATGCATATTTCCTCAAAATCCGTTAAGTAATAAGGACAATATAAGAGAATATGTACTTTGAATCAGATGGATTCTGGAAGTTTCAGTACTTGTTGTTGTTAGTACCACGTGATCATACACCTTGATTTTGTATGTGGTGCAATAATGCATTAGAAACATACTGTACGTATGACTCTAAATGCTGATGCTGCACTGTTTAACAATAAACACAATTTCCTAATAATGTGGCTGTAACTGGAGAAATGGGGCTGTAGCACACTCCTGTAGCTAATCTGAATGTTCTGTCTGTAACACAGGGCGACTTACACGTGAGTCGCCATATGTTAGTCTGTCAGACATACATTTTGGGTTATAATGTGGCCTGATAGCAATCGGCATTGCTATTTGGAAGCTTGTAGGGCGTTTCATTTATGGAATTATGAACAGTGAATATCCTGATCAGTCCAATTTCTCCAATAACACGCACATATCATGAGGTAAAATGAAGTGATGTCTGTTGAAACAAGTACTACATGTCTTTTATCGTAATGATCAAATGCCATTTTGATACCTCGAGTATTTATGAATTAACTATTTACAGGTGCCGGTGGATATATACGTGGAGGAGCTGTCGCTGTATCTGCGCTAAATATCGGCGCCTTCTCTGTTCTTCTAGCATCTGTGGTTTGCATGGCGGTTGTACTATACTGCCTATATAGACGCTACAAACGACGGACCCTCCCAACAGGTAGGTGCATACCGTACAGTGGAACCGCTCTCATACTGAACGACACAACACAGTCATATATACTCAGCAAAAAAAGAAACGTCCCTCTTTTAAAGCTCATGTAACTTAACCCATGTATGTATAATATGTGCAATGTGCATATATCTGATACACAGGGAACGATGGGCATACGATCATGCACAGTTTATTCCATGTTTGCGGTGTAAACGTTACTTAGCAACCAGGATGCTAATTTACACATTTAGCTCGTGCGAGCTATACACATGGAAACTAAATGTATTCAGCTCACGTTAAACCATTCATGTGATATCGGACTATTGAAAACTTGCATAAAGTTTAAATTTTCACATTTCCATGGCGTGACGACTGCCCAAAAACCAGAAAAGTCAGTTTATTGGAACGTTAACGTCTGCGATGGAGGTTAAGACAAACAACACTGACTTCGAACGTTTTTATTTTTAAATAATATTCAGTGATATGTCACATAAACTCCGGTATGCATGTGATGTTTGTGACAATATGTGTACTTTTAAATCTGCTGCGACGAACAGAAGACGAGAACCTTACATCACGTTAACTTACGTCAACGTCGATTGTCATGAACTCTGATGGCGTATAGATAGCCGATGCATAAACTTCTGAGACGCTATGCCTAGAAAATTATTGAACGGCGCAAATAAAGCACCCAATAAAATGGACACAATTCACCCCGCGTTACCCGCTGTTGTGGTCCTTCTCGGCGTCATTTCAAGTAGAGGAACCAACTCTCTAACCAATTAGTCATCGTTTTAAGTGGCAGATCATAAAGTGAGAATGAATAGCCAAGAATTCCCACAACCATACTTTTCGCAACCGCTGTAGCGCTCATAGAGGAATTTGTGTAATGCCACACGTCTACGTTACGTTACGTCATTTATTCAGAATACAGTATAAATGCACAGAAAATTGAGGTCACGCAAGACGAATAATGTAAAACGGTATTTGCAAACGATTATGTGTCATTTTATAACATTATTACAAGCATGTCAATACGTTCAGGATTTTTCATTTTGACCCCTATCCACCTCGCCGACGTATTGCTCCGAAACTGTCCAGGCTAGCAACACCTAATGAACTGGTATCGATCCATAATTGAAGGAGCTTCATTTTTATCTGGAATTTATTACTGTAACTCTTTTGGGTATCTGGCAATCTTCACTTAAACAGGGAGGGACGTTTCTTTTTTTGCTCAGTATAGTATGGCTTTACATAGTATGACTTTACTTTAAACAATATTTTATTCATTCAATATAAGTGATAAATGATACATGGTAACTAATGGGATTTGACCGAAAGCAGAACTTATCGTGGTCATCTCCCATAGTATGGCTTTGTTTGACAAAATCATATAGAGTGATGACTCGTCTCAATGCTGTATAGCAAAGTTATACCATACGTTACCAGCCTTGTTCACAATAAAATCATAATGCATTTATAAGCTTCCACATGTGCAGACAGCCACCGGAAAGCAAAATGCACAATACATGTACTTCCATATGTATACCATGTTTGGAGCTTAAAGGCAATGTTTCTCAAATGTGGATGAAATGTGACCAAAACAGTTGATAAAAAAGCATTTCACGGTATACTTGCAAACCGATACTCAGTAAAATGAATCGGTAGATGGGATTACGCAATACTCGTGTGGTTTTTGGCGCGACTATAGTCGGCGCTTTTTCCGTCGTTGTCGTCCGCGTCGTCGTCGTCCGAACGTCGTCGTCCGCGTCATCGTCGTCCGGTTTTTTTGTAAGGCAAATCGCGTTAAAGTAAATTCTTTTGTTTTTTCACAATATCTCTTTAAACCCTTGCCAGACATTGATAATATTTCACATCAATGTTTGTCTAGGGATGATGCTTCATTACGCACACCCCCACATCCAAATTTTGAAGGTCAAGGTCATTTATTTCCTTGTAATGTTCACCCGTTTTGTAACAGAAATGCGTTAAAGTTATTGTTTTTTCACAATATCTCTTTAACCCCTTGCCAGACATTGATAATATTTCACATCAATGTTTGTCTAGGGATGATGCTTCATTACGCACACCCCCACATCCAAATTTTGAAGGTCAAGGTCATTTATTTCCTTGTAATGTTCACCCGTTTTGTAACAGAAATGTGTTAAAGTTATTGTTTTTTCACAATATCTCTTTAACCCCTTGCCAGACATTGATAATATTTCACATCAATGTTTGTCTAGGGATGATGCTTCATTACGCACACCCCCACATCCAAATTATCAAGGTCAAGGTCATTTATTTACTTGTAATGTTCACCGGTTTTGTAACAGAAATGCTTTAAAGTTATTGCTTTTTCACAATATCTCTTTAACCCCTTGCCAGACTTTGATAATATTTCACATCAATGTTTGTCTAGGAATGATGCTTCATTACGCACACCCCCACATCCAAATTATCAAGGTCAAGGTCATTTATTTACTTGTAATGTTCACCGGTTTTGTAACAGAAATGCGTTAAAGTTATTGTTTTTTTCACATATCTCTTTAACCCCTTTGCCAGACTTTGATAATATTTCACATCAATGTTTGTCTAGGGATGATGCTTCATTACGCACACCCCCACATCCAAATTCTCAAGGTCAAGGTCCATTTAATTTACTTGTAATGTTCACCGGTTTTTTTGTATTTTGGTAACAGAAATGCGTTAAAGTTATTGTTTTTTCACAATAACTCTTTAACCCCTTGCCAGACATTGATAATATTTCATATCAATGTTTGTCTAGGGATGATGCTTCATTACGCACACCCCCACATCCAAAGTCTGAAGGTCAAGGTCATTTATTTACTTGTAATGTTCACGGTTTTTGTAACATAAATGCGTTAAAGTTATTGTTTTTTCACAATATCTCTTTAACCCCTTGCCAGACTTTGATAATATTTCACATCAATGTTTGTCTAGGAATGATGCTTCATTACGCACACCCCCACATCCAAATTTTGAAGGTCGTGGTCATTTATTTACTTGTAATGTTCACCGGATTTGTAACAGAAATGCGTTAAAGTTATTGTTTTTTCACACATCAATGTTTGTCTACGGATGATGCTTCATTATGCACACCCCCACATCCAAATTCTGAAGGTCAAGGTAATTTATTTACTTGTAATGTTCACGGTCAAATGCCTCGGCAGGCGCGACACCGCTTCCATGGCGGAATTCTTGTGTATATCTCCTGATCCGTTGTCAAACTTTATCATTGGCTTCCCTACTTCTGCTCCTACGCATATGCTCTCTGCACCGACAGGTCGCAGTGAATCCATGTTGAAGGTTATATCCAGCGTGAATAGTGACCTATACCAGGTGAACGTGGAAATCGGCGATCAGATGGAAGAAAAAATATCACAGATGGAGATGGATTGTGAGGGGGACATCGGTGGGGCCTATGCCGTTACAAATGACAGCAAGGTGCACCCCGAGTTGACACCGTTGATGTCACAACACGGCCCAGGTTAGTTGCGAACTCCCGTATTACGGGTGGTACGTGAGTAGATTGCAAGAGTTACGGTTCGCAACTAGGACTAGTATACTGCGAGGGAGTAATTATTTAGTTTTACTGAAATGTATTATTTCATATAAAACTAATGACTCTTAATAGTTGATGATTAAAACAATGCAAACTTATTATACTGTATTTATTACATTATCACAGCCATTTTGTTTTCGTTAATATTTTATTTTATTTAATAAAAAAAAAAATTAACTGCATAAATCGAAAATTTCTCCCTCAAAGTATTCTTAGCAACAAGAATATTTAGCAATTTTGGTGAAATCGGCTACGTATCATTGCCGGCTCTGTACACCGGACCCTTACACAGCCTCGGCATGTGTGCTCAATCCGGTGATTTCTATTTAATACCATTTGTGTGACCATTCATGATTGAAAATCATAAAACAAACAAACTATTTCAGTAATTTGCAATGACCTCCGAAAGTTAGCACATATATAATACTGTTTATGTAAGACTGGGATCGAGGGTCAGTCCCAGAACAGGGGCTAATCAAACAACGGCCGAACAAGGCAGAATACTAGTAATTGCACACGTGGAACATTTTCGTTATGTCACTAACTTTGACTTTAGAACTTGCAGAATTAGCCTCTGCTCTGGGGAAAATTAGCCCCCGTTATGGGATTAGATCCCCGTTCTGGAACTGACCCCCGATCTGAGTCTTCCATGGCTCCAGATAAGGAATTAGTAATTGAGTATTTTCACTCCATCATATCTGAAGCAATTGGGTATTTCAATATTTTAATTGGGTAAAATAAAATCACACTACTGTTTACCGCAATTATTGAATAGTTTGCTTCGAAATGAAAACATGTCTTGGCATTTCGAATGCTATTAGAATGCTATATTTGTGGTCTGTTTATTTTTTTTTTGTAGGATGATAAAGGTACCACAAATTTGTTATTGCTTTTTGATACTCGCTACTTCTGATTTCAATTGGGTTTTTGGCAATTTTAATTGGGTATTTACGCAAATACACAGCTTATCTGGAGCTCTGGTCTTCCATAAAATAATACCTATTATTTTCATAGTTTCTCTTTTATTACATTCAGTCACTGCATTGCAAGTCATATGTGACGTCCATATTGTAGCCATGACCAGGATGTCGCGACATGACAGCCGGCTCATTACATCCGGTCAATGGCCTCAGTATGGACATAACAAAGATCATGTGGTCGAAAATTTTATAAAATTTAAAATGTGTGACTTTTAAAATATAAATAATATAAGTAGACTACTATGAGAAACATTTCATTTAGTGCTCGTATATTAACCTGACTTTTAGAGGTACAATGCAACCTCTCTACAACAGCCACCCATGGGAAGACGCAAAACTGGCTGTTGTAGAGAGGTGGCCGTTGTAGGGAGGTTAATGCTGAATTAAATTTTGTATTTTATTTATTTTCTTCGATAAATCTCATCAAAACATGCTTTGGCAACATTTTAGAATCATTTCCAATGGAAATGATTCTAAAATGCTGTTAAAACATGTTTTTATTGAAAAAGAAAGCAGAAGCAACAGCAGACGACACTTTTTGTGTTCGGCAGTCTGAGGGTGATACAAAGGAATCATCCATTTGGGATATAAAATAGTGGCTGTTATAGAGATGGTGTTGTTGTAGAGGTGGCTGTTCGGGGAGGTTCGACTGTACCTTTAATGTGACACTTTGTAGACGTCCAAGAATGTTCGGTTTAGAGATGTTCCGGTGTATATACAACTGTGTGTGCATACACTTAATCATGCACAGGAACTTATTCATGCGATGTAATGTCGCATGTGATATATTTAGCAAACTGATAAGATTGGGGGATCTTCGCGCATTGTTTTCATTGCAGAGTTTTGGTATACTTTTGCAATTTCATACCCATTTTCACACCGACGAATGGCACTTGTTACATCAATAATTATGTAAGATTTGTGATGTATTCATGTTAAATTTAATGTATTATCTTTCTTACAGAATGTCACCACGAGCAAAAGAAGACAGCAGAGGAACAGCAGTATTACCCATCATTTAAACTGGACGCTGATTCTAAATACCTTACCATCACAGCAAAGCATCCTAGTTGTTATGGCGAGAAAATTGACAACTTGTTCAAGTACCTCGAAGTCTCCCCACAAACGGACTTTGGAAAGAAATATCTATACGAACTGGAGAAATACGAATATGCCGATTATATTCTGCGTGTATTGATTGTGTGGGCAAGAAAAGACGGCAGGTTTGACGTCCTCTGTCGCGCACTGGACGGGGCCGATCTCAAGGAAGTAAGTGCGAGACTAATGCAGCAATACAACAGTGAGAACACCCCGGCCACCAGCTAATGTTTGGGGGAGAGACGTTTCCTTACCACACTTTATCGAGCACCTCCATGTGAACAAATATTGTTATCAATGTATTGTATATTTTTCATAAATGCATAATATCGTCTTCAATGGAATATGAGCCCCGTGCAGGCACCGGGGCGGGATCAACTGATCCTGAGAATAGTGCTGCAGTAGCTATTGCTTGTCGTAAAAGGCGACTAAACTGGCTTAACGATTGGGTTCATACTTTGCGGAACCCACTATACCGGATTTGGCCCTTATGTACATTTTTGGCTTTCTTGTATGTGAGTGTTGAGTCAGGCTATGCCCCATATATAAAAGTAAGATTAGCGCTAATCCTATTACTTTTAGGGGATGGGATAAATGATGCTGGTGTGGCGAGGGCCTCGCACCAGATCAGGTTGTTCTAATTTCACGACTGAATATATATTTTGATTGTAAATATTGAGTTCTGAAGTTGGGATTTACCCCCCTCGGACAGGTGGATACGGGACACGACCCGTTGACCGTCTGCGTGTAGACTCCCTGAGGCTTGTACCTCTATGTCAGAAAAGCGGACGTTGAACCCTATTCACTCACTCACTCAATGGAATATGTAATAACGAGCTGTTATTTTTAAATATGAAACTGATTACCATTAATAAATGTGCATGTTTATTGACAAGACTGTAATTGAACCATATTTAATATTTCTAATGTGTTTTAGATGAACTGCATTTTATAAATCTGAAGGTGAAATGACATGCTATTGATGAAGTTTGGTGAAGATCCGACCAATATATCGGGAGATATGCAGCATTTCAACAATTGTTGACGCCTACGAGCCTGAGCTAATGTGTGGTTCACCCAAGTTAACACTGTTTTCTTGTAAACAATTATTGGTTTTACATTTATTGAGCAAAGGCTGCATATGCAGCCTTTGCTCAATAAATGTAAATCCATCAATTGAAATTTCCAGACGATCCTAAATTTGCACTTTAAGTTGTACGATGTTTAGGAAATGGCCCCCAGGGTGAAAGTGTGTGAGCAGACTTTGCAATAAATACATCGTTACATTCCCTTATTTGAATCATGCTCTGCTCTGGCCACAGGCGTAGTACGAGGTCAATGCTAACTTGGGTGAACCACACATTAGCTCATTTTAAAATATACATGTATCATATTTATAAATTAACATTTCACCATGACTAGTGTAAGTGTGACAAAACGCGTATAAAACTCATTTAAATGTGCCTGTGACTGGAGAAAAAGGGCTTATGGGAATTGTGACCAGCATAACTTGATTAAATAGCACACTCATGTAGCCTAATGATGTTCTATATTGCTGGTTAGAAGTATGGCCTGTGTTTCACTGATGGAATATTTCAGTTTCAGTGTTTCACTGGTGAACAATGCAGATCATGGTCAGACTGTACAGGTGTACAGGCTGTGCTGGATCTTCACTGGTGAACAATGCAGATCATGGTCAGACTGTACAGGTGTACAGGCTGTGCTGGATCTTCACTGGTGAACAATGCAGATCATGGTCAGACTGTACAGGTGTACAGACTGTGCTGGATCTTCACTGGTGAACAATGCAGATCATGGTCAGACTGTACATGTGTACAGACTGTGCTGGATCTTCACTGGTGAACAATGCAGATCATGGTCAGACTGTACAGGTGTACAGGCTGTGCTGGATCTTCACTGTGAACAATGCAGATCATGGTCAGACTGTACAGGTGTACAGGCTGTGCTGGATCTTCACTGGTGAACAATGCAGATCATGGTCAGACTGTACAGGTGTACAGACTGTGCTGGATCTTCACTGGTGAACAATGCAGATCATGGTCAGACTGTACAGGTGTACAGGCTGTGCTGGATCTTCACTGGTGAACAATGCAGATCATGGTCAGACTGTACAGGTGTACAGGTGTACATACTGTGCTGGATCTTCACTGGTGGCAAAACCCATACGTACCATTTCTCCAGGTATAGCCACAAATAATATTTATACAGACGGCGGCTCGTATCATTCGGTCATTCAGTGTACAAATATGCTTTGTTCTCGGTCGATGTGGGTGGAGATTGTCAAGTATACGGTATATAATAGTAAAACATAGTTCATATATTGATTTTTTTTTTTAAATAATTTTTTTTTTATACGACCGTTTTTAAAAAACAGTACGTATTATGTTTTACCGCACGGTGGGCGGGCGGCTGAAGAAAAAGCGCATAGTTTGTGTACACAACTCCTCCGAAACCGTTCAGTCGATCGATCTAAAACTATACACACGTCTTCTACACATATTGAAGATGTGCACCTTGGTGTTTTTATGCCGAAAAAATATTTTTTAACAATTATATCACTTTTTTAACTTTTTCTATACAGTTCTATATACGGTACAGAATTTGTGTACACAACTCCTCCGAAACCGTTCTGTCGATCGATCTGAAACTATGCACACGTCTTCTACACATATTGAAGATATGCACCTTGGTGTTTTTATGCCGAAAATAAATTTTTTAACAAATATATCACCTTTTTAACTTAATAGCCATTTTTTCTACATTTTTCTATACAATTCTATATACGGTACAGAGTTTGTGTACACAACTCCTCCGAAACCGTTCAGTCGATCGTTCTGAAACTATGCACACGTCTTCTACACATATTGAAGATATGCACCTTGGTGTTTTTATGCCGAAAATGTATTTTTTAACAAAAATATCACCTTTTTAACTTAATAGCCATTTTTTCTACATTTTTCTATACAATTCTATATACGGTACAGAGTTTGTGTACACAACTCCTCCGTTCAGTCGATCGTTCTGAAACGATGCACACGTCTTCTACACATATTGAAGATGTGCACCTTGGTGTTTTTATGCCGAAACAATATTTTTTAACAAAAATATCGTCTTTTTAACTTAGCCATTTTTTCTACATTTTTCTATACAATTCTATATATGGTACAGAGTTTGTGTACACAACTCCTCCGAAACCGTTCAGTCGATCGTTCTGAAACTATACTCACGTCTTCTACACATATTGAAGATGTGCAGCTTGGTGTTTTTATGTCGAAAACGTATTTTTTAACAAAAATATCACCTTTTTAACTTAGCCATTTTTTCTACATTTTTCTATACAATTCTATATACGGTACAGAGTTTGTGTACACAACTCCTCTGAAACCGTTCAGTCGATCGATCTGAAACTATACACACGTCTTCTACACATATTGAAGATGTGCACAACGAGATGAAGAAATAATGCTATAGACTTGCAAATTCTCATTAATGTTTCTTGCCTTGGTGACAGCTTCACATTTCTGCATCTTCGCTGTCTGACCCATATTCGACGGGCGTATTTTGTGACTTGCGGCACTCTTGTTGCCTTTGACTCTCGACCAATGAAATCATAGCATTTTGTCCCAGTTAAGCACATAGTGCGACTCGTTCGCCAATATATACTAAATTTATTCAGTGAAAAAATAAGTAAAAAGTTATATTTAGCACCAGGCAGCCTTGTTGTCGGAAATTTGTGTGACGCGTATCCTATTTAGATGTGTACATGTAGTAGGATCGCAATTAGGAGACACGTTATGTGCGGGGCTTCATTCAAACAGACATGCATGCGAAGGGGTGAGACAATCAATAAATGGCTATAGTTCACATATTGAATTTTAATAAAATTATCTCTTCATTGGCTACACTTGCTCAAAATTACTGTATAAAAAAATCAATACATGAACTATAAATATTACTTGATTTAGATTGATCGCAGTGGTGTGAAAAAGAAGCATTCAATGTGTGAACTATAAATATTTCCATCGCGCACGCTTAATGTAGCTCCACCCCTAAGAACGCCTTTAAATCGTTACAGTTACTGGGTTAGTGGTTTGACACCGAAGTGAGCATGTGTACAGGTAGTAACATGGTGACGTCTCATGAACTGATGACAAGACGCGAAATCAGCCGAAATATAACAAATTACTTATTGTAACATTTAATGATTAATTTAATAGATATTGGCAAAGGTGTCGCATTATGCGATTAATTGAGGCAAAATACCGTGCGTTCATTAACGGAGAAACTAGAGCAAACAATAAATCAATGTTTTAACCAATAGTACATACAATTGAGTTTATTCACCTATCATTTCAAATTTCGAGATTTTGTTCGACGATGTTTGTGATTTCCATTAATAAATGAGTGCAATAATTAACTATAATTTACAAACAGCGAGTGAAATAAATGAAGTATTTAAATGGGGCTTATAGTCCTGTAACCTAATTACGATCCATATTGCTTGTTAGAAGCATTACAGGTATTTCATTAATGGGATGGCGAACAGCGCAAATCTACACTGGTCACAAAACCCATAAGCCCCATTTCTCCAGTCACAGCTACATATATTGCAAGCCCATAGTAAAAAAAATCAAAAAAAAATCATATAACGTCTAGAAATCATGGTCTTGACGTTATGCTATGAAAATCTTCTTTTCCGGAAATGTCGTCAAACGTATGACATCGTAATAAATTATACAATATATATCTAAGAAGATTTACTATATTTCCTGCAGGAAATTTTGTATCTTCAGAAATTGCGTTGATGCACACAGTATAATGTATGTGGCGTGTAATATGTCTTGCTTAGCCACCATCAGTAGTATAGTCTTACGATTACATAAATATCGTGTGGTCCCAACTTTCAAATTCCCCTATCTCACTTATGTCGTATGTTCATTAGCTCAATATAATTGCTCATAGTATTAAGTCATGTACTTACCCTTAACATGTAAAATTTCAACTGTATACTTGTAACATTGTGGCGCCGAAATGAAAAATCATGATCCAACAGTGCAAATGCCGGAAGTCATTGAATACAAAAGAAAGGAAAATTCAACCAAGTAAACCATCACATCACTTTTTAAGCACCAGAAAAGTATGTGTAATAGATGTGCTAAAATGTAGAAACTCGCATGTGTCACATTGACTGATCTGCTTCATGTGATACATTTCCCAATTTCAATTCATAATTTCCATTTTCTGTGGTGTATTATCAATCTGTGACTTTTCCGTTAGCTCAATCAGGGGCTTCGGAACAGGTCCGGCAGGTCCGGCGACTGCCGGATCAATAATTTTGACATATTTGGAATTCACATAAATTATATATATATATTTTTCTACATTTTATTCTCATTGCTCATCAAAAGTGTATGATGTTACCACTGAGGTGAACCGTCTCGGTGAGACGGTTCACCTGAATGGTAACACCATACACTTTGTGGCGGGGGTAGTGGGGACGCCTACTAGATTCGCCGGACCAATCTTATGACGCTTCCGGCGCCCCTGTCAATACTGGTGGGTTTGTGATGTTGGCCTCTATGATGCTTTAAACTATACATCTCACACACGTCTGAAGGTATAAACATGCAATTTGGCGTGTATGAATATAAATGATTACAGCCGACGCTATTATCTATAGAAGTGGCCAGACACTTTTTATCAACCCTCATTAAAATAACTTTGACATTCGATATGGAATATTTCATGGCGTGTTACTGTCTGTGATTATCATTATTGTCTTTCATTATCATATGTCCATTTGTGTAGTTACCCTATATCGTTTGTGATAACGCCTTGTTTTTCATTTCATAATATTGTTGATGTATCATTCATAATAATGTGTTGATGTAGTACTGGCTCACAGGAGGCCCAGACGAAGGGAAATATTGTTTCAGACCGGCAATATGACACTACGTTGGCTGTAGAAGCACAATAATTAATTTGTCATACTTTATATTTCTCCAGATCTCAGCCAAACGGTAGAACATCTGTTAAAGTGAGCTTAATTTGTTTATATTTTTATACATTGCACGCAGGATTTGCAAATAACATGTTTATATACACCGGACGGAATTCCACATGAAGGTGTGTGTGCGTGCCTGTGTGCATGTGTCAAAGTTTTAAAAATAGATAAGCCTGCATATATATGTACAAAGTTACAAACTTAATTATTCTTGGAAATCCCCATGTTTTCTATGCTGCTGTATGCTTTATATATGAATCGTACATGTTAAAATTGTTTATGGTGTACTAACAATGTAGTCTTTTTGTTTTCTATTTGATAAAAGTTCCACCATTCGTCAACTTGCTCCTTCAATCCAGAAATACTTACAATGACCATTGCTTTGGATTGTATATTTTTATGTCCCGTAATTTTCATTATTTTTTGTGGGGGAACTCCTGCTTTCGATAAAGTGGTGACTGTTGACTTCTAATACTGTGATTTGTCAACCGTGATGAGATTCCAGCTTGCTCTGCAGCATTCTTCACCAGACTGCCAATTGTAGCCTCTCCCATGGGCCGTGGGTAATACCTGAAAATAAATATTTGGGAGAAAATGTGTAAGAAATACTTTTCAGAACTTTGCATATCGACCAGGCTGTAGAATCATTTTAAGATCACTATTCAGACACACTGAATTACATCTCATTTTTCACCAATTATAATAATTATCAAAAAAAATTTGTATTTTATAACTATTTTACTTTTCTAACTAAATATTAATGTCACTTTCTATAAAACTTCATTTGATCTTCAGCCTTCTCCGTAATGATTTTCAGTGTCATATGATAATGTTTAAATAACATTTAAAACAAAATGGAAAAAAATCATAGTGCATTATTTCACATAATAAATGTCATACCATGGCTCATTTTCTGTGCCTTTCAATCGTTGTTCTGGTACTGCTGTCAGGTAAAAATGGACTGTCAGCAGCCAACATCTCGGAAGGTCGGCGACTTCTGAAGATCTCAAAAATCTTGACAGGGTGACTCGGTCTCTGAAATGGAAATATTGGTCCATAAAAAAATGTTATGTTTCTCATATATTGTCGCCAAGAACGGCCGATATTGATTTCAAACAAAAATCATAATAATAGTTTTTTCCAACAAATTTCATCAGTACAATTGTATTCACAGAATTATATCTCAAATTCAACTTCAGATGTATTTATGGATTTAAGTCGATATCAACAAAATACAGTGATAAGAAACAATATTTTGTTCACATGCTGGCCCAGATATATTTGCGAGCGGTAACTCTTGCAATTTGCTCCCATACCGTCCACGAGTAGATTGCAAGTTACCGTTCGCAACAAGCTTTATTCGCTGATGTTTATCCAGCCAATTCAGACCTATTTATCTTATTAACAATGATATAGTAAACTTTCTTTACTGAATGTATGAAAAGCAAAATACTTTTTATGGACTACAAGTAGTAGTGATCACAATACATCGGACCTCCGCTCGTATGCACCTAACTTTATTGTGTCTTGAGATATTTGAATTAATAAAAAAATGTATAACTAAAGAAATATTTATATTTGAATGCTGATATATTGAGGATCGATTAACATTACGCTCGTGAACATTTGATCGATTCTCCAAGCATCGTCATGACAACCGTGATAGTTTTCAAGTTATTCAATTTTCTATCGACAATATCTCACGACTCAAAAAAGTTTTGCGCTTACAAGGCCAGCAAACATACCTGGTGTTGTCTGTTGCAAATATCTTCGGTGTGGTCTCTCGTGTATTCGACAGATTCGCCCCATCCCTGGTCTTGCTTGCCCTCTCATTGAACTCGAGAAAGTTTTCCCCATTGGATGTCATTTTCATCTCTATATCACCGAATTTCAATTGTCTTGCTTCATCTCGTCCACGCAGACCGAACATTTTTCCGAAATAGTAATATATCGTGAATTGAAGGCTTTTTGGTGTACTTGTACCTAGAGACCCAGATGAATACATTTTCTCTTCTTCTTCAGGTGTAATGTTCATGCACTTTTTAGGTTTATTGCCCTTCCCAAGTTTCTTCAGCTCCATTTTCTTGGCCGTTAATGCTCTGATACACTGCCCAAATACTCTGTCTCGATAAATATTGTTTTTGCAGCATTGATAATGTATACTGATTCGACAAATATATTGATTTTAAATGGAGTATATATGATTTTTTGTGTGAAATATTAACTAAAAATGGTTGAGCACGTACTGCGAAGGATTTCAGGACTTTCAGTCCTTTGATACAAATAGCGATGAGTAAGGGGCAACTTTAAGGTAGATCTGTCAAATTCAGTTGATATATTTTGGCATAAACCGTACATATCTACCTTAAAGTTGCCTCTTACTCATCGCTATAATTAACCCACATGGCCTGATTGAATTATATTATCCTAACCGTGAAACATTTTTGATATCCTGTCGATATACGATATAATCACTGCATATGAATATGTGCAATTGTCATACTAGTCGATTCTCCGATTTTGACGATGCGGCTGGGGTTATTTAAAAAAAAATTACAGCTATGTGTACAATGTGTATGATCACGTGGTACTAACAACAACAACACATCCGATTGAAAGTACGTATTATTTTATATTGTCCTTATTACTTAACGGATTTTGATGAAATATGACGCATCAAACGCGTCTTGTTAAGCTGCATTTGGTGGTCACTGTATGTTCGCCCAAACTTCTGTCGTTTTTGCGAAGAATCGATTTCCGTGTCTCCGACACGGAAATAGATTCTTTGTAAAAACGACATAAGTCTGTGCCAAACTCCATGGACCACCAAATGCATCTCACGAAGACGCGTTTGCTGCGCCATATTTCATCAAAATCCGTTGCGTATTAAAGCCCCTATACGGCTCAAGTTGCCGAATTTGGCCTCCTATTGGGTTTTCCCACACATAAATCCAACAGGTTTCTATTTACACACACTTCGAAACTGTTTGAATTCATTTTGGTACAACAATGAGTTTGTAGTCGATGAAAATATAAATATGTGTTGATAAACAAACAGCAGGTGCGTGTTTCAAAGCCCTATCGATTTTCCGATAGACGCTTGGGTCAACTCCTCAACTACCCGATTCGCGGCCGATGAATTCTGATAGCCGGAGTTTATCGACTCGCTTCCGAGCCGAAGCCGTTGGGTTACGGAAATGAAATTGTCAATATTGACATTTTGCACTGAGTGGTACACAAAACAAGTTTTTGTTGTCTTCACATTGCGATTAAGATGTAAATCTCAAGACTTCAGATGTATCAATTAGGCAGTATAAGTTAGTTTTGTGTACTAAATCAGTTGCAAAACATGTTTTTGTGTTTGAAATCAAAGTACTGAAAGTACTGACTGGCGGGAGACAAGTAGCCACTTGTGAATTTGCATACTCAGAAATTCCTTGTTAGAAATGTATTCGATGTTGATTATTGGATGTACAATCTGCAAATTTGGAGAACTTGATCAGTTACTGGTGTTTGTAAAATACAGCCTGCTCTAAACACAAATAGGTTGATGAAGCAAAGGTGCTTTATGTCCGACTAATAAACCGTTTTACGAGGTATATTGCAGACGTATTTATTGGGGTAGAACCCAGAATTGAAGTGGTGATATACGCCTTTATACGGATGTGGTGAGAGGTGCCCTCTGCCAAAAAGTTTGTGCGTTCAAAAAATATTTTTGGCAGCATAGGTTTTTCGTAATGTGAAGAAAAAAAACGGGGACATTTTATTTTTAGTATGTTTATTTGGCCAAAATCAATCGGCACTTTGCAGAATAGGGATACAAACCGAGTAATCCGAATTGCATACCCAACAGGAACTCTGGAGGTGTGACTTAATATTATGTGAAATCTTTTCAAAATTATGACTGGGCGTAGGCCTACATACGTGTATGCTGCATGAACGGCAAAATGTTTTCATGAATTTTGTTTGCTCACACAGAGGGTAATTTTTCGAAAATCGCCCATAAACCACAATATGAAAAAGAAATGGCCTTCGACGTCGCATTGCGACTGCGTGGTACACGATACGGGAGGCGTCTCAATAACAGCAATTTGTTTTCTTCAAAAGTAAAGTTGGGCATGCCAACTATTTTACACATAATGTTGAGCATTGCCGTTGCTATTAATAACTTGCTTTCAGTTCACTCACTGACTTTAAATGTCACCTGACTGTTGTTAATTGCGAACGCAAATTGAGCCTATTGAGACGTCCGCGGATGAACATGCGACTGCGTGGTACACGATACGGGGGGCGTCTCAATAACAGCACTTTGTTCTCTTCAAAAGTAAAGTTGGGCATGCCAACTATTTTACACATAATGTTGAGCATTGCCGTTGCTATTAATAACTTGCTTTCAGTTCACTCGCTGACTTTAAATGTCACCTGACTGTTGTTAATTGCGAACGCAAATTGAGCCTATTGAGACGTCCCCCTGCTCCCGGCAAAAAAAAAAAATCAAAAAAATCTACAATACTCGAATAGTTGGATAACTTTTTTCGTGGCCTAGGTGTCAGGAAATCGCATCTGCGGCGATCTGGCATTTAAAAATTTCCGGGGGGAGGACCCCCAGACCCCCTCCCCCACTTTACGATTTTGCGATCGCGAAGGTCGGCTATGCCGAATTGTAATTACAGATCCCCCTGCAATTATTTCTGTCTCCGCCCCTGAATTTACCACCGTTGAAAACCGAATTTAAATGACTTAAAATGCAGGACAGTGCATTTCAGGCCATGTAGGTTTACAACATTTCAAGGGAAGCATGCCCCCGGACCCCCCTAGCGTACTCGCTCCACTACGTGGGGCTCGCCTCTGACGCATCCCCCCCCCCTCCAATAGAAAACCTGCTGCGGGCCTGTATACCGGTCATATAATATTCATGCATTATACATGGAAATATACAATATGAAATAAATATCGCCAAGCTATTATCTAAATACTATATATAAAAACAAATATATATATATAAACTCGATTTTCTCTGGATTTGTCTATATCCTTAGATTGAAGAACCGTGTGCATCTGAAATGAGAAACATGTCGTTATAAATTTTAACATTAATACTATCAATGACTAATTAATACACATCATACTATCATGTATATATTATCATATTATATATATAATTCGCCTACTATATAATAATGTACATATTTCCCGTTTTCAATTCTCATTATATCATACTATATATATTTCCCGTTTTCAAATAGAGGCGAAACGACCCGACCAGACCATACATATATCACATTTTCGACCAGGGCGAAACGACCCAGTGCGAAACGACGCGGGGCGAACAGGTAACATGGGCGAAACGACCCG
This sequence comes from Conchocele bisecta, assembly GCA_029237695.1. Classification (NCBI taxonomy): domain Eukaryota; kingdom Metazoa; phylum Mollusca; class Bivalvia; order Lucinida; family Thyasiridae; genus Conchocele; species Conchocele bisecta. Next base: position 90,137,608 of record CM055274.1, read on the forward strand.
ACACCCGTACGACGATACCAATGTGAACCAATCAGATCGGGCCGATCAGATCATACCACATCATCACGGTAAAGCGACACCTCGGCCCTAAGACACCTCGGCCCTAAAAGACATCGACACTTCGGCCCTAATTTAAAAAAAAATGCTGTATATTATATGTTATTCAATATAGTTATATGTTTCTGTTGTTAAATAAAAGTAATACAATTATATTTTGTTTTTATGCTATGTCGGGAACATTGACTTGTAAATTGTGTGTGTAATCATAGCTGGAAGAGGAGCCTGCCGTTATACATGTACATTATAACGCCATTTATTTCATAACGACCTATTATTAGAAATAATAATGACTCAATAATTTATAACTTATTTTATTATAATATGTTGTTATGAATTTTTTTGGCGTTATCTGAAGAACCCTGCCATAGATGAGCAGTTTAGGAATGTTAGTATATCACACGACATGACCAAAGCAGAGCGCGCAAGAAACAGGGAGCTCGTCCAGGAAGCACAGGTGCGGAACGCTAAAGAACTGGCGGGAAAAAACCCTTACAAGCACATCGTGAGGGGGCCTCCATGGAACAGGAGGGTCGTGTGTGTAAAGATAGACTAGAGTGTGCATGTAGCACTCATGTAAATAAGTTATTGTTAAGTTGTTCACGTTCAAATTGTTCAGTTAGCAATTATGCTTTTATGGATCGAGCCAATATTTTGGATCTATCAACTGTTAATGATCTCATTTCTAGTCAGTTTAGTAACCATGGTGACAGTATTAATAATTCTGTGATAACGCGTAGCGATATACATGACAGTGTGTTTGTTAAATCTTCGCCTTTGATTGAGGAATCTAAATTTGTGGAATCGCACAATCATGAGCATCATACAGGTAGTGTCAGTTCGGATGATACAGACATCTTAATAGTGAACAGCAATTTTGATGGTTCTAGTCCCACGGATAGTGAAAGCGATTCAGAAACAGACAGTTTGCTAGGTAATCCAAACTTTAGTATCGCGAGTGGGAAAGTAAACAAGCGTAATAGACATGGGAAGTTAGAGGATTTAACATGTTTAAGCATCAATGCTCAAAGCATTATAAATAAACGTTGTGAATTATTGGCTTGTATTGAAATACATGAACCTGATATTATAGCAATTACAGAATCTTGGGCGCATAGTGACATTCTCAGCTCAGAGTTGCATATCCCCTCGTACAAATTAGTATCGACAAGATAGAGAAGATACCCTAAACGGTCGTGGTGGCGGTGTCCTTTTTTATATATCAAAGACTATTTTACATGTGCTGAGGTGAATCTGGCTGCGGCCAAGGATTTTACAAACAGTATATTCTGTGAAATTGACATAGATTCTACATCAAAACTTCTGGTTGGCTGTGTGTATAGGTCCCCAAATAGTAGCGTTGGAATGGAAAAATGATGAGAAACTTTGTGACATTCTAGGTCAACTGGAGGGTAAAGCAACGTGCTTGTTAATGGGTGATTTTTAATTTTCCGTCAAATCAAACTGTGGACACCTTCAGACGGCAAATGGTAATCAGATATGATCTTTTCTAGACTTTATTTAAACGGATATTTGTATTTGTGTCAACATGTAATCATTTCCGGACCCAGAGAGCAAAATTACGTTGGATCTTATTTGTTTTAACTAAGTGAACCTTCAATGGTTTCTAGCATACAGTCTATAGGCGCTCTAGGTTTCTAAGTGATCATGAAGCTAATATTGTTTGTAATGGTACATGGCGACAAAATATTCATATGTGGTAAACTAATACGCAATTTGCACCCAGATTGTTTTAAGGAAAGCAGACTTTGATGGTAATTGCGCAATGAAACTATCGGACTTACAAATGGAAGAAATACCTACAAGAGAAAGTATGCCTGCTGGAATGTTTGGACCTCTAATGTCAGATAATTATAAACCCAATAATTACTGATAAAGTATGTACCCAAACCGCACTTATGAAACTAGAAACACTTAAACCAGTTTGGCTTACTAAGGAAAGCTTTAAGGGCTGTTCGTAAGAAACATAAATTGGTGGGATTAAATATAAAACATTCACAGAGAATGAGCCAGGATTTGTTGCGTTATCAAAGTCAATTACATACCGCAAAAGTTTGAATTGAAAACTAATGCCAAGAAGGAAAACTTTGAAAGCTAAGTTAGCCGTATAATTTAAAGCAAAGACAGTAAACGTTTTCTTCAAGTATATGAGAACAGAATCAGAAAGTGGGAAAGACAGAATATTGGGCCGCTCCAAAAGACCAGGAAAGGGTCCAGTGATTTCTGATAATAAGTGTATGGCTGAGGAACTGGAATGGCTTTTTTCACTTACGGTATTCACCAACTTGAAGATACAAAAAAGGTAACATTCCCGATTATTGAATCACGTTGTACTGACCAATGTAAAAACATTGCATGTCATTCACCGTTCAACTGAGTCGCCTAGTTTTTAAGAAGCTTAATTCATTGAACTCCTTCAAAAGCTTACCCCGGTCCAGACAAGATTAGTTCAAAACATTATTGAAGAATCAGGCATCTAAACTTGAGTCTTAAGCCCGTTTTATCGATTTCTATTTCAATCAAAATGTTCGACAAGAAGAATTTTGTTACCCAGCTGAAATGGGAAGGTAGCTAAGTGTTTCACCCAATCTAATAAGAAAAAGGGGTCCGAGATCGAACGTGTGGTAACTTATCGCCCAGGCAGTTTAACATCGCAAGTTTATTAAGGTTGTTTTTCGAATCTCTTGTGAAAGATACAATTATTTTATTCATCAATTAGATTAAACATAAACTTTGAATTAATTCATCCCAACCCAAAAATGGTCTTTACCAAAGGGAAAATCGTTGTCAGTCCAATTTGTTTCGTTAGAATTTCTGGAGTGAATGTATCAGCTAGCGTTAGAACAATGGTGAACCTGTAGATGCAAATATACCCTGGACTTTTCAAAAGCCTTTGATAAGGTACCTCGACATAGACCTAACTCGTAAAGATGCGGGCACACGGCATATCTTGGGAAAACATAGTTTTTAACTGGATAGAGAACCTGGCCTCTCAAACAGGATAAACAAGCGCGTTGTGATTAACGGAGCGGCTTCAGGATGTGGGTCAGTCCGTTACTAAGTTGGTGGTTTTCCCCAAGGTTTCGGTATTTTGGGCCCATTACTATCAAAAAACAAATTATAGACATAATTTACAAAAGGATCTTGATAGTCTAAATTTGTAAGTTGTTCAGAAGGAATTGGCAGATGGTGCATTCAAAATGAGCCAAATGTGTAGTGTTATTCATTTTTGGTTCATTAAATTAATCACCAATGCCAAATACATAATGAAACGGTCACTGTTTTTTTCTTGGAGGTCTGTTTCAACACGGAAAGAGATTTGGGTTGTCTTAATTAAAATCAAATGATCTTATTAAAACCATCTCTTCAATGTTGCCTTGGAATCAGCTAGAAGCGTGCGAATCAAATTGCTGGGTATTGCCATCAATCGGAATAAATAGTTGTTACAAGCGGAAACAAAGACAAATCATCGTCAGGCTTTATCAAGCAGCTAGTATGGGCCCCCATCTAGAAAATATTGCAATTCAGGCCCTGGAGCCCCTTTGCTTAATGAAAGATTATTTCAGCTTCTGGAAAAGGAAAAAGTCCAAGCGTTCGAACGCAACAAAGGATGATTCCCTGAAATAAGAAGAAAAACCATATCCTGAAAGGCTGAGAATTTTACATCTTTACATCTCTTCAAACTTAGAAGGCATCGCTGGTGACATGATCTGAGGTCTTCAACGATTTTAAACGGCCGAGAATGTATCCTAGGAACATCACCTATTTCGAAAGAAACCTAACCGAATCTTACACGGGGACATATTCACAAGCTCTATATTGAAAACTAAGAGGGGGGGGGGGGGGGGGGGGGGGAAAACAGCCAGGCCTAAACCTACGTTAAAAGTTTCTTTCTCACAGAGAACAATCTTGGCCTGGAACAATTTGCCACTCAGTTGTGAGTAAGATGCCACTAGCCATAAAACATGTTTAAAAACCAGAAAATTTGACAAAACACTATCAAGAGAACATATGGGGTTGTTAATCGGATGCACCATAACCGCTTACCACCCAATTTCCGCCCGGCCGGGTACCTGAGGCGGGGTACCCTAGCTGCGGTACAGGTAAATAAAACAGGTAAAATAATTTATGTATTTCTGTTTAATGTATATCTGTGTATATATTTTTGTTCCTATCCCAATAATCAATCTAATCAATCAACTATTATTTTATTTGGTCTTAAATTGTTATTGGGTATAAACGTAATCTCAAACATAAAACAAAATCCAAAAATTACAAGGACGTGTAAACTAAAATCAAAACGGAGCTGCAAAAATCGTCCTCCAATCCCCAGGGACAATCTGGCAGTGGTTACAAAGCGAGCTAAAACTATTTACTTGGAAAGCCCACCCCCGGCTGTAAGTAAATGTATGACACAGACTAAGTGCATAGTCCTGTAAAAGGGCTTTTCAGTCCAGATAAAGTGATTAAAAAATCCGTACAAACTCATGGTTGGTCATGTTGGTGGAATGTGACAATGAGTCATAGGTGGGCTTTCACTTGTCATTTTGGTTCAACCAGTGAAAGTCATCAAGGCGGCGTGGAGACACGTTTTCTTGTGTCCTTAAACTGCACTGGAGGTACAAATCACAACAAACCAAAAAAGTAATTAATGTTTTTGTATGTTCCATGGAATACAACGTATTGTTAAATAAGTTTAAACAGGTTTATTTAGAGTTTTGTGTTTTACATAAACTTTTACATTTTTCCATACAACGTTAGGTTTTGTACATTGCGTACTTTTTGGGCACCATGTGTATGATGATCGTTAAAACAGTGGACGAAAAGAGGTTGTATATTATGGACGAGCAGCAGGAAAGTTGGTGACGCAGCCAAAGAAAAATAGATAGTTTTCTTTAGTGTTTAGCGGGATAGCTAAGAAGGATTTAATTGCTCATACGTATTTAAAGTAGAAACATTTGGACAAGTACCAGGTACCAATAGACAGGAATAAAAAGTGACTTTCTTTCCAAATAGGGTTACTTTTTTTAGTATTTATTCCCAATGTATTTCCTTGCCATAATTCCCTTGTTTAACCTAACGCAAGCTGAAATTAGATCAGTAACGGATTAGCTTTGGTGTTTATCGGCATCACGTGTGCTGGACAGTTTGCTGGAGGGGTGGGGTCTCAAACAAAACATTCCGAAATCATGATATTTGTTTTGTAAAGTGACCTAGGAAACAAATTGGCTTACATGCATATTCACAACTTAACACTGATTAAAATCTTGTTTCATCATGTAATGGTGTACATGTGTACAATGTGTAACTGAAAAATCAAAAAATAAAAAAAATTATTTACACTGGCTTAAACTTTTTTTTCATCCCAATATTTTCTTGAAGCTAATTGTGAATGGGTGGGTTTGCCATAATGCATCAGTCAATGTAAGTCCCCGCCCCCCCCCTCCGTCAGGGGGAATAGCGGGGGCTTAATATTTTTCGTTGCTGATTAAAGCCCCGCCCCCGGTGAAGGCCCCGGCCACCTGCGGGGCAACATGGGTCGGTAAAAGCCCCGGTAAAATGCCCGCACTGCGGGGCCATCTGGTTGGTAAAAAGGCCCGGTAAAAGCCCCCGCCCTGTCGGGGCACATTCCTATTAAAATTTAACTGGTTTCTAATATTGTAGACATATGGAAATACTAATAATGTTTTAATTAATTAAAAACACTGGTGACCAGGTAACCACTCTATGTTTTAATTTAACAAAAATATCATCAAAGTTTTCTTGTATTTTTATATTATACTTCCCAAGAAAGTTGATTTTTGTCGGTGAGTCGAGTTCAAATGTTTCGAGTGTTTATTAATAACTGCAAAAATTTACAGAAAACTAACCTGACCATTTTCCCTGCTTGTAGCAAGTACATGTACAAATAATTAAACTAGAAAAATGCGTTGTCAGGTAATCAAAAAACACAGCGATGGCCCCCCCACGAGACACCATTTCACCGAATAAAACACATGATTTCACAAAAAACACTAAGGTTCGATATATAAACGTGGAAAAAAGTAGGTCTAAGGGTCATAAATGAAGGACAAAGCTTTAATGTTGGTTTCTGGGTGTACAGCTGATCACATTTGTCCCAAGTTTGTTTGGGGTGGCTGCATATGGTTCCAAGTTGGCTGTGAGAAACAGACTTGAACGCAACAAGGTATACAAGAGTCGTGACGGAACGAACAGAACTAGTACGGGACGAGTTACCGGACAGCACCACGTGCAAAACATAATGGCCGGCCACAAAATTTCCATGGCCACAAAATTTCCATTTCTTGGGGAAACATAATAATAGTCAATCAATGGATAGATAACGTGGTATATTTAACCCTTTCAACCCCAAGTAACTTGAATGTGGAATTGTTCCCATGCTTTATACGTTCGGAGCGATTGCATTGGGCCAATTCAAATTTTCCGACTAGTCCATTCTTTTTGAGATGAGGGGAATTTTTCCAATTTGATTTGAGGTTATTGGTGTTTAAACGGACCTTTATCACAGCCAGGGTCATGTAAGGCCTGGCCAACAGGATGGTAGTAATCCTGTATTTCAACCTGTACAAAATGAGGGAAATTCCCAAAAATCAGAGCTCAATAAAATTGAATATACCTGACCTGGTTGGACCTGAGGTTCCAATTGCCCACACTAGAATTCCACTTTAGCTCAAACCCAAAATGCAATTACGATTTAGCTTTTATTCCTAAACACTTGCTTAATGGGGAATTTTAACAGGATTTAGCTCCTCAAGTTACTCCAGGAGGGGGGCCGAAATGGTTGGCACAATGGAGGGCCAACCAACCATATAAGTCGGCACATTACGGTAAGGATGAATGCCGATCGTTAAATTACCCATTCCGCTTGCGCCCATCCTACCTACCCACCCATGACGAATGGAAACAACCCCAGCCGTGGGTGACTCAAAAAAATTTGAGATGAGTGGGCTGCGAACAAACATTTACAGTGAAAGCGACAAAGACAATGTGTTGAATCACCGTCTTCATGAATCTAAATAAACCAGTACAAAACTTACACGGTGCCCAGACACCGTTTCCAACAGCGTCTTGGTAATAGGTTTAATACCTTCAAGAGTACGTGGTATCAAAATATCAAGCCAACACAAACACATTCTTTTATTTTTGAAGATTTATTTTTGAGCCATAAAACATTATGAGAATGTTTGGCAAGCGGTGCAGGTCCAGATGAGACCGGGCTCGTTTAGACGAAACCGCCTTTCTATGGATCTACACGTCCACCAAAGCCTATACAAAAAGGTTTATTTGGTGGTTGGAGGAAAGGTTTAAAAGAGATAGATTTTCTTTTGAAGGGAAGCAAATGGCGTAAAATTAAAAACCAAAACACGGTGGTTTTCAATTGTATGTGATGCAGATAGTAAAAAATGGAGGGTAAATTTCCCAAAATTCAGAGCTCAATATTGAATAAATCCACTGAACCTGGTGCCAGGTCCATGCCACACTAGAAATCACTTTGCTCACCCCAAAAGCAATACGATTAGCTTTATAATCCTATTACTTTCTTTAATGGGGGCACATATCAGGATTTAGCTCTTCCAAGTACCAGGGGGACCTAAAAACGGGTTGGTCCGATGAGGGCCAAACCATGTACGTCCGGCATTCCGGTAAAGGATGAAACGCCGGATTTGTTAAACTTACCCTTCCGCTACTCCCTCCTACCATCCCCCTTTTAATTTTGTAAACCGCCGGTGGAATAAATGACAGTATTATGTACCGACTCAACCTGGTATATTGGTCTCTATATCCGTTGCATAATGCCATAAAAGAAAAGATGTATCCCATTTTAACTGCTAGAAGTATACAATTATTTACAATAATAATTTACATGTGAATAGATCCTGGTGGGTACCCGTATTGCAATATAAAATCAGAGCTTCAGATAAGATTGATTGATTATTTGGTAGTATTTAACGGCCTATCAACAGCCAAGGGTTCATGTAAGGACCTGGGCCAACAGGATTGGCACTTATCCTTCGTATTCCAAACTGTAAGAATGAGTAAGGGAAATTACCCGAAATCAGAAGCTCAAATATTTACCATAAACTATATATTCAGCCTTTAAATTAGAAATATCCAGACCTGGTGCCAGGTCCATGCTAACACCAGAAATCACTGAGAATCACCCCAAAAGCAATACGATTAAGCTTTTTAATCCTATTACTTTCTTAATGGGGCATAAACAGGGATTTAGCTCTTCAAGTACCAGCGGGCCGATAAATGGTTGGTACACGAGGGCCCAAGAACCAATGTACGTCGGCATTCCGGTAAGGATGGAACCGCCGATCGTTAAATTACCCTTCGCGACTCCCTCCTTCACCTCGACCTATTTTAAATTTTGAAACCAGGTGGAATAATGACAGTTAATTATGTACACGGACCTTGACCTGTTATAATTGGGTCTCTATATATGTTGGGCCGGCCCTTAACATGAGCCCTGGGCTGTTGATAGGCCTTTTTTCAAACACCAATTATTCAATAAAAAAATGTTCGTGATTTTATTTAAATGTGGGAAATAAATTTCTTGCACGTATTAAAATGAATGGTGTTGTAGAGCAAATGTCACTTATATAATAGTAGATTATGCTGGGAACATTTATTTTTTTAGTATGGGAAGCCAGTTATTTACAAAACCCAAGCAGCTTTATTCGTTGTAGATGTAATTTGGTAGCACATTTGGCCTGCTACTCGTTCTATTTCTTTAGGGTGGTTGGACTTAGTGATATAGTTGTTTTTTGAAACCGTTTACAGTCGATGATCAGCTGGGTAGAATGGACCGATTATTTTAGTTTTGTTTGGAAAAAGTTTCGAGTCTCCTAGCAACTTTTTGGATTTTCTTGACGAAACGCCGTGGGTTAGGTCCTGTTTTCCGAACTTCGTGTAATGCTGGGCGATCTTAGTAAGCATGTGGGAGAACGCATCCTAGCTCCCGCCTCCAAATGACAGTTAGGACAAGTAGGGTAGACTAAGTACAGGGGTAAATATGTGATTTGTTGCCTTTGAAATTAGGTAACGTTCCTGTTTAAATAGTAAGTAACCAAATAAATAAATAGCCGCTAACCTTTGGCAAAGGGGGCGGGCCCAACCCATTTAGGAAATAAGCGGTGGGAGGGGGGATTACACACCCCCCAAATCCCACGGGGGGGGAACTCGGTAGAAGGAAGGTCGGATAAGTGTGAATAGTTATTAAATAGCGCCAAAAAGTGGACCCTTGCATGATTACTAAATCTTCTTAACCGTAATTAACGCACGGACACAACGGGACGGTGCAAACCACTTATATACAACCGGCCTCCTTCGAGGACAGGGTTTCATTAAAAAGTAAACCACCACACCCCCCCCCCTATTTAATAGGGTAATACAAAATGCAGCACTTTATTACTTTTACTTACTATGGGAGGGGTGGGGGTATGGGTGTTGGGTGGGTGAGAAATAGGATTTTTTTCCAGGTGGTGGGGGGGGGGGGGGTGGGGGGTTCTTCGGGATTTTCCAGGGGGGGGGTCTCGGGAATTTTCCAGGGTTTGTTCGGTATAAATGAAGCACTTTTCCAGGTTGGGGGGGGCGGGGGGGGGGTCTTCGGATTAGGGATTTTTCCCCAGGGGGGGGGGGGGGGGGTTATTCCGGGATTTTCCTAGGGTTTGTTGGGTTAAAGAATCAACTTTCCAGGTGGGGGGGGGGGCACTCTTGGATTTTCCAGGGGGGGGTTTTCGGGAATTTTCCAGGGTTTTGTTGGGTAAAGAATCACTTTCCAGAGTGGGGTGGGGGGGGGGGGGTCTCGGGATTTTTCCAGGGGGGGGGGGTCTCCGGGATTTTCCAGGGTTTGTTGGGTAAAGAATCATTGCATTTCGCCAGGTGGGTGGGGGGGGGGGTCTCGGGGATTTTTCCAGGGGGGGGGGGGTCTCCGGGATAATTCCAGGGTGGGTTTGTTGGGGGTTAAAGAAATCACTGTTTCCAGGTGGGGGGGGGGGGTCTTCGGGATTTTTCCAGGGGTGGGGGGGGTCTCGGGATTATTCCAGGGTTTGTTGGGGGTATAAAGAATCACTTTCCAGGTGGGGGGGGGGGTTCTCGGGTAATTTTCCAGGGGGGGGGGTCCTCGGGAATTTTTCCAGGGTTTTGTTTAGGGTAAAGAATCACTTTCCAGGTGGGGGGGGGTGGGGGTCTCTGGATTTTTTCCCAGGGGGGGTTTCGGGGAATTTTCCCAGTGGGTTTTTGTTGAGGGTAAAGAATCAACTTTCCAGGTGGGGGGGGGTCTCTGGATTTTCCAGGGTTTTGTTGGGTAAAGAATTCACTTTCCCAGGTGGGGGGCGGGGGGTGGGGGGGTATCCGGGATATTCCGGGAGGGTTTTGTTGGGTAAAGGAATCACTTTCAGGTCCAGGTGGGGGGGGGGGGTGGGGGGGGGGGGTCTCGGGATATTTTCCAGGGGGGGGGGGGGGTCTCGGGAATTTTCCAGGGTTTGTTTGGGTAATGAAAAAATCACTTTCCAGGGGGGGGGGGGGGTGGCGGGGGGGGGGGGGTCTCTGGATTTTCCAGGGGGGGGTTTCGGGAAATTTTTCCAGGGTTTTTGTTGGCGGGTTTAAAGAATCACTTTCCAGGTGGGGGGGGGGGTCTCTGGATTTTTTCCCAGGGTTTTTTTGGGGGTTTGGGGGGTTATAAAGAATCAACTTTCCCAGGTGGGGGGGGGGGTCTAGGGAGTTTTCCAGGGGGGGGGGGTATAGGGAATTTTCCAGGGTTTGTTTTGGGTTTAAAGAAATCACTTTCCTAGGTGGGGGGGGGGGGGTATCGGGATTTTCCAGGTTAGGGTTTGTTGGGTAAAGAAATCACCCTTTCCAGGTGGGGGGGGCGGGGGGGGGGGGTCTCGGGAATTTTCCAGGGCGGGGGGGGGGGGTCTCGGGATATTCCAGGGTTTATTTGGTTTAAAGAATCACTTTCCAGGTGGTAGGGGGGGGGGGTCTTCGGGGATTTTCCGGAGGGGGGGGGGGTCTCGGGATTTTCCCAGGGGTTTGTTGGGTTAAAAAGAATCACTTTATTCCAGGTGGGGGAGGGGGGGGGGGGGTCCTCGGGATTTTCCAAGGGGGGGGTCTCGGGAATTTTTCCCAGGGGTGGGTTTGTTGGGTAAAGGAAATCACTTTCCAGGTGGGGGGGGGGGGGTCTCGGTATTTTCCAGGGTTTGTTGGGTAAAGAATCACATTTCCAGGTGGGGGGGGCGGGTCTCGGGGATTTTACCAGGGGGGGGGGGGGGGGGGTCTCGGGATAATTCCAGCGGGGTTTGTTGGGGTAAAGAACTCACGTTTCCAGGTGGTTGGGGGGGGGGGGTTCGGGTTTTTTCCAGGGATTTTCCAGGGGGGGGGGGTTCTCGGGAATTTTTCAGGGGTTTGGTTTGTTTGGTAAAGAATCACTTTCCAGGTGGGGGGGGGGGTTCTCTGGATTTTCCAGGGTGGGGGGGATTTCGGGAATTTTATCCAGGGTTTGTTGGGTAAAGAATCACTTTCCAGGTGGGGGGTGGGGGGTCTCGGGATAATTTCCAGGGTTTGTTGGGTAGGGGAAAGAATCACTCTTTCCAGGTGGGGGGGGGGGGGGGGGTGGGGGGGGGGGGGGGGGGTCTCGGGATTATTTTCCAGGGGGGGGGGTTCTCGGGTAAATTTTTCCAGGGTTTGTTGGGTAAAGAATCACTTTCCAGGTGGGTGGGTGGGGGGGGGGTCTCGGGATTTTCCAGGGGGGGGGGGGGTGGGGTCTCCGGGAATTTCCAGGGCCATTTGGGTTTGGGGTTACTAAATAATCCACTTTCCAGGTGGGGGGGGGGGTGGGGGGGGGGGGTCCACGGGATTTTCCAGTGGGGGGGGGGTCCCTCGGGATTTTCCAGGGGGGGGGGGGTATCGGATTTTTCCAGGGTTTTTGGATTTGGGTAAAGAATCACATTTCCTAAGGTGGGGGGGGGGTCCTACGAGATTTTCTTTTCCATGGTTTGGTCGGGTAATGAATCACTATTTCCAGGGGGGGGGGGGGTCCCTCGGGTTTTCCTTCAGTGTGTTGTGGGGGGGGGAATGTCTCAGAATTTTCCACGTGATTTGGGGGGGGGTGGGGGGGGGGTCTGGGAATAACGGATAACGGCAGTGCAATATTAAACAGAGGTTATAATTTTTTAGAAAACAATTTTGAAAACAATTTCCCCCCCCCCCCCCCCCTGTTTATTTTATTAAACAAAATTTTGACCAGTATTAAAACGGTCCACAAGTGAATGAAATAGATAGTATTAATTAGAAACAGTTTATTTAAACCCATGTCACCCCCTCCACCCACAAACAGGTATTCAGGTAAACAGTACATGTACATATCTTAGATAAAACAGTCTGATAAAAACCCCGGCTTTAAAGCCCCGGTTAAAAGCCCCAGGGGTTTGTCCCCGCTCAATTTCTTAGGCAACAGTTAAAGCACCCCGGTAAAGTCCCCGCAGTGGCGGGAGGCATCCATGAAATGGTAAAAGCCCCAGGGGTAAGCCCCGGTAAAGCCCCGCCCCTCCCCCAACCCCCGGAGGGGGGGGGTGGGGGGGGGGGGGGGATATTTACATTGACTGATGGCATGAAAACAAATTAAATGTCGTTATGAGATCCTGAATTTTAAAATATTGAAGGTGATGAGGGTAAAGGGGGGTGGGGGGGGGGGCAGGTGGGGGTGGGGGTGGGGGGGGGGCATTGGTGGCGGCCGGATTTCCCGGCGAGACCAATATGAATAAACAAACTATGGGGGTAAACCGTTTGTTTTTAATTTAACTGTAATTATTAATTAATAAATCATAGAGAATAACTTCACAAATGTTTACATGTAACAATTACCCTTTTAACCTCACAAGTCATGTATTTAGTGGTACTCGGCATAAACAGTGTACATGCAGATTGAGGCCGGCTTCTTAATGAATCAAAACGTCTCATTCAGGAATCTGCACTGTTTGCCAACATTTTCTATGGAGTCCGGTCAATGATTTCGAGTCCATGTGAAGGGTTGGGCCGAGGTGGTGGCCATAAATCAGTTGTTTACTGACTTGTATTAACCTGTGATTTGGTTGATGGTGTCCCATTAGATGGACCCGCCGTTCGGACCCCCGCAAAAATGGATGGAATTGAAGCCAAATCAAGATTGGCTCAATTCCGTTCAATCCGCGAGGCCAACCGACGGGCTGGTCCATCAAATATACAACAAATCCCAATCACCCTGTAATTAGTAATTAATAAAATCAGAACTAATAACTTTCACGAATGTACATGTAAATATTAACCATTTAAAACCTCACATGCCGATGTTATAGTTGGTATTGAACAAAAAAAAAAACAGTGTACATTCCAGATGAGCCGGCTCATTAAACGTAAACGAGCCGGCTCATCATGGATCTGCACTGTTTGCCACCTTATTTTTTGTTTAGCGCCCCAAAATCTGAATAAAAATCTGATCATGAACATGAACCACCGGATTACGGCATTAAATATAAATGCCCTGTAAAATCGCATATTTTTTCCAGCAACATTGGCGGTTCGTAGTGAAAATAAAACAAAGATCAACACCCCACAAAAAAAACAAAAAAGGCGAGGTGAGTGGTGGGGGCAACAACATGTGCTGTTGGTTATTTTTCCAGCAGCATTGGCGTAGTGGAGGAAAAAAAAAACACTAAACGGTCAACAACCCACCCCAGGAAAAAAAAATTGGCGAAGGGAGAGGGAACAACCCTGTGCTTTTGTTATTTTTTTCTTTTTTTAGCAACATTCGGGCTGGCAAGAGAAATAAAAACAAAGGTCAAACAATCCCAAGCCCAAAAGAAAAAATTGGCAAAGGGGAGGAGCGCCACACATGATGCTTTTGGGTTAATTTTTTCCAGCAACTTTGATTGGGGTTAGGAAGTTCAACAAACAAAAACAGACAACCCCAGAAAAAAAAATGTCGAGGGGAGGTTTGGCACAACCAGAGCTTTTGGTTTACTTTTTTTGCAGGCAGCAAACCATCCGGGGTTGGAAAGTGAAAAAACAAAAAAAAGTTCAACACCCCAGAAAAAAATGGCGGAGGGAGGGGGGTGGGCACACGTTAATTGGTTTGCTATTGTTATTTTTTCCAGCAACAATTGTATATTGGCGTCCAAGAGAGTGAAAAAAACCCAACTAAGTCAAACCCACCCACAGGCGCCGACAGTTTCGCCTCAACTTTTTACAGAAATTCAAACATACCGCAAAACGATCGAGTGTAAAAAATCATAAAAAAAACGGCAAAAAATCTGAGACAAGGCGGGCTGCCTCGTCTGCCTCATCCTGAGGCTACGGGCTCCTGAACCATATTTATTTTTATTTAGAAAACTGAATTTGCCCATCATCCATTTTTAGAAAATAAATATTTCACAAATTTTAAAATTATAGTTGTCAATGTCAATTAGAATTTTCAAATCCCTGTGGTGTTGGATCTCTCTTTTACAATGAAACAACCCCCCACTTTTCATGAAGATAGAATGAATGCTACATACATGTATAATTAAAAATAAAAGCAACCGTATGTAGGGGAATGCCTATGGCCAGTTTGAGCAAACTGTTACGACCTGGTTAACCAAAACCGTGTGACGGACTGACTGTAACAATATTGGACGGACAGACAGGGACGGTAACTACGGAACGGCATCGACGGACGGTCCGAACACTCGTGTGCCACCCGTACACCCCGTGGCGATAACAAACCCATTTGATATATTGTTTCGCAGGTCAAAATTGAGTTGATTTTTGAGAACGATCCCCGCAAATCTGATTTGTACGCCTAAAATTAGGATGATACCGTTTACTGCCGGAAGCACGTGCGTTATTTTTATTGGACATCCTGTGTTCAGTGACATGGTTGGTTGATTTATGAACCAAAGCTTCTTTCCAGTTTATAGAGGACCATGATTATACATCATCATTTATTCAAACAGAGTTTGTTTCTTCCAAACTAACTGCTTATACATTTTCAGTGAAATTACTCTGGAGCGACTTACTTTCGCTTTTACCTGGTGTAAACTTCCGGTTACGTCAATTGTGATTTCTTGAGAAGCTTTTACGGCACGGCAATGGAAACTGATATATCAAAGTAAACATGACATTGGTTGGGGGTATAGGTAATCCACAGTTACCTAACGGTAATATTTTATTTTATTTATAAATGTACAATAATAAAAAAATATTGTGTTTTAAAAAGTATAGAAACCTAATCCGCTATACCCATAAAAATCCGCTATACCCTAAAGGAAACTGTAACTGCACAAAAAGATACCAACTGGCAGGAGGTGCCCAATTTTTGTTACAGTGGTAACGGTGGTTGTAACATTGTAACGAAGGATTATTTTCCACCCCCAGTAACTGACATATAGTATAGTATCTATTGATATTTTCTGTTTTTATTGCAAGGGGAAAACAGTGATTTACAAGAACATTTGAAGGGTAACACATTTTGTTTTTATTTTCTATATTAATTACTCGAAGAAACTGTTACTGTATTAAAATTGTATAATATATGGTGTCCATACCCAACCGTAACCGTAAAATATAAACAAATTGCAAACAATATCGTAGATGTGGTACGAATACTGGTTGTACCGGGCTAGTCTTATGGCTTTAATAATTACTACCGTAAATAATAAAAGTCAGATAATGAAAAAATTAAAAATTAGAACCTTAAACATGATATAGAGACAGTCGCAATGTTTAGTCTAGTTCAGTAGGTCTTCTTCTTTTTTACAATAATTGGCAACCAATCTCCTTTGATCATATTGGCCATTGCGTTGGGGTGTTAGAAAGTGAAATGTTTGCCTACTTCAATCCACCCAGGATGACAAGGCAAAGTGAATAATAAAACTGGGTTGCATTGCATAAATAAAACGAAAACCAACTAAAAAAAAATTAATCCCCTAACTTCGATAGTCCGCACAGATTTCGAGACCATCTTTTTATTGTTTTCCTCGTTCTACTCGCGAGATTTACGGGTTACGTCACATTCCATTACACTTGTTGCGTTCAACCGAAAGCCAGGATGAAAGGTCACAAAATGCCAAAGTTAGAAAAAAATGCGATTTTTTAAACAGGACTAAATACAAATTGCCAAAACCAACACAACACACCTATAAATGTTGTGTTTTCCACTAATAACCCATTAACCCCCATCCATTTAAAATTCGGATTTCGATAGGAAAAACTTACAAACAAATAAATGATTTCGCTTGAAACCCTGTCCTGTTATTTTGTTTACATGTTTATTTATCAATAGGAGGTCAATGTATAATATTTGTAGGTAGAAAAGGCACGAACTAATGTAGGAATATGGATTTTTCATTCAGTTCACCAAAACCTTATCCCTATTTTTTTTTAAATTGTCACTTTTTAAGTTCGTCCACAATCCAGTCCTATAACCTCCATTTATTTTTACAGCAGAATATATGCAATCTTGGTTCTCTGTTCTTTGTTAATTCCCATTGTGGACGAGGTACCACCCAATGCAGAAGGGATTTGGACATGTCTTGCTTGCTCCCAAAAAAAATAGACATTACCCACTTTAAAAAAAGTATGATTAAAACCAAAAACAATGATAAACTTTCTTATTTTGTTTTAATTCTTTGTTTAATCTAGCAAATTATAATTTTACCAATGTTGGGCAATCGTTTTAAAATCATTTTTAAAGTTGGAAACAAAAATAATGTTTCGTGACCCCATGAACGCAATGGTAACATTATTGCTCCAGACACAATTTTGTGGTATTTTCCAACCGGGGCAACCTGCATCTGAAGAGCATATGACGTCATTAGGGTCCAGAGGTCACGACCCTTTCACCGGGTACGCTGGGAGGCAGCCATTTGTAAGACGAAGCGTGTTTTTGAAAGTAAACAATTGCATTTCTCCTTGCTTTTGGAAGCCAGTAAAATCCGCAATATAATTTAACAACCATAATTGGAATTAATTTAGCATGTAGCTAATAAAAAAAGGTTTATACTTATTATTTATTTATTACGCTTATTTTGTTTTTTAATAGCGTTTAGAGTCTCGAATTTGAATGAGCAGTTCCAGGATATGTTGTTTCCTTGTATTTAAATACTATATATATTACTGTCTATATCAATTGTTTTCCTCGCTGTCTGCGAGGCAATGACCTAAATCATGAAATGTGGGAGTGGCTCATAATTACGCCCCCTCCATTTACGTCCATGGCATGTTGTTGTTGTTGTTGTTGTTGTATCATCGTTACTCTCAGTCACTGGAACTATTTGGGAAATTCCCACATATCAAATGAATGAACGGTAAACCCCTCTACACACGGATTGATAGATAGGTAATACATGTTATCGGATATGTTTCCATTTTTCATATTTGTGTAAATTAACATTGTTAAATGTATATCATATGATAATAACGAATGTAGGACATTTGCCCCCCAGTCCAAAAATGGCAGGGTGGACAATTGCCCCCCAGTCGAAATGTAGGGGCGGACATTTGCCCCCCAGTTGAAATGGCAGCTAGGACATTTGCCCCCCAGTCAATATGTAGGGGCGGACATTTGCCCCCCAATGGAAATGGCAGCTAGGACATTTGCCCCCCAGTCGAAATGGCAGTTAGGACATTTGCCCCCTAGTGAACAATTTGAGGTATGACAAGGTGTGACAAGATTACAACATATAGTAGCTTCTCAGCCCCTCTAGTACTGGTAGTCAGTTCCATCATGGTATGAGATTTGTAGTAATGCAGTAGACAATTCCATGGCTAATATACTGGCAATGACTAATCATGAAAGTGGGGGAGTGGCTCATTACGTCATGCATGTTGTTGTTGTTGTTGTATCATCGTTACTCTCAGTCACTGGAACTATTTGGGAAATTCCCACATATCAAATGAATGAACGGTAAACCCCTCCCTCTACACACGGATTGATAGATAGGTAATACATGTTATCGGATATGTTTCCATTTTTCATATTTGTGTAAATTAACATTGTTAAATGTATATCATATGATAATAACACAATATACACTGTATCTGTTTTGTGAATGAAATAGTTGGCCCCGGATCGAGTATATTAAAACATACAAATGAGTCCTTGGGGAAACCGCTGACGAAATTTTGAATGTATGGAAGCCCAAACTTGCTAGAATTTATTTTTTTGGTAGTATTTTGAGTACTTGCATTAATCTGGGTATGCATTTACGCTGGATGTGTTATACTGTCATTAATTTGTTCCCTGACTGTAATTTATCACTTGCCATAGACACATATAATTAACTGACGTCTCTAAAATCGCACTGCGCAAGTTCACCGGACTAGAATCACCTGTGTATACGACCCTAGCACAAGACAGTGCTGTACCAACTTCAGTTCGGTCACTTGTATGCACTAGACATTGACACGAACGGACAGGTACTTATAACCCCCACAGGTGGAAAACTCGGACCTATGACACCAAAAAAATGTAAGAGCGCCGTGGCGTAATGGTTAGTGTGTCTGACTACTGATCCAAGGGTCGTGGGTGCGAGCCTGACTAGCGGCATGCGTTGTGTCCTTTAGAAAGACACTTTATCCACACTGCTCCAGTTCACCCAGCTGTAAATGGGTACCGATAATTCGTAGCTCTGTAAATACGAATTACCGGCTTCTCTCAAAAAAATCTCTACCTCCGTTCTTTCTCCCATTCTTGGGAGACGGCATGCAAGGTCCTAGAGCCAGTGCCGCCGTTAAATATAAGTAAAAAAAAAAAACCGGACATGACACCCAACACAATATAGAAGATGGTACTGTACGAGACCAACTGGGTGGGGTAATGGGATTTTTTTTAATAGGCATTTTTAACTCGACTATTCAAAGAATAGTGAGAGCTTATGTAGTCACCCCGGCGTCGGCATCACTGTCACGCCTTGTTTAAAGTTTTTAGTCAAGCTTGTATATGGAATACTCCTGGCCCTACACCCACCATACTTGGATAGTACTGTGTGATAGAACGGCTGCAAATCTATTTTTGCAATCTGTTATTCTCTTTATTTGCACAAAGTTTCTGAGATTTTGTCACACAGAACTACATACTTGGACAACTTCATCTCCTAGTGATGTACATCAACAACCCCTGACCTGTATTTGACTTTGACCTACATTTAACCTTGAATTACTTAGTGAATTCCCCTTGGTTAAGGTTTTTAGTCAACCTTGGTTAATGTTTTTAGTCAAGCTTGTACATGGAATACTATTGTGCATACATACACCATTGTGCATACATTCACCATACTTGGACAACCTTTTCTCATAGGGATGTACATCAATAACCTCTGATCTATATTTGACCTTCACCTAGGCTACATTTCCTCTTGAATTACTTATTTAATTCCCCTTGGTTAAGGTTTTTAGTCAAGCTTGTAGATGGAATACTCCTGGCCCTACACCAACCATACTTGGACAACTTCATCTCCTAGTGCTGTACATCAACAACCCCTGACCTATATTTGATATTGACCTACATTTAACCTTGAATTACTTAGTTAATTCCCATTGTTTAAGGTTTTTAGTCAACCTTGGTTAAGGTTTTTAGTCAAGCTTGTACATGGAATACTATTGTGCATACAGACACCATACTTGGATAACTTTTTCTCATAGGGATGTACATCAATAACCCCTGACCTATATTTTACCTTCACCTACATTTAACCTTGAATTACTTAGTTATTTCCCCTTGGTTAAGGTTTGTACTCAAACTTGGTTATGGTTTATAGTCAAGCTAGTACAGGCGCGGATACAGAAATAATTGCAGGGGGGGGTCTGTAATTAAAATTCGGTATAGCCAACCTCTGCGAGCGCGAAATCGTAAAGTAGGGGGGTCTGGGGGTCCTCCCCCAGGAAATGTTTAGATGCCAGATTGCCGCAGATGCGTTTTCCTGACACCTAGGCCACGAAAAAAGTCATCCAACTATTTGAGTATTGTAGATTTTCATCTTTTTTTGCCGGGTGGGGGGGTGGTCCGGACCCCCCCGCCCCCCCCCTGTATCCGCGCCTGTTGTATATGGAATACTCCTGGGCCTACAGCAATCATACTTGGACAACTTCATCTCCTAGTGATGTACATCAATAATCCCTGACCTATATTTGACCTTGACCTACTTTTACCCTTGGATTACTTAGTTATTTCCCCTTGGTTAAGGTTTTTAGTCAAGCTTGTATATGGAATACTTCTGGGCCTACAGCAACCATACTTGGAAAACTTCATCTCCTAGTGATGTACAACAATAACCCCTGACCTATATCTGACATTGACCTAAATTTAACCTTGAATTACTTACTTAATTTCCCTTGGTTAAGGTTTTTAGTCAACCTTGGTTAAGGTTTTTATGCAGGCCGCGGCCACCTTGTTTGTCAAGCTATGTGTACATCGACAACCCTCGTAGTCAAGCTATGCTGTTCTCCTACAGCTCTTGTTTTTGGTGTCATAGGTCCGAGTTTTCCACCTGTGATAACCCCCACCTCCTTTGTGCCATATGCATTGAGCACTCCAGGCAAGTATAACTTCCCTAATAAAATGCTAATATAATATGCCACCACTCGGGCAAATTACAACAATAGTTTATAAAATCAATATTTTATTGAATTTCACATAATATAAAATTTGGGAGGGTGAACTTTTTGTTATTGATGAAAAAGTACCTACATTTAAATATTCTTTTAATTGCCAAACGTTTGTCGGCAGCAAAACATGGAACGGACAGTTGACATGAAGAGACTTTGTCAGATTCCTATGGCGGTGCAGGTGGGCTGGCGAAATACTTGATCTACCCAGGAGGCCCGGTGATTACCGTACTTTCTAGAAAAGGAAATGCGTAACCACCAGTGTTAAGGAGTCCCCTTCCAGCGCCATATACTGCACACAAAGATACCAACTGGCAGGCGGTGCATGTGCGGATTCAGAGGGGGGGGGGCGGACCGGCGCGCGCCCCCCCCTAACATTTGCCGATTAAAGATTTTTTACAAGTTACAAGGCACATTTCATGCCAAGTGCCATGTATTCTAAATGCATTTTTCGGTCGTTTTCTTATTGTTTCAAAATTTAAACGTTTTCAATCAAAAATCATGTCTAAACATACTGTGACAGTGTCAATATCTTTGCTCCAAAATGTGCCAGAACGCAGGAAATGCGATGTAGATTCTGCTCGGACGACATTTTGCAATAATTAACTATTAGTTAAGTATTGCAAAATAGTTACGTCCCCCCTAACCCGAAATCCTGGATCCGCACCTGAGGTGCCCATTTTGCTACGGTGTAACAGTGTAACAAGTTTAACAAAGGCATTTTACCCCATGTTACAGTAACAACTGTAACGAAAAGATACAGTGCAGGGCCTGAAAATAGCAGCTTTTACCAGTAGGTCCGGGACCTAACAAGGAAATAAGTGAAAGGTCCGATGATCTTTTGGAAGATCCGAGAGGATAATCACTAGAAAAACGTGTCCGTTTCATGCGAAACGACTCGTCACACCATGTGTAGATCCTCGACTGTGTCACCATAAATTATCTTATAAGATGATAATCAGAACTGATTTAGTATCACCACTGAATGATGATCGCAATTTCAATTTTACCACAGGTCCGGCGGACTTGTTGCTTGTAAAATACAAAGGTCCGACCTTAAAATTTGCAGGTCCAGGACCTCGGGACCAGTGCTATTTTCTGGCCCTGCAGTGTGAAACCAGAAGTTAATTTCTGTGTCACAGGGTAACAAGTGTAACAAAGATGGATGCGGGGATAATAATCGGGTATTTTGTCCGAAACAGTAACCAACAGTGTATACATTTATCATACTACAGTGTAACAATGAGCCTTGCCTTTTGAAAGTGACAAGGTCTGTATGATAGTGACAAAGTCTACATGATAGACTATAAGTCTATAATGTGTTTACATGTGTTTACTGACATATACTGACTATATTATAGACTATAATGTGTTAACATTTGTTTACAAGTTCAGCATACCAATTAAATGTCCATTTCTGTGGCAGATATTTCTATTCTAATTAAGTGTGATTTATGGCCCCACAGTCACCCTGTGGTATGTATGAGAAAACAGGTATTGTTACATTTGTGAGGGTGAGGCATGACGGGTATTTCATTGATGGAATGGCGAACAGTGCAGATCCTGATCAGACTGTGCAGATGCACATGCTGATCTGGATCTACACTGGCTGCAAAACCATTAAGCTCCATTTATCCGGTCACTGCCATATGTACCAAAAACATCCATTTCTGTAAGTTGCCTATTTTCCCCATTTTTTTATAAATTTATATATGTGTAGCACCGGATCTATCTGTGTATATCCTGATAAAAAACTTTGGTAAGACAAGTAATTTAGAGCTGAATGTCCATTTTTGTAAGTTGTCTGTTTTCCCATTGTTTCTGACTGTGATTTATGGCCCCCACAGACTCCCTGTGCTGTGTATGAGAAAACCGATATTGTTACATTTGTGAGTGTTCTCAGGCGCGGATCCAGGATTTCGGGTTATGGGGGGGCGTAACTATTTTGCAATACTTGACTATATTATCGAACATGCTAGGGGGGTCCAGGGGCATTCCCCCCCGGAATTTTTTTGAAATCTACATCACATTTCCTGCGTTCTGGTGCATTTTGGAGCCAAAAAAAACCCAATAAACAATAAATTCACAACGCGAATGTAGAAACGTGCCTTTTAACTTGTAAAAAATCTTTACTCGGCGAATTTTAGGGGAGGCATGCGCCGGGTCCGCCCCCCCCCCCCCCCCCCTGAATCCGCCCTTGGTTCTTGACTAAATATAATAGTCCAGGCTAGAGCAAGTGGTCCAACCTTGATTTGTTATATATACAATTTTTTTTAGCTCACCTCGTCAGTGAACATTTTTAAACGTCTTCTCCTCGGTAACCATTGGGCCTATAGTCACCAAACTTCATGGTCATGGTCCTTAGGTAGGGGGATTACAAAATTGTTAAAATGACGTCATTACGTAATCCAAGATGGCCGCCGTCTAAAAATAGCACAAATTCTTCAAAAATCTTCAAAAACCGTCAACTAGATTTCGACAAAACTTGGTAGGAATGATCGATGTACAATGCTCTTTCAAAGTTGTTAATAGGTGACCCTGGGGTCAAAAATGGGCGTGGCCCGTGGGGTCAAATTGGGGTCAAATATTATTTTTGACCGAATATGGTCATGTCTTATATCAAATCGAAGGTATAAACGAGGCGATCACTCTTGTGCATTTTTTGTCGAAATCGGATGGTTATGTCATCCAAGATGGCCGCCGAAAGGTCAAAAGGTCGTTCTTTTATTGAATAACTTAAAAGTTATGGTCCATGGGTGAAGTCTTTTCAGATTTGTTAAAATGGAGGTCATCGCTAATCCAAGATGGCCGCCATCTAAAAATAGCACAAATTCTTAAAAAATCTTCTTCTCATGAACCGCCAACCAGATTTCGACAAAACTTGGTAGGAATGATCGATGTACAATGCTCTTTCAAAGTTGTTAAGATGGTGACCCCGGGGTCAAAAATGGGCGTGGCCCGTGGGGTCAAATTGGTGTCAAATTTTATTTTTGACCGAATATGGTCATGTCTTATATCAAATCGAAGGTATAAACGAGGCGATCAGATCACTCTTGTGCATTTTTTGTCGAAATCGAATGGTTATGTCATCCACGATGGCCGCCAAAAGGTCAAAAGGTCGTTCTTTTATTAGACATTTCAAATTTTTTCTTCACATGAACCACTTGGCCCATGGTAGCCAAACTTCACAGTTATGGTCCATAGGTGAAGCCTTTTTAGATTTGTTAAAATGGAGGTTATCGCTAATCCAAGATGGACGCCGTCTGAAAATAGCATAAATTCTTAAAAAATATTCTTCTCATGAACCGCTAGCCGGATTATGACGAAACTTGGTAGGAATGATCGATGAATAATGCTCTTTCAAAGTTGTTAAAATGATGACCCTGGGGTCAAAAATGGGCGTGGCCCGTGGGGTCAAATTTTATTTTTGAACGAATATGGTCATGTTGTATATCAAATCGAAGGTATCAAAGAGGTGATCGCTCTGGTACATTATTTGTCGATATTGGATGGTCATGTCATCCAAGATGGCCGCCGAAAGGTCAAAAGGTTGTTATTTTATTACAGATTTCAAAATTCTTCTTCACACGAACCGCTTGGCTCATGGTGGCCAAACTTCACAGTTATGGTCCATGGGTGAAGCCTTTTCAGATTTGTTAAAACGGAGGTCGTCGCTAATCCAAGATGGCCGCTGTCTAAAAATACAACAAATTCTTAAAAAAATCTTCTCATGAACTGCCAACCGGATTTCGACGTGACTTGGTAGGAATAATCGATGTACAATGCTCTTTCAAAATTGTTAAAATGGTGACCCCGGGGTCAAAAATGGGTGTTTGGTGCCCGTCAAAAATGTGGCCCGTCAAATTGGTGTCAAATTTTATTTTTGACCGAATATGGTCATGTCTATATCAAATCGAAGGTATCAAAGAGGCGATCGCTCTGGTACATGTTTTGTCGAAATTGAATGGTCATGTCTTCCAAGATGGCCGCCGAAAGGTCAAAAGGTCGTTCTTGTATTAGAGATTTCAAAATTCTTCTTCACACGAACCGCTTGGCCCATGGTGGCCAAACTTCACAGTTATGGTCCATGGGTGAAGCCTTTTCAGATTTGTTAAAACGGAGGTCATCGCTAATCCAATATGGCCGCCGTCTAAAAATAGCACAAATTCTTCAAAAATCTTCTCGTGAACCGCCACCCGGATTTCGACGAAACTTGGTAGGAATTATCGATGTAGAATGCTCTATCAAAGGTGTTAAAATGGTGACCCCGGGGTCAAAAATGGGCGTGGCCCGTGGGGTCAAATTATTGACCGTATATGCTCATGTCGTATATCAAATTGAAGGTATCGATAAGGCGATTGCTATGGTGCAATATTTGTTGGAATCAGATGATTATGTCATCCATGATGGCCACCAAAAGGTCCATTTATTCAAGATTTTGAACGTCTTTTTCTCAGGAACCGCATGGCCGATGCTGGCCAAACTTCATAGTAAGTTAAGATCCTTGGGTGAAGCATTTTCAGATTTGGTAAAATGAGAGTCATCGCTTAATCCAAGATGACCGCCATCTAAAAATATCCCAATTTTTTAACACATATCCCAATTTTTTTTTAACACCATGAACTCAATGTCACATTCTCCTCTGGTGTTCATGGAGTCAGGTGAGCGAATTAGGGCCATCATGGCTCCTTGTTTGCAGTTCCTATATGTCTTTGATGTGCGAATCCTAATCCGTTGAGTGCCACTCGCGAAACCTTGAGTATTTTTGCAGAAATGCATAAATCCAAGATGGCCGCCATATATTGGCAAGCATATGTTCTATTTTAATAATTTAAAATGCTATAATTTAGTTTTCAAGATCAGAAATGGCGAGGTAAATTTATTAATTAGTTCGATATTTATATCTTCAGTAGAAATTTAAAACTGCTGGCAAAATCATTTTTTATACGTAAATGCGATCAGATTAAATGTTTCGCAATTTAATTTCTAGAACTGGGATATGTTGGGAGAGCAAATCGCATCGATACCTTCATGATGTAAATACAAACACGAATACATTATATACATCATTTACAAAAACTAAACATGGCCGCCAAATATCAGTATGTGATATATAGCAGGTAAAGTTTTATTTATTTTACAACGATTACAAACCAGCGCGAGAGCACTTATACAAATGCTTTCGTTGGCACAGATGAAGGCGTAAAGGTGGTCATTAATGTGGGAGGAAACCGGAGAACCCGGAGGAAACCCACTTGTCCGATCTGGCGACCACCATACCATCTCACATACTGCCTCGACCGAGGATCGAAGCTGGGGCCGCATTGGTGAGAAGCGCGCCGTTACCGATTGCGCTAACCGATAGCATCAATAATAGTATATATAAATTATACATGTGACGAGGCTAGATGGGAATTGTAAACAATCAAATACAATTGACATGGTGAATCTGAGATGTATGTCATGATCTCTGAAAAAAGCCATGTAATCCAAGATGGCCGACATATAATATACAATGTGATACACATTGAAAACTGTTGGATAACTGATTGCTATTATAATACTATATGCGTAATTATCTGACAAAACCGGAGTCATTTCTTTAAGGCCAGTTTAGACCCAGACCAACCTGCCCATCTTCGTCATATCAGGGTTTGCACTCATCGTATATTCTGTCACTGAACAACCGAATTAACATCTAGTAAATAATAACTGATACGGTTCGGTTGATTGGTTAAAAATAAAATATTCTCGGCTCTTTCAGATTATGGCTCATATATATTATAGACATGTATACATATGTAAACAGTTCTTTATAATCTAGCGACCAGTAGTTATATGGTACAGGCAGATGATTCTCTCTCAACTGTGAATCTAACCAGTATACAAGTTTCGTTGAACATAGCATGAACACAGTTAGCATCCTCTGACATCGTCATTTTCATTGTCGCTATTACCAATGTCCTCATGAGATAACACTTTCAGCTGAATGTCACATGCAACCTCACCCCTACAGCCCTGCACATGCACGCGAGCGAAAATGTATTGTAACTGCAGAGCATTGATTTGCACCTATTTCTAAATCCACACTGATGCATCCACATTAAGAACCTCCTCAGACACAACTCGTCGCTCCCTCTCGAGGCATACATGATTTCGTCTCCCATCCATACTTCAGTGGGTCCAGCGCTGGAGGTGCAGACATGCCAGCAGCTCTCCACAAGACTGCTTGGTAATGTGCACAGGAACAGTGGGGATGGACAGCATTGTAGGGGGCAAGCTGTTCACCTTCGGTGGTGCATGTCTTTTGCTACTAATTAAATTTCTTCAGTTTGCCAAAGATGCTGAGAGAGGTCCCAGATGGCAAGAGTTGATTCATGCCGTGTGGCGCCAATAATGCCGGATTGTCCTTTGTCATATCTCATGTAGGTATTCTCAATAAATAGATCATACCAGATGCCGTTCCAAATGCCATCTTTGTGGTGCATCACATGTTACATAACTGCGGAGCGAAATGAAGGAGATGCATTCTACGTAGGTAATACAATCAGTAGCGAGCGTAGTAGTAAGGCAGCATTTTCCCAACCGCCAACAGCTAAAGCGGCCATTCTTCCTCGCGCTCTGCCCTCACGAAGGAAAGCATGAGCAACACAGGTCTGACAAGACACTCAACCCACAGCCTAGTTGTTATACTATTCTGACTGCTTGAGCACGATAGTTACTGTAAAATATTTTATACCTATTATTTATACCTATTGAATACATTTACATAATATCAGTTTAAGCACTATACAATTGCTTATTCATGGTGGCCATCTTCATTTTTGCTTTCTAGAGGAATGTACATACAGGTTTAAAATATGTTACCACAAGAGTCGATATAAGTGTGTATATTGGAAAGAAAACGAGAACGCCATAATGCACGATTGAGTAATATGTACATCAACAAATATGTGACATATTATATATATGTGTCTACATTTATGATAATCATTTACATTTGGCAGCCATCTTTAATAAAAGTGAGTTTATGAATTTCATTGGCATATGCTGTTTAGCCACCGACGTTGTGTCACAACCCCTCATAATAACAGCTAAAATGCCGAAATATAAATTTGAGCTGAAATATCTAAAAACGGCAGCCATTTTGATTTTTTCAAGATAGTGCTTGTGTTGTATACAATGTATACAATTAGAATGAATGTCTCACAAATTTTTATTGTTTCCATAAGCTAAACATTTAAATATTTACATCACCGAAATGCAGCATACATTTGCCTAAATAAGAAATATTGGTGAAAACTGGCGGCCATCTTGGATTTATGAAATTCTACAAAAATGCTCAAGGTTTTCGAAGTGGAACTCAACGGATTCGTAATCAGCGCGTCAAAGACATGTAGAAACAGCAAAAAAAAATATATATACTCAAGTGAAAAAGTTTTGTCCCCTCTACTAGATTGCGGCTTGTAGGTTTATCGTGGGTGAAAAAAAAGAAAACACAACTTTACTATCAAATTTATTCATTAACGAAGGTAATGGTATGAAATTCATTATGATATGAAAATCGTGTGTATGCCATATCAAATGAACACGTCGAAATACCAAATTCACAAAAGTCAGTACCGTGTATGTCCCCCATTAGCCCGAATCACTGCGTTGCACCGTCTCCTCATAGAGTCGATAAGGTCGCGAATTGTTCCTTGCGGAATGTTGGCCCACTCGTCCAAAACGGCCACTTGAAGTTTGTTGACGTTTCTCGGCTGATGTTGACGTTGACGTAATTTACGTTTGACGTTGTCCCATAGATGCTCGATAGGATGTAGATCCGGACTTCTCTCTGGCCATTTAAGAAAATTCACGTTATGTCTTTCCAAGAACTGTGTAGTAGCGTTAGCAGTGTGGCTTATGGCATTGTCTGCTTGCTGAAACATCATGTTACGGTTAACGTCAAACAACGGAACAACAACCGGCGCCAGTACAACATCTCTGTATTTGGCTGCGTTCAAATTTCCTTAAATTGGCACCAAACGCGTCTTGTGGTGAAAACTTATGCCGCCCCAAAACATCTTCGATCCACCGGCGTACCTGTCTTTCTCTAAAACACAACAATCGGCGTAACGTTATTCTTGCATCGATATTAACGCAAGGGGGGGGGGGGGGGGGGGGGGGGCGTTTTTTTTTTTTTTTTTTTTTTTATTCGCCTACCGTCGTGTGTTGACAAGTTGAATCTGCATTCGTCAGAGAAAAAAACATTATTCCAGTCTCTCCGAGTCCATCGCAGATGATTTCTGACCCGAACAATGCGATTGTTCCGATTCCGTCGTGATAGGATAGGCCCAACGTATGGTCTCCGCGCTCTGATGCCAATATCCCTCAGCCGGTTTTTGACGGTGGCTGCTAACGTCACGACCGGCTCTCCCTAAAATCCTTCTCGACGTCGACGCAGCATTTTCCACCCTGTTACGTAAGTGTGAAGTTTGTATGTACTGATCTTGACGTCGTGACGTCACACGCGGTCTCCCGCTGTGTGGCAAGTGACGGAGCTTGTTCGCCGGAATTTCACCCTCAATCGTCGAATTGTCTTCGGATGGACTCCAAAATGATGTGCGACAATTTGTCGGGCCCCACCATGCAACATGCCTATTGCGTGTTCTTTTAAATTTTCTCCTGACGTCGGCATGACGTTAATCAAGTTACGTCTGAAATGCTGCATACAGCGCGTATTCTCCTAGAGTTTTTTCGTGTTTTTCTTACTTGGCAGACTTGTATTCTTCGTAATGGACAATATCGAAGTGAATACTGCACGAGCACCTCGTACATGCCAAAACGATAAAATAGATATCCCGTGCGATCTTTTGTTTATAATTTTATAATTATACGCCATCAATTCATCTCAAAATATGAAATTATAAAAGGAGACAAGACTTGTTCACTTGAGTATATAACAAAACGAGGTTCGGTGCCTTGTAGCTCGGACTATAAGACTACATCTGGGATTCAGTCTGGCAATTGGATAGTCTAGATGTGTAGCACCTGATCTATTAACCATTTACCAAAAACTTTGGTGGTTTATGAGACAAGATACTTTGAGATGAATGTCCATTTCTGTAAGTTGTCTATTTTCCCCATTGGATTCAACCTACCTATGTTTTCATGTGATTTATGACCAGGGCCCCAATTCATATATGGCAAGAATTTATGGCAGATTCCCTGGTATGCATGTTTGTAGACAAGTCTACATGGTCTACACATACTACAACTGCCTATCATGTTAAACAGTATTGGTGGTATATATTCAAATGTGTGTGTATTTGTGTGTTTTAGCAATATTTAGCTAGAATGTTGAACTAAATGTTTATGTTTGCTTATTACTACATGTATTAGTATTACAGTATACAGAAGCACACTTATTTAATATAACATACTAAGGTCAGTAAGGTCAAAGGTATTTTCTGTTTGTTTATTACCTTTTATACGACCGTTTTTAAAAAACGGCTGGCGGGCGGCGGACTGAAAAAGTGCATAGTTTGTGGACACAACTCCTCTGAAACTGTTCAGTCGATCGATCTGAAACTATACACACGATGTGCACCTTGGTGTTTTTATGCCGAAAAAATATCACCTTTTTAACCTTTTTTCTACGTTTTTGTATACTATTCTATATAGGGTACAGAGTTTGTGTACACAACTCCTCTATAACCGTTCAGTCGAATGATCTTAAACTATTACACACGTCTTCTACGCATATTGAAGATGTGCACCTTGGTGTTTTATGCCGAAAAAATATTTTTTAACAAAAATATCACCTTTTTAACTTAGCCATTTTTTCTATAAAATTCAATATACGGTACAGAGTTTGTGTACACAACTCCTCCGAAACTGTTCTGAAACTATACACACGTCTTCTAGAAGATGTGCACCCTGGTGTTTTTATGCCGAAAACATATTTTTTAACAAAAATATCACCTTTGGGCTCATGCTGTACATCTAGTATACATCATACAGAACTATACTTGTCTGTATAAGATGGGCTCATGCTGTACATGTATACATAACTATGCTGGTCTATACAAGTCGGGGCTCAAGCTGTACATGTATACATCATACATATATAACTATGCTGGTCTGTACAATGGTCTGTACAAGACGGGCTCATGATGTACATGTATACATCATACATAACTATGCTGGTCTGTACAAGACGGGCTCATGCTGTACATGTATACATCGTACATAACTATGCTGGTCTATACTTCTGAGAACAATTGGGAAAATAGACATCTTATAGAAATGGACATTCAGTCTGTGCATCCCGGATGATCCGCACTCTCTGCCATTGCATCCATGAAACTCCCGTCATGCTTCACGCTCACAAATGTAACAATACATATTTTCTCATACATACCACAGGTAGTCTGTGGGGCCATAATTCACAGAAAAATACACACTTCTTAATTAGAATATATATAAGAGATATCTGTCACAGATTTGACTGTGCCATAGACATGATGTAATGTGCTATTTGATGAGAATATAAACAGTGACCGATGAAATAAACCTCATTTCTCCAGACAAAAATGGTAAATAGGTCAGGTGCTACACATATACATGTATACTAACCAATTGCCAGACTGAGCGTAGACCTATCGTCACTCATCAGTTCTATAATCCAGATATATAATCCTTATATTGAGTGTTAAAGCTCACTAATTTAACAATACCTGTTTTTCGCATACACTGCACAGTCGGTGTCGGTGGGAGCCATAAATTGGTCAGAAAAACACAATGGGAAAAATAGACAACTTACAGAAATGAACATTCATTCAGCTCAGGGTTTTGCCGGCGCGAGTTTGAGTCTCGGGTGGGGTCTTTTTTTTTTCTCAGCTACTAATCTGTCATACATGAGATGTTGTCACAAGTCACATATACATGTATAACGAAATTAGTAAAATCCCACATAAGCCTTAATTTACCCAACTGGGGAAATTAACGGAGGGTGGTTTCATTCGATCATTCTCGCTCGCATGAGAAACATGACAATTTGCCAGGAGATGGTATCATTTTCATACCACCTTTACTACTAACATCTACTACCGAACTCGTAACCGAACTACTGTGTTTTTTTATTTATTAATTTAATATTAGCTATACTTTGATACCAGGTATGTCAGCTACACACTGGATGACGGTCCACTGAAGGATAACTAATTAATAGTAAACTATATATTCCATTGTAGCAATGATATATGCAGAATATATAAATACATAATAGATGAAACTTGAAATGCCAGGAAATGAAGTATGTAAAATATGGAGAAATGCTGTAGTAACTTGTAGGATATTTTGGCCGATATTTTAAATACAACTCTGTTACACCTTGTTACAGTATTTCCCCCATACGTTACACACTTTATCGTTGTTACGGTCCCATGGAAACATGTCCAATTCATTTGGCCTTTTGTTACAGTCATTACACCGTTACAGTGTAACGATAAAGATGTGCAGGATATTTTAGTATACAACTCTGTTACACCTTGTTACGCTTTGTTACAGTATTTCCCCATATGTTACACACTTTATCATTGTTACGGTCCCCTAGAAAACATGTCCAATGTGTTGGCCTTTCGTTACAGTCGTTACACCGTTTCAGTGTAACGATGAAGATGTGCAGGATATTTCAATATACAACTCTGTTACACCTTGTTATGCTTTGTTACAATATTTCCCCATACGTTACATATTTTATCGTTGTTACGGTCCTCCAAGAAAACATGTCCAATTTTTTGTTTGGCCTTTCGTTACAGTCGTTACACTGTGAAGATGTGCAGGATATTTTAAAATACAACAAATGTCATTCAGTTATTATGCTGAAGTATTTAAAATGAAACAAATGCATCTATTGATGAACCCGCTATAATCTGTAACGTACCAATGTAACCCCATCTCTTACACTACCAAGTGGGTGGCAGGTGGGAGCACGCGATGGGTAATTTAACGATCGGGGTTCATCCTTACCGGAATCCCGACTGGAGACCTGGTTTGGCCCTCACATACGTCTTTGGCATTTTGTATGTGACAGTTGAATCTGGTTATAACCCTTATGTGAGTATTACGATATTCGTAATCCTATTTTAGGGGAAGGGGCCAAGTGACTTTGGTGTGGTATGGACCTGGCACCAGGTCAGGTTATTCTAATTTCAGGGCTGAATATATTTGTTCTTGATGTAAATATTCCGTTCTGATTTTGGGATTTTCCCCCCAATGCAGCAGGTTAAAATGGGATTGAAACCGTTTGCCCGGCCTTACATGACCTTAGCTGTTGATAGGCCGTTAAACACTAATAAATAAACAAACTCTTACACTACCTATATACACATGAAATACAACATTCACTGTATTGAATGCGGTAGGGAACATTGTACACGTGTGCTGCTATCATAAATGTGCTGCTAGCAGAAATGTACATAGAGCATTGATTCATTTGAATGGCGACCTTGGACTGAGCAGGTCGTGTGTTTTTACCGGCCGGCAATTATCTCAAGGTTACCAGCGGCGGCCATTTTAACTGATGGAAATTAACTTAACTTATATTTCCTTTGTGTTTATTCTTATTCACTGGGTTAATGTTACTTCTGGATTTGCGAAAAGGTATGTCGGTGCTGGATTGGCTTGTGGTGGGCGATTTTTCGGCTGTAACATTTTTTGTTCTTATTTTTCCATTTGCCGTGTTCTGGGTGGTTGATTGTGACACCTTGTGGCTCTGCCTGGCCGCCGATTAAAGCGGATATATACCATACCATCTACATATTACTATTATTATCTGGTGCGTAGTTGTACTGCGGCCAGTCGCACCAGTGTGACAGGCGATGTGTTAACACATGGGGGTACCTGGTGCCCGTTTCACCAACTTCGTGCGACTAAACTGTTCGTAAGTTCAAATTTAGGATTGTCTGGAAATTTCAATTGATGGATTTACATTTATTGTGCATCGGCTGCATAGGCAGTCAATGCTCAATAAATGTAAATCCAACAATTGTTTACAAGAACACATTGGTAATGTGAAATTTACAGACTATCACTGTTTTGCAATTTCAAACATTTTAGTCATACCAAGTTTAGTGAAATACTTACTAATCTCTTTACAAAACTTAACATCAGAGAAATATGTTACAACTTCTATTTCTTTCATCTAAAATGCTTAATATTTCACACATGCATTCCTGTAAGGCTCTACTACCATGCTGTGCCAAATCCACGACTGTCCAAACCCCGCCGATTCCAAGGTGAAGGTCAAATACTTGGTCTCTTTACAAAACTTAACATCAGAGACATAAGTTATAACTTCTATTTCCTTCATTGAAAAGAATATTTCACTCGTGCATTCCTCTAAGGTTGTACTATCATGCTGTGACAAATCTACGACCGTCCAACCCCCGCTGATCTCAAGGTCAAGGTGGCATACTTATTCTCTTTACAAAACTTAACATCAGAGAAATATGTTATAACTTCTATTTGTTTCATTGAACATTATTAATATTTCATGCATGTATTCCTCTAAGGCTCTACTATCATGCTGTGACAAATCCCCGCTGATTTCGAGGTCATGGTCACAGACTTAGTCTCTTTACAAAACTTAACATCAGAGAAATCGGTTATAACTTCTATTTCCTTGCTTGGATCTACTTCACATATCACACACGCATTTCTCCAATGGACCTCTACCACCCTGTGACAAATTCACGTTCGTGCCGCCGCCGCTAAGCCCAGAGTCAAGGACACAAGCCCACACACTTGGATTTTTTTTACATATTTAGGGGTACCTGGGCCGGGCCCACGCGGGGGGTATTCCGTAAGCCTCGCTTACTGACCAATCTAGTTATTTTCTGTAAATATTCTGTTCTGATTTTGGGATTTGCCTGCTATTCACACACATGTAATATGGGATTTGACCCTGTTAACCAACCTAAAATGACTAACTGATGATACGCCGTTAAATATTAATATATAAATAAATAATACGTGTTAGTAATCTTGTGGAGCTAATCTAGTTTCAGTACTTTCAGTACTTTGGTTATATTAACACTTGTCTGTATACAGTTCACGCACGTGACTGATGACAATTTCCTGCTGATAGCATGCTATTGGATAGATGTAAGAGTACTACTTAACATGTGTGACAATCATACAGAATGGCCATCATACGTAAGTAGGTTACATGTAATTATTATACAATAACACGATTGCATTATCTAGTCAATAGGAAAACAGTATACTCGTGGTTGGTCACTGTATGTCTGACACATGTCTGCACACTTGTGGCAAATGTCTGCTGAAATATATCGAATCGACCAGATGATAGCACGTATATATGCATGGATATCAAGGTTTATCCTGGTATTTCGACCTGCCTGATTTATTTTCCTTCATGCCTGTAATAGAAATTGGCTATATTCAGGTGCGGGTTATTCAGGTGCGCACTCCCCGGGACCTTTGAAGGCTCTGTGCGACTGCCAGTGGGTGGAAACCGACCTGCTAAGATGGGGCGCAGACGGAAGTGCAAAGCAAAGTTGTACGAGTATTACATGGAGGACGAATACGGCAAGGGGCTATGTCATAGATGCGAACATTGTAGCGCCGGCTCGGGCTGGAATTCTACAGATATGAAAATGGTAAGACCGTAGGTTAATTAGCATGTGTATTCATTATGCATATATACATGACATGCATGTTAGATCGTTAAACTACCTGCCCGATGATATGTTATGGCACCCTCCCTGAACGCGTTAATCATCCAAGTAAATTCGACCCATTTTATAACGTCGCAACCAACCAAATGCAATGGTAGTAACCAGAAACATCGTTCTAATGCGTCGAAATAAGTCGAAGGGCTTCAGACTAGAAGTCTAGGACCAGTAACTAGAAACAACAGTATTAAGTAAGATGGGCATATCTGGCGGAGGGCTGTAACTAATGTTCATATAGCTTGTAGCCGAACACATTTACCAAATGCATGTGCATGTTATATAGTCCTTGCTTATGATACTTGCAATATTATATATGCCGCTAACATTTTGCAATACAGTGTACGATATGATTAAGGCATGGATTACTTAACATATCAAAATGGAGACGGAATGCGTAACTATTTATGACAGTTTTAATGTTTAGAAAATGACACGGATTGCCTATTGAAACCGTCTTGAATGAAACGGATTTTGGTCGAAATAGTGACGGAGCTCAGTCGAAAATGTTACTGATTTTGGTCTAAAATGTAACAGATCTCAGTCAAAAATATATCGGATTTCTGTTTAAAATTTAGATTTAACTGATAAAATGAACTCCAATTGTATACGGTACATGCATTGCAAGACAATATTAATGACGTAAACTTCTAATAGTGATTGTTAAATATTTACCATGATGTAATGTGTATAACAACATCTTAAAAGTCAATTACATTGAAGAAATATGCCATATATCGTCTGACACATGGTACCTACACCTAACTTGGGGCGTGGAAAGGATGTACAAATACATGTACGTATCAGACGGACATGACTAACAATATATGAACCCGTTCTCTTCAAAATATAGGCAAATCGGTGAATAGAAAGTAAACTTATTACACACGAACAAAACTTTGACTTACCTAAATAGGTTTCATTGACCTGTGTACGATTTTGATTGTGTACATTTTCAATTGGGTACGTTTTAACGAGATACCTATATCGTATGCAAAATTCTTAAATAATTAGAACTTTACTTACCTTGTTTATTGTGTGTCAGTTATATAATAATTAGGTAAGACTAGTACGGTACTAGAGATGGTGTGAACAAAATTATGGTTAATCAATACTATTTAATGTCTGAACAACTCAAACGGGACTTCATCATTGATTGTTTCAGACTCGTGTTCTAAAGTGTTTGTTAATTCAGTTACGTATTCAGAATATAAAGCGGTAATGTTGGGAAACTGTTCGATATCAATATATACAGAAAATAACTGTTCATGAACGCATTTTGTTGGCGTGTTAATTCACTTACTTTTGTGTATACATGGGGCTTTCCATTGGTGGTAAGTTTCAGCGTTTCCGTCTCTGGATCAAATGAGATGTATATCTTGCCTTATTTCTCAATAAAAACATGGTTTGACAGCACTTCAGAATCATTTCCAATGGAAATGATTCTAAAGTGCTGTCAAAGCATGTTTTAAACTATCATAAAGTGCTGTCAATGCATGTTTTTGATGATAAATATGGAAAATAGAAAATAAACATCAGACGACACAAAATTAAGATAGCGGTGTAATGGTTAATAACTTAATATTAATCCTCTGATAATATTGAACGTGCGTTTTCTAGAACGGTATTTGTATTGTAAATGGTTGCAATTTTCTGTATAGGCTGTGTTGATATTGCATGTTTAATAGCGCCTAGTGCAGTTTTTAACTTCGCATGGCAGTATTAGCGTAGACACGAAACTGGGGGTTCATGCGCCTGGAATGGAGGTTCCTCAACCTGATCTTGGAATACTGTACCTAGAACTGGTGGTTCTAGAACCTGAACCGGCGATTCCTTAGCCTGGCTTAATCTTTCATCGACATTAACCTGGTGATCCTTAAAGGATACATTTTCGACGTAAATCCGTGTCATTGAAATAGCTTTCGACCGCCAATCTGTTACATTTTCGACCGAGATCCGTGACATCTCCCAAATATCAAAACTGAAAAGAATACATTAAAATCATTTTTATTAGCTCGACTATTCGAAGAATAAGTAGAGCTTATGTTGTCACCCCGGCGTCGGCGTCACCGTCACGCCTTGGTTAAGGTTTTTAGTCAACCTTGTATATGGAATACTACTGGCCCTACACCGACCATACTTGGACAACTTCATCTCCTAGTGATGTACATCAATAACCCCTGATCTATATTTGACCTTGACCTACATTTTCTCTTGAATTACTTAGTTAATTCCCCTTGGTTAAGGTTTTTAATCAACCTTGGTTAAGGTTTTTAGTCAAGCTTGTATATGCAATACTACTGGCCCTACACCCACCATACTTGGACAACTTCATCTCCTAGTGATGCACATCAATAACCCCTGATCTATATTTGACCTTCACCTACATTTCCTCTTCAATTACTTACTTAATTCCCCTTGGTTAAGGTTTTTAGTCAACCTTGGTTAAGGTTTTTACTCAAGCTTGTACATGCAACACTATTGTGCATACAGACACCACACTTGGACAACCTTTTCTCATAGGGATGTACATCAATAACCCCTGATCTATATTTGACATTGACCTACATTTCCTCTTGAATTACTTACTTAATTCCCCTTGGTTAAGGTTTTTAGTGAAGCTTGTATATGGAATACTACTGGCCCTACACCCACCATACTTGGACAACTTCATCTCCTAGTGATGTACATCAATAACTCCTGATCTATATTTCACCTTCACCTACATTTCCTCTTGAATTACTTACTTAATTCCCCTTGGTTAACGTTTTTAGTCAAGCTTGGTTAAGGTTTTTAGTCAAGCTGGTACATGGAATACTATTGTGCATACAGACACCATACTTGGACAACCTTTTCTCATAGGGATGTACATCAACCCCTGATCTATATTTGACCTTGACCTACATTTCCTCTTCAATTACTTAGTTAATTTCCCCTTGGTTATGGTTTTTGTCGCGCCTGCTTTAGCAGAGGCGCAACTATAGTCGGCGCTTTTTCCGTCGTCGTCGTTCGCGTCGTCCGCGTCGTCCGCGTCGTCCGCGTCGTCCGCGTCGTCCGGTTTTTTTGTAAGGCAAATGCGTTATAAAGTTATTGTTTTTTCACAATATCTCTTTAACCCCTTGCCAGACATTGATAATATTTCACATCAATGTTTGTCTAGGGATGATGCTTCATTACGCACACCCCCACATCCAAATTATCGAGGTCAAGGTCATTTATTTACTTGTAATGTTCACCTGTTTTGTAACAGAAACACGTTAACGTTATTGTTTTTTTACTATATCTCTTTAACCCCTTGCCAGACTTTGATAATATTTCACATGAATGTTTATCTAGGGATGATGCTTCATTACACCCCCACATCCAAATTCTCAAGGTCACGGTCAACGTCATTTATTTACTTGTAATGTTCACCGGTTTTGTAACAGAAATGCGTTAAAGTTATTGTTTTTTCACAATATCTCTTTAACCCCTTGCCAGACATTGATAATATTTCATATCAATGTTTGTCTAGGGATGATGCTTCAGTACGCACACCCCCACATCCAAAGTCTGAAGGTCAAGGTCATTTATTTACTTGTAATGTTCACCGGTTTTGTAACAGAAATGCGTTCAAGTTATTGTTTTTTCACAATATCTCTTTAACCCCTTGCCAGACTTTGATAATATTTCACATTAATGTTTGTCTAGGAATGATGCTTCATTACGCACACCCCCACATCCAAATTTTGAAGGTCATGGTCATTTATTTACTTGTAATGTTCACCGGATTTGTAACAGAAATGCGTTAAAGTTATTGTTTTTTCACAATATCTCTTGAACCCCTTTCCAGACATTGATAATATTTCACATCAATGTTTGTCTACGGATGATGCTTCATTATGCACACCCCCACATCCAAATTCTCAAGGTCAAGGTAATTTATTTACTTGTAATGTTCACTGTCAAATGCCTCGGCAGGCGCGATACCGCTTCCATGGCGCAATTCTTGTTAGTCAAGCTTGTATATGGAATACTACTGGCCCTACACCCACCATACTTGGACAACTTCATCTCCTAGTGATGTGCATCAATAACCCCTGACCTATATTTGACCTTCACCTACATTTCCTCTTGAATTACTTACTTAATTCCCCTTGGTTAAGGTTTTTAATCAAGCTTGTACATGGAATACTATTGTACATCCAGACACCATACTTGGATAATTTTTTCTCATAGGGATGTACATCAATAACCCCTGACCTTTATTTTACCTTCACCTACATTTAACCTTGAATTACTTGGTTAATGTTTATAGTCAAGCTTGTATATGGAATACTCCTGGGCCTACATCAACCATACTTGGACAACTTCATCTCCTAGTGATGTACATCAATAATCCCTGACCTATATTTGACCTTGACCTACTTTTATCCTTGGATTACTTAGTTATTTTCCCTTGGTTACGGTTTTTAGTCAAGCTTGTATATGGAATACTCCTGGGCCTACAGAAACCATACTTGGAAAACTTCATCTCCTAGTGATGTACATCAATAACCCCTGACCTATATCTGACATTGACCTACATTTAACCTTGAATTACTTACTTAATTTCCCTTGGTTAAGGTTTTTAGTCAACCTTGGTTAAGGTTTTTATGCAGGCCGCAGCCACCTTCTTTGTCAAGCTATGTGTACATCGACAACCCTCGTAGTCGAGCTATGCTGTTCTCCTACAGCTCTTGTTCTTCACGCAATCACATGCATTTATGCTCATACGAGTCATACGTACATCACATACAAACATCAAGCACACAACTCGCATATATCATGCACATCTCAAACAGTTAGAAATACAGCATCGCCATAATTGACAATTAAGCGTATGATTACCATTTTGTAAGCGATCTGTTCACCCAGATGCCTACCGGACGAAACATATTTTCGACATGAATCTGTGTTCTTTCTACTACATCCATGTCTTGTCGACAACGATTCGTGTCGCGTTTTCGACATATGCAATTCCTGTAGTGTCCGATATCCCACCCCGAGCCATATGTCATAAGAAAATAAGACGACCTGTGTGTGTCTGACAGAATCCACCAGATAAAGACGGCGAACATGGCGATCGTGGATGCTACAAGTGCATTCCGTGCCCTCATGGCTATTACCGAGAACATAATAGCAGCCTGGATACATGCTCTCGCTGCCGCCGCAGCTGTGCCGACTACCACCGCTACGTGGTCGAGGAGTGCGGAGGTCATACGAAAGGTCACTGCGGCAGCTGTGTCACCGGGTATGTATACGAGCATAGGAAGACGGAACCAGGCGTCGTCAGGGGAGATTCGATGGGTTCGTACGAACCCCCGTTTTATTATTCAAATGTCTTACAAATAAAACACAGTCAAGCGATGCCAAATGTATTGCGATATGCCAAATTGTCAGTAATTTGCTATTGCTTATTAAATTGACCAAAAACTCTTCGCACTGGAGCTACTTTCTGTCCAAACATACCCCGAATGCCACATTTGGCTTCTGGAAATAAAAAACATTCCGGGGTTGTGTAGCAACCGAAATCTGTAAGGAATCCAGGGCAATTAGATTCAAGTCAAACACTAGTTGTTCATAATTACATGATAAAACAACAAAGTGGACGTATATCGTGTTGCTGAAAAAAGAAATCCGGTGCTAACTGATTTAATTGGCTAAACAGCTCTACAACAGTTTTCTATTTTAAATTATGCGCAAATCTATGGGTTGTCTATGCAATTTAATTTACTCAAGATTTCCATTAAGAATATTAATTTTAACATTTGTGTTACATCAGTTACATTAAAAATAGCTTCGCACTGACACAATACACGGACGCGTGTCAATGGCGCTGACTGTATCGCGCTCGCCTTAAGTCGCTACGATAAATGCAACAATAATGCATCTCCTCACGGGTACCTACTGCCTTGGAATGGTCAGGGAAGAAAAGTGTCTTCTGTGACGAGTAAACGTATTCACTTTACAAATATGTCTAACAAAGACAATAACAGATAATAAATATGATGATTAAAAATAATGAACAGTGACAAAGAAAATCAATATCCGTATGTTACATGAAATGACTGGTATTATGCAAACGTAATATTAAGAAATAAGGCTATATAACTGAGCACAATGCAAAACATACCGAGCCAAGTGATCCATGGTAACTGGCGAACACGACTATCGGAAATATGACACAGTGCATGTTCCGCCTTTTTGTAACTATCAATTTCGTCACTGGCATTGTCATATGTGTCACTGACTGTGGCTGTAATGTCACAAACCACGGCACATCATG
Source organism: Conchocele bisecta (assembly GCA_029237695.1). Taxonomy (NCBI): domain Eukaryota; kingdom Metazoa; phylum Mollusca; class Bivalvia; order Lucinida; family Thyasiridae; genus Conchocele; species Conchocele bisecta. Next base: position 90,179,377 of record CM055274.1, read on the forward strand.
CCACAGAAGGTGATACAAGCACATCTGGAATGATAGTATGATATACCCTGTTACCAATTATAAACGACAGTATCATCTTCAACACACACACGACCGGCTATTTGACTATGTGTAATTACCATACATGTACATGTATTATATTTACAGATATCACGATCCATCGCGGAACAATCAGCAGATTTGTACTCGTTTGCCCGACGTACTGGAAATAACCACTACACCACAGAAAGCCACACGTGATATGAACATGACGGGGAATGTTGCTAACACCATGGACCACCCATCTATCACACGTCACGGTGAGTAGAATAGAGAACAAGGTAAACCAGTGTAGACCAGCATCTAACTAACACTCCATGATAAACATGTGGTACAAACACGGTGATAATGACCGAGACTTCGAAGCGACATAAACATGCACTCTAGGTCCAGCCGTGTACTGTCCCAATAGTTGCGGGAATAAACTGCAGAATACTCATGTATCATCTGTATCCAGGGTACAAACGACACGGGAACATTCTGCAGAGTTACTTCTCGCAACTACGGTTCGAAATGGAAAGCCACAGTACGCGTAGTGTATAAATAAAACTTTATTTATATTTTCACTATACCATCAGACACAATGTATTATAAAATGTTTCTGTATCTGTGTTGTACATGCTAAAAGGCCAGTTGGCTTAATGCAAATACACTTTCTTCCATGATGTTACTAGAGCAAGTGGCTTACGGAATCCACCAAATGATTTGGCATGGGTTTTGTGCATGCAGGCTATATAGATGGAACGGTTTTTGCGAAATGGTGCAGGATGATGTTAGTAAGACATCAGCTAAATATGAACGTATTCCATGAATAAAATTACAAGACACTGTTAAGTTTATGTGTTACGTACATAGGACATTGACCTTGGGGCGAAAGTAGAGTGTGGCATTTTGAACAGAATGATGCGAAATTGTGTCGGTAAGACACCAGTCTGATATGAATGCATACCATGAAGAGAAACATGAATTATAACATGTTAAGTTTATGTGGGGCATGGACGGACGGAAAGGCTCAAAATATTTTGAGCCATTCCATCCGGTCGTCCGTCGAGGAAACATAAGAGCACAAGCTCTATATATATTCTGTATCAATTCATGCGTATGCTCTGAGACATGTAAACATAACCAAAATGCCAAATACAGATTCCCTCTCAAATTCTATAGATAGCAGTGTTGATATTTTGTATGTGGTGCAATAATACATTAGAAACAGACTGTACGTAGGTGTACGGACTCTACCTGCTGATGCTGCGCTGTTTACCAATAAATACAATTTGCCAATGTGTGGCGGTGACTGAAGAAATGGGGCACTTCGGGTTATCATGTGGCCTGATAGCGATCGGCATTGCTATTTGGAAGCTTGTAGTGTGTTTCATTTATGTAATTGTGAACAGTGAATATCCTGATCAGTCCAATTTCTCCAGTAACACGCACATATGAGGTAAAATGAAGTGATGTCTGTTGAAGCAAGTACTGTGTCTTTATCGTAATGATAAAATGCCACGTTGATACCCCGGATATGTATTAATTAACCATTTACAGGTGCCGTTGGATATATAAGTGGAGCTCTCGGTGTACCTGTGCTAAATTTAGGAGGCGCCGTAACTGTTCTAGCGGTAGTGGTTGTCGTAGCGGTTGCAATATGCTGCATATGTCTTCTCATGCGTAAACGGCGGACCCACAAAACAGGTAGGTGCCTCGTGCATACCGTACAGTGGAACCGCTCTCATACTGAACGACTTTAGTCACAACACAGACATATAGTATGGCTTTGTTTGACAAAATCATATAGAGTGATGACTCGTCTCAATGTTGTATAGCAAAGTTATACCATACGTTACCAGCCTTGTTCACAATAAAATCATAATGCATTTAAAGCTTCCACGTGTGCAGACAGCCACCGGGAAGCAAAATGCACAACACTTCCATATGTATACCATATTTGGATCTTAAAGGCAATGTTTCTCAAATGTGGATGAAATGTGACCAAAACAGTTGATCAAAAAGCATTTCCCGGTATACTTGCATTGGTTTTCGGAATATATATGACCATATAGCCTTCGGTCATCTGAAAATTATTTATTAAAAAATGTTTTATTATTGAAAAAATAAATAACGTTGCAAATGCTAGTTTTGCTAAATCAAGGTGCATGATCACGTGGTTATAACAACAATTACTGAAACTTCCAGCAGCGGCTCCGATTCAAGATACGTAATCTGTTATATTGTCCTTATTATGTAACGGATTTTAATGAAATATGGCGCAACAAACGTGTCTTGTTAAGCTGCATTTGGTGGTCTCAGTACTTTGGCCCAAACATCTGCCGTTTTGCGAAGAATTGTTTTCCGTGTTTACTGTCAATACTGACACGGAAATTGATTCTTTGCAAAAGCGGAAGTATGTGCCGAAGTCCGGAGACCACCAAATTCATAATTTCCTGCCGATGCGCTCGCACTTAGGAGCCATGTGCCTGGTTTTAACTAGACAATACGTCAAAACGTCATCGACTACATCACCGACTACGCCACCGATAACATTCAGTTCTCGCATTTTTAAATTTGGTTATTTTTTATAGTTATGCACATACATCATGTGTTAAGGTATTACCGTGTTTGTGGTGATTATATACAAGTGTGTAATGCTGAAAACATATTGTAATGAACAGTTTTAAGCGGGTGTGTCTTTGTGTCTTATCTGCAACAAACCGATAGTCAGTAACAATGAATCGGTAGATGGGATTACGCACTACTCGTGTGGTTTTCTGATAGATCTGTGACGCTATTGACTTACAACCAAGTTCAAGTTGGCATGAAGTTGATGTTTTTTATAGCGGAAACTGACATTCAAATGCGATAATTACCCGACAAACGCATGTTTATATCTAGTGACAAGTTGCGACTGTATTCACACAACACTAGTTCACATATCTGAACTGTTTTTGTGAAATGCATTTTCGGAAGTACCATCTGAGATGTAGCCGCTTTAAAGTGTTGTTCAAACAAGATGGCAATGTTTTAGCCACTTGCGAAGTATCAGGACATAGAGAATAGTATGTTAGTGCCGTGAATGTGAAAAAATATCCGGCAAGGCTCAAGAATTTCTTTATTTCTCATCAGAAGTATATGTTGTGACCACTCATTTGAACCGTCTCGCCGAGACGGTTCAAATGAGTGGTCACAACATATACTTTGGTTCAGAAATAAGGAAAATAGATAGAGAATAGTAGGTTATTGCCGTGAATGTGAAAAAATATCCGGCAAGGCTCAAGAATTTCTTTATTTATTTCTCATCAGAAGTATATGTTGTGACCACTCATTTGAACCGTCTCGCCGAGACGGTTCAAATGAGTGGTCACAACATATACTTTGGTTCAGAAATAAGGAAAATAGATAGAGAATATATAGTAGGTTAGTGCCGTGAATGGGAAAAAATATCTGGCCAGGCTCAGGAACAAACGGGATGGGCGAGGCTCTGCCGAGCACATCCCGTTTCCGTGCCGTGCCAGATATTTTTTCCCATTCACGGCACTAACCTACTATTCTATTTATCCCGTCAACACCTACAAATGGCTGTAAAATGCAAAAATAGTATTGACTGGATATCAAAAATGTTTCACGGCACCGTGTTTCACGGCACATACGCACTGTGTTGACGGGATAAATTGCGATTGCGACCAATGTACTAAGCTCCACATTAGATCCGCGCAGTCTGATTAGATTCTACGCTGTTGGCTGAGAGGGAACCATCCTTATGAATCGTATACATTCATCATGGCTCTGGCGTGTATTGGCATATTTGACAGATCAGGGCTACGTCTATTCAGTACAACAATCCAATAAGTCACTGTCTGCATAGGGATCACACATGGTGTATCAGGCAGGTAGCACGGGGAGACGCAAGTGGTCACTTTATTGACATGTCAACAGTGCATACTCCATACGTCATATCAGCTAACTTATTTAGTAGACACAACGCTTGTCAAAACAAACAACAGATTTTCTATCATCATGGTGTGGGATCACGTGGTCATTTTGTATATCAAAGCGAAGGTATTCATATAAGTGATGAGCTGATTGCTTCTCCTGATTTTCATGACTCGAGTGAGCGATATAAGGCCACCGTGAGCCTCTTGTTGTACATATGGTCACGTTCAGTAATTTATGGATTTACATGTACATCTAAATTATGTATATCTCCTGATCTGTTGTCAAACTTCATCATTGGCTTCCCCACACCCATTCGGCTCCTACGCATAATTATGCTCTCTGTACTGGCAGGTCGCAGTGACTCAATGTTGAAGGTTATATCCAGCGACGATAGTGGCCTATGCCAGGAGAACGTGGAAATCGGCGATCAGGTGGAGACGGATTGTGAGGTGGACACCGGTGGGGGCTATGCCGTTACATATAACAGCAAGGCGGACCCCGAGCTGACACTGTTGATGTCACAACACGGCCCAGGTTAGTTGCAAACTCCCGTATTACGTGTGGTATGTGAGTAGATTGCAAGAGTTACGGTTCGCAACTAGGACCAGTATACTGCTAGTAATTATTTAGTTTTACTGAACTGCATTATTTCATATAAAACTAACGACTCTTAATAGTTGATGATTAAAACAATGCAAACTTATTTGACTGTATTTATTACATTATCACTGCCATTTTGTTTTCGTTAATATTTTATTTAAGAAATGAAAAAAGAAATTAACTGCATAAATCGAAAATGCCTCCCTCAAAGTATTCTTAGCAACATAAGTATACTTTGCAATTTTGGTGAAATCGGCTACATATCAGTGCCGGCTCTGTACACTGGACCCTTACACAGCCTCGGCATGTGTGCTCAATCCGGTGATTTCTGTTTAATACCATTTGTTTATTAACCATTCATGATTGAAAATCATAAAACAAAAAATCTATTTCAGTAATTTGCAATAACCTCTGAAAGTACATAATTATATAATACTGTTTATGTAAGACTGGGCTCGAGGGTCAGTCCCAGAACGGGGGGCTAATCGAACAATGGCCGAACAAGGCAGAATACTAGTAATTGCACACGTGGAACGTTACGTCACTAACTTTGACTTTAGAACATGCGGAATTAGCCTCCTCTCTGGGGAAAATTAGCCCCCATTATGGGATTAGACCCCCGTTTTGAAACTAACCCACGATCTGAGTCTTCCAGTGCTCCAGATAAGGAATTAGTAATTGAGTATTTTTACTCCATCATATCTGAAGCAATTGGGTATTTCAATATTTTAATTGGGTAAAATAAAATCGCACTACTGTTTACACATCAACAGACAGCAATTATTGATAATAATGAAAACATGTCTTGCCAAGATGTGTTTTCATGGAAAATAAGAAAAATGTGCTATATTTGTGGTCTGTTTATTTATTTATTTTTGTAGCATGGACAGGATGTCGTGACAGCCGGCTCATTACATCCGGTCAATGGCCTCAGTATGGACATAACAAAGACCATGTGGTCGAACATTTTATAAAATTTAAAATGTGTGACTATTAAAATAATATATAAGTAGACTACTATGAGAAACATTTCATTTAGTGCTCGTATATTAACCTGACATTTAGAGGTACAGTGCAACCTCTCTACAACAGCCACCCATGGGAAGACGCAAAACTGGCTATTGTAGAGAGGTGGCCGTTGTAGGGAGGTTAATACTGAATTAAATTTTGTCGTCCGTATTTTATTTATTTTCTTCGATAAATCTCATCAAAACATGCTTTGGCAACATTTTAGAATCATTTCCAATGGAACGATTTAATGTCGCCTGTGATATATTTAACAAACTGATAAGATTTGGGGATCATCGTGCATTGTTTTCATTGCTGAGTTTTGGTATACTTTTGAAATTTCATACCCATTTTCACACCGATGAATGGCACTTGTTTCATCAATAATTATGTAAGATTTGTGATGTATTCATGTGAAATTTAATGTATTATCTTTGTTACAGAATGTCACCATGAGCACTCGGTATGTGAAAAGAAGAAAGCAGAGGAACAGCAGTATTACCCATCATTTAGACTGGACAAGAATTCTAAATACCTGACCATCACAGCAAAGCATCCTAGTGTTTATGGCGAGCAAATTGACAACTTGTTCAAGTACCTCGAAGTCTCCCCACAAACGGACTTTGGAGAAAAAAATCTATACATGCACCAGAAATACGGATATGCCGAGTATATTCTGAAGGTATTGATGGTATGGGCGAGCCAAGACGGCAGCTTCGACGTCCTCTGTCACGCACTGGACAGGGCCGATTTAAAGGCAGTAAGTGCGACACTGATGCAGCATTACAACGGTGAGAACACCCCGGCCACCAGCTAATGTTTGGGGGAGAGACGTTTCCTTACCACACTTTATCGAGCACCTCCATGTGAACAAATATTGTTATCAATGTATTGTATATTTTTCATAAATGCATAATATCGTCTTCAATGGAATATGAGACCCGTGCAGGCACCGGGGCGGGATCAACTGATCCTGAGAATAGTGCTGCAGTAGCTATTGCTTGTCGTAAAAGGCGACTAAACTGGCTTAACGATTGGGTTCATACTTTCCGGAACCCACTATACCGGATTTGGCCCTCATGTACATTTTTGGCTTTCTTGTATGTGAGTGTTGAGTCAGGCTATGCCCCATATATAAAAGTAAGATTAGCGCTAATCCTATTGCTTTTAGGGGATGGGATAAATGATGCTGGTGTGGCGAGGGCCTCCCACCAGATCAGGTTCTAATTTCACGACTGAATATATATTTTGATTGTAAATATTGAGTTCTGAAGTTGGGATTTACCCCCCTCGGACAGGTGGATACGGGACACGACCCCGTTGACCCGTCTGCGTGTAGACTCCCTGAGCTAATGTTTGGGGGAGAGACGTTGCCTTACCACACTTTATCAAGCACCTCCATGTGAACAAATATTGTCAAGAGCAGCGTAACATGCTATATAGTATGGCTGTAGTGGTGTCCATGTTAGTTGACATTCATTATACATGTATGCGTTATCAATGTATTGTATATTTTTCATAAATGCATTATATCGTCTTTAATGGAATAATAATAATAACAAGCTTTTATTTTTATGCCACTTGGTTTCGAAGAAACGGGTGGCATATAGTGTTTGGACCGTCCGTCTGTCCGTCCGTCCGTACGTCCGTCCGTCCGTCACACTTTTCGGTTAACCACTTTGTCACAGTTTCTCAAATATGCTGCAGGTGGCATCCGCGTTCGACAGACGCATATCTTGTTAAATATGAAACTGATTACCATTAATAAATGTGCATCTTTATAGACAAGACTATGTAGCTGAACCATATTTAATATTTCTAATGTGTTTTAGATGCACTGCATTTTATAAATCTGAACAAAAAATGAACAAATATGATATTGATGAAGTTTGGTGAAGATCCGACCAACATATCAGGAGATATGCAGCATTTTGACGTACGGTCACAATTGTTGACGCCTACGAGGACATAGAGAATAGTAGTATCTGGCAAAGCTTATGAAACGGGATGGGCGAGGCTCTGCCGAGCACATACCGTTTCCGTGCCGCGCCAGATATTTTTTCCCATTCACGGCACTAACCTACTATTATATTTATCCCATCAACACCTACAAATAGCTTTAAAATGCAAAATAAAACCCCAGCCGCATCATTAAAATCGGAGAATCGACTGGTATGACAACCGCACATATTCATACGCAGTGGGTGGGTGGAAGGTGGGTGCAAGCGATGGGTAATTCAACGATCGGGGTTCATCCTTACCGGAATTCCGACTGAAGACCTGGTTTGGCCCTCACATACGTCTTCGGCATTTTGTATGTGACAGTTGAATCTGCTTATACCCCTTATGCGAGTATTGCGATAATCCTATTTTAGGGGAAAGGGCCAAGTGACTGGTGTGGTATGGACCTGCCACCAGGTCGGGTTATTCTAATTTCAGGGCTGAATATATTGTTTCTCGATGTAAATATTCCGTTCTGATTTTGGAATTTTCCCCCCAATGCAGCAGGTTAAAACGGGATCGAACCCGTTTGCCCGGCCTTACATGACCTTAGCTGTTGATAGGCCGTTAAACACCAATAAACAAAACAAACATACGCAGTGGTTAGGTCGTATTGACAGGATATCAAAAATGTTTCACGGCACCGTGTTTCAGTGTTGACGGAATAAAATGCTAACTTGGGCGAATCACACATTAGCTCATTTTAAAATATACATGTATCATATTTATAAATTAACATTTCACCATGACTAGTTAATATTTATACATTTGCACTTTATTTTAGGCTAATACGTTTCACATTTATACATTGTAGTTCAACTTAAGTAAATGTGACAAAAAGTGTATAACACTAAATGTGCCTGTGACTGGAGAAAAAGGGCTTATGGGATATGTGACCAGCATAACTTGAATAAATAGCACACTCATGTAGCCTAATGATGTTCTATATTGCTGGTTAGAAGTATGGCCTGTGTTTCACTGATGGAATGTTTCAGTGTTTCACTGGTGAACAATGCAGATCATGGTCAGACTGTACAGGTGTACAGACTGTGCTGGATTTTCACTGGTGGCAAAACCCATACGTACCATTTCTCCAGTAGCCCATTTCACCAACATTGCAAAGTATACTTTTCTAGCAAAGTATACTTTGAGGGAGTAATCATTTCTTTTTCCTGAAATGCATTATTTCATATAGAACTAATGACTGCATATATTTGATGATTAAAAGTATGCAGAATTATTATACTGAATTTTTTACATTATCACAGCCAAAATGCTGTGATAATGTAAAAAAATCAGTACATAAAAATTAATAAATTTATCCAAAAATTGAAAATTTCTCCCTCAAAGTATGCTTTGCTACTTTGCTACTTTGCAACTTTGAAGAAATCGGCTACTGGTACAGCCACAAATAATATTTATCAGTGTACAAATATGCTTTGTTCTCGGTCGATGTGGGTGTATATTGTCAAGTATACGGTATATAATAGTAAAACAGTTCATATATTGATTTTTTTTTTTTAAATAAATTGTTTTTTGCCTTTGATTCTCGACCAATGAAATCATAGCATTTTGTCCCAGTTAAGCACATAGTGCAACTCGTTCGCCAATATATACTAAATTTATTCAGTGAAAAAATAAGTAAAAAGTTATATTTAGCACCAGGCAGCCTTGTTGTCAGAAATTTGTGTGACGCGTATCCTATTTAGATGTGTACATGTAGTAGGATCGAAATTAGGAGACACGTTATGTGCGGGGCTTCATTCAAACAGACATGCATGCGAAGGGGTGAGACAATCAATAAATGGCTATAGTTCACATATTCATTGGCTACACTTGCTCAAAATTACTGTATAAAAAAATCAATACATGAACTATAAATATTACTTAATTTAGATTGATCGCAATGGTGTGAAAAAAGAAGCATTCAATGTGTGAACTATAAATATTACTTGATTTAAATTGATCGCAATGGTGTGAAAAAAGAAGCATTCAATGTGTGAACTATAAATATTACTTGATTTAGATTGATCGCAATGGTGTGAAAAAAGAAGCATTCAATGTGTGAACTATAAATATTACTTTGATCGCAATGGTGTGAAAAAAGAAGCATTCAATGTGTGAACTATAAATATTACTTGATTTAGATTGATCGCAATGGTGTGAAAAAAGAAGCATTCAATGTGTGAACTATAAATATTACTTGATTTAGATTGATCGCAATGGTGTGAAAAAAGAAGCATTCAATGTGTGAACTATAAATATTTCCATCGCGCACGCATTCTTGTTTGAATGTAGCTCCGCCCCTAAGAACGCCTTTAAATCGTCACAGTTACTGGGTTAGCGGTCTGACACCGAAGTGAGCACGTGTACAGGTAGTAACATGGTGACGTCTCATGAATTGATGACAACAAGACGCGAAATCAGCCGAAATATAACGAATTACTTATTGTAACATTTAATGATTAATTTAATAGATATTGGCAAAGGTGTCGCATTATGCGATTAATTGAGGCAAAATACCTTGCGTTCATTAGCGGAGAAACTAGAGCAAACAATAAATCAATGTTTTAACCAATAGTACATACAATTGAGTTTATTCACCTATCATTTCAAATTTCGAGATTTTGTTCCCCGAGATGTTTGTGATTTCCATTAATAAATGAGTGCAATAATTAACTATAATTTACAAACAGCGAGTGACATAAATGAAGTATTTAAATGGGGCTTATAGTCCTGTAACCTAATTACGATCCATATTGCTTGTTAGAAGATTACAGGTATTTCATTAATGGGATGGCGAACAGCGCAAATCTACACTGGTCACAAAACCCATAAGCCCCATTTCTCCAGTCACAGCTACATATATTGCAAGCCCATAGTAAAAGAAAATCAAAAAAAAAAATCGTCAGTCTTGACGTTATGCTATGAAAATCTTCTTTTCCGGAAATGTCGTCAAACATATGACATCGTAATAAATTATACAATATATATCTAAGAAGATTTACTATATTTCCTGCAGGAAATTTTGTATCTTCAGAAATCGCGTTGATGCACACAGTATAATGTACGTGGCGTGTAATATGTCTTGCTTAACAACCATCAGTAGTATAGTCTTACGATTACATAAATATCGTGTGGTCCCAACTTTCAAATTCCCCTATCTCACTTATGTCGTATGTTCATTAGCTCAATATATTTGCTCATAGTATTAATTCATGTACTCACCCCTAACATGTAAAATTTCAACTGTATACTTGTAACATTACATTAGTGGCGCCGAAATGAAAAATCATGATCCAACAGTACAAATGCCGGAAGTCATTGAATACAAAAGAAAGGAAAATTCAACCAAGTAAACCATCACATCACTTTTTAAGCACCAGAAAAGTATGTGTAATAGATGTGCTAAAATGTAGAAACTCGCATGTCTCGCATTGACTGATCTGCTTCATGTGATACATTTCCCAATTTCAATTCATAATTTCCATTTTCTGTGGTGTATTATCAATCTGTGACTTTTCCGTTAGCTCAGTCAGGGGCATCGGAACAGGTCCGGCAGGTCCGGCGACTGCCGGATCAATAATTTGGACATATTTGGAATTCACATAAATTATATATATATATATTTTTCTACATTTTTTTCTCATTGCTCATCAAAAGTGTATGATGTTACCACTGAGGTGAACCGTCTCGGTGAGACGTTTCACCTGAATGGTAACACCATACACTTTGTGGCGGGGGTAGTGGGGACGCCTACTAGATTCGCCGGACCAATCTTATGACGCTTCCGGCGCCCCTGTCAATACTGGTGGGTTTGTGATGTTGGCCTCTATGATGCTTTAAACTATACATCTCACACACGTCTGAAGGTATAAACATGCAATTTGGCGTGTATGAATATAAATGATTACAGCTGACACTATTATCTATAGAAGTGGCCAGACACTTTATCAACCCTCATTAAAATAACTTCGACATTCTAGGTTTTGGCTCATGTTTTTTGTTCTTATTACCACAGTAATATGAATATAGTTACTGAGTTGAAACTGTCCGATGTCTTGAGAAAATTGCATTAAGCGATATCTAGAGAAATTTCACTGAAGGTGGAGCCATGTTTTCATCCGCCCGATGTATCGTCATATGGAAAATGTATTCCTAAATTTTGTGCATATATTTGAAATATGGAATATTTCATGGCGTGTTACTGTCTGTGATTATCATGATTGTCTTTCATTATCATATGTCCATTTGTGTAGTTACCCTATATTGTTTGTGATAACGCCTTTTTTTTTATTTCATAATATTGTTGATGTATCATTCATAATAATATGTTGATGTAGTACTGGCTCACAGGAGGCCCAGACGAAAGGAAATATTGTTTCAGACCGGCAATATGACACTACTTTGGCTGTAGAAGCACAATAATTCATTTGTCATACTCTTTATATTTCTCCAGATCTCAGCCAAACAGTAGAACGTCTGTTAAAGTGTGCTTAATTTGTTTATATTTTTAGCTCACCTGAGCAAAGCTCATGTGAGCTATTGTTATGGCAAAGTGTCCGTCGTCCGTCCGTCCGTCCGTCCATCCATGAACATTTTCAATCATCTTCTTCTCCCGAACTGCTGAGCCGATATTGGTTAAACTTCACAGGGATGATATATGGGTGATGCCATTTCAGATTTGTTAAAATGGAGGTCATCGACAATCCAAGATGGCCGCCATGGAAAAGTAGGTCAAATTCTTAAAAAATCTTCTCACGAACCGCCAGGCCGATTTCGACGATACTTGGTATGAATGATCGATAGTTAGCGCTGTTTCAGATTTGTTCATATGGTGGCCCATGGGTCAAAAATGGGCGTCGCCCAAGGGGTCAAATAGGGGTCAAATTTTATTTTTAGCCGAATATAGTCATGTAATATATCAAATCGAAGGTATTGACGAGACAATCACTCTGGAACATTTTTTGTCTAAATCATATGATTACGTCATTCAAGATGGCCACCGATAGTTCAAATGGTCATTCTTTTACTAAAGATTTCAAACGTCTTTTTCTCGTAAACTGCTTGGCCGATATTGGCCAAACTTAACTTTAATGGTCTGTGGTTGAAGCCTGTTCATTTTTGTTAAAATGGAGGTCATCACCAAATCCAAGATGGCCGCTGTTGAGAAGTAGGTCAAATTCTCAAAAAATCTTCTTCTCACGAACCGCCAGGCCGATTTCGACGATACTGGGTATGAATGATCGATAGTTAGCGCTGTTTCAGATTTGTTCATATGGTGGCACCTGGGTCAAAAATGTGCGTGGCGTGACCCCTCGGGCCACGCCCATTTTTGACCCAGGTGCCACCATATGAACAAATCTGAAACTAGGGGTCAAATTATATTTTTTACCGAATATGGTCATATAATATATCCAATCCAAGGTATCGACGAGACGATCACTCTGGAGCATGTTTTGCCAAAATCAGATGATTACGTCATCCAAGATGGCCAACGACAGGTCAAAAGGTTGTTCTTTTACTAAAGATTTCAAAGGACTTCTTCTTGTGAACTGCTTGGCCGATATTGACCAAACTTAACTGAAATGGTTTGTTGGTGAAGCCTGTTTATTTTGGTCAAAATGGAGGTCATCACCAAATCCAAGATGTCCGCCGTTGAAAAGTAGGTCAAATTGTCAAAAAAAATTCTTCTCACAAACCGCCAGGCCGATTTCGACGAAACTTTGTATGAATGATTGATAGTTAACGCTGATTCAGATTTGTTCATATTGTGGCCTCTGGGTCAAAAATGGTCATGGCCCGAGGAGTCTTGTTCAAGATGACCACTATGGAGGCTTTTAGGTGAGCGATACAGGCCCATTTGGGCCTCTTGTTATACATTGCATGCAGGAACGTGCAAATAACATGTTTATATACACCGGACGGAATTCCACATGCAGGTGTGCGTGTGTGCATGTGTCAAAGTTTTAAAAATAGATAAGCCTGCATATATATGTACAAAGTTACAAACTTAATTATTCTTGGAAATCCCCATGTTTTCTATGCTGCTGTATGCTTTATATATGAATTGTACATGTTAACATTGTTTATGGTGTGCTAACAATGTAGTCTTTTTGTTTTCTATTTGATAAAAGTTCCACCATTCGTCGACTTGCTCCTTCAATCCAGAAATACTTACAATGACCATTGCTTTTATGCTGACAGTGACAGTAAGAACATTCAAATTCAAAACGTTGCACATCAAGTATGCATATACGTGTAGACATAGTAAATACATGGTTAGTGCCGTCGATTATAAAATATGTTCGGTTGAGCCATAGACAGCTTTATTGTGGCGAGCTTTATCGAGCCCTTATAAAGTTGTGGGGGGCTAAACCGAATATATTTTATATTCGACGGCACTAATTATGTATTTAATTTATACTGCACACTAAACTTAATTGTTTGAACGTGCGTGACGTCATGTTTAGACGTCATTCCCTCGCCATACGTCACAAATCTAGCGACGTCATTCAAAGTAAGTGGGTGGCAGGTGGGAGCATGCGATGGGTAATTTAACGATCGGGGTTCATCCTTACCGGAATCCCGACTGGAGACCTGGTTTTGCCCTCACATACGTCTTTGGCATTTTGTATGTGACAGTTGAATCTGGTTATACCCCTTATGTGAGTACATTGTATTACGATATTCGTAGTCATATTTTAGGGGAAGGGGCCAAGTGACTTTGGTGTGGTATGGACCTGGGACCAGGTCAGGTTATTCTAATTTCAGGGCTGAATATATTTGTTCTCGATGTAAATATTCCGTTCTTTTTTAGGGATTTTCCCCCCAATGCAGCTGGTTAAAATGGGATTGAACCCGTTTGCCCGGCCTTACATGACCTTAGCTGTTGATAGGCCATTAAACACTAATAAACAAACAAACAAACAAACAAACATTCAAAGTAAAATGGCGGCGCCCACTGTAGGTAGTTTTGGTATTGCATCTGATTAAATCTCCGCGATGAGCTTCAATATTGGCTTGTTTTAGACTACAGTTGTCATAATAAGCATTGCGATCATAATGGACATATACTGTAAAAATGGACAAAATTCAGCTGAACCGACAGTGATTTCGATTTTAAAATTGGTTTTGATTTTAAAATTCGCCGCCATCTTGAATTTGCTGCAGAGACTGACCAATCAGTGGCCATGATTAGGGGTCAAAGGTGAAAAAATGAAGGCAAAAACGGCTCTTCATGTATATTCGGCTACTTCAGGTTTATTAGGTTACTTCAGATATAAACAGCATTTATTCAACCCCCTTTATTAGCTCACCGGAGCAAAGCTCATGTGAGCTATTCTTATGGCAAAGTGTCCGTCGTCCGTCGTCCGTGAACATTTTCAATCATCTTCTTCTCCCGAACTGCTAAGCCGATGTTGGTCAAACTTTACAGGGATGATATATGGGTGATGCCATTTCAGATTTGTTCAAATGAAGGTCATCGACAATCCAAAATGGCCGCCGTGGAAAAGTAGGTCATATTTCATACATGCATTCATCTGATGATACTCTATCGTGCTATAGAAAATCCATGACCCACCCCCTTCCCCTTTCCCCAAGATCAAGGTCACAAACATAGGACATTCATTAACTTAACGTTGGCGTAATTGTCTTATAACATCTGTTTCCTTTCATGGAACTAATTTCAGGACTGAATATATATTTTGATTGTAAATATTGAGTTCTTAAGTTGGGATTTACCCCCCTCGGACAGGTGGATACGGGACACGACCCCGTTAACCCGTCTGCGTGTAGACTCCCTGAGGCTTGTACCTCTATGTCAGAAAAGCGAACGTTAAACCCTATTCACTCACTCACTCACCTTTCATGGAACGCCTTGATATTTCATACATGCAATCATCTGATGATACTCTATCGTGCTATAGCAAATCCATGACCCACCGCCCACCCCTTACCCAAGGGTCAAGGTCACAAACTTAGCACATTCATAAACTTAACGTTGGGGTAAATGTCTTATAACATCTGTTTCCTTTCATTGAACGCCTTGATATTTCATACATGCATTCCTCAGATGACCCTCTATCATGCTGTAGCAAATCCATGACCCACCACCCAACCCCTACCACAAGGTCAAGGTCACCAACTTAGCATGTTCATAAACTTAACGTTGGGGTAAATGTTGTGTAACTTCTGTTTCGTTACAGGGAACACTTTGATATTTCATACATGCATTCATCTGATGATCCTCTATTGTGCTACAGCAAATCCATGACCCACCCCTCCCCCACCCCTTTCTTCAAGGTCAAGGTCACAAACTTAGCACATTCATACATGCATTCCTCATGTGAATAGCTATCATGCTGTAGAAAATCACCAACTTAGTGCGTTCATAAACTTAATGTTCATAAACTTAACGTTCATAAACTTCTGTTTTCAGGGAACACATTGATATTTCATACATGCATTCATCTTAATATACTATATTATGCTATAGCAAACCCACGACCCACCTTGCACCACTGACCCCAATGTCAAGGTCCACCGCACGCCCCTTAACCCAAGGTCAAGTTATATAATATTCATGTTTTTTTATGCAACTGTGCCAAGTTTGAGTGAAGGCTGCCAACAGGCGAGCTTTGTTGTCTTCTAACAACTCTTGTTATGCTACATGGAGCAATAGTTCCGGTATAAATAGAGTTCCTTGAGGGAATATTATTGTCTGGTTGGATCACCGTAATTACATATTCATATTATATGCTAACTTTATGGCCAAATGAGGGTGATCCAATCAGTAGCACCATATTTGCATTTTGCGAAATAAAGTAAATGTGCTATACGACTTGTTTCCAAAACAGTTGGTAAGGTGGCAACCATTGTTGCTAGGCAACCATTACATATACGTCACACCTGATAGGACGGGCGGATTCTAGCTAGGTCTTCTGTATCCGAAGCTATTATTCCATTAATACTGTTGATCATCGTCATACACCAACGGTGTGTGGCAGGTGGGAGCACGCGATGGGTAATTTAATGATCGGGGTTCATCCTTACCGGAATCCCGACTGGAGACCTGGTTTGGCTCTCACATACGTCTTTGGCATTTTGTATGTGACAGTTGAATCTGGTTATACCCCTTATGTGAGTATTACGATATTCGTCATCCTATTTTAGGGAAGGGGCCAAGTGACTTTGGTGTGGTATGGACCTGACACCAAGTCTGGTTATTCTAATTTCAGTGCTGAATATATTTGTTCTCGAAGTAAATATTCCGTTCTGATTTTGGGATTTTCCCCCCAATGCAGCAGGTTAAAATGGGATCGAACCCGTTTGCCCGGCCTTACATGACCTTAGCTGTTGATAGGCCGTTAAACACTAATAAACAAACAAACATACACAAACGTCTTTGGGTGACCTCGCTCTTGATCTATCGTTCGGTCTCGCACGGTACTATCTACTTGGCAACATCAACCCAATATAGAACACGAACATCGAGAATGGCTGGCAGATGAGGAAACTATGTTTTTGTTCTACTGTAAAATCAGATGCTTACATATTATCCAAGAGAAATTGACTATATATTTATACCCCCCCCCCACCCCCCGCAACGAAGTGGGTGTGGGGGGGGGGTGGGTTTACTGGAGTCAGCTTGTCCATCCGTCCGTCGTGTTTCGTGTTTCCGTGTTTCCGTCTGTCACAAAAACTTAACAATTGTAAATTTCCTTTTAACTTCTCTTCCCTTTGCGGAAATCGTTCATATTTTACCCGCCCCTTCTCTGACACTCGTACATCATTCTGCAACAAACCTACGACACCCATTTATGCCAGGGGTCAAGGTCACGGACTTAGAAACTTAGAAAAAAACGAAAACTTAACAATTGTAAATTTCCTTTTAACTTCTCTTTCCCTTTGCGGAAATCTTTCATATTTTACCCACCCCTTCTTTGACACTCATACATCATTTTGCAACAAACTTACGACCCCCATTTATGCCAGGGCTCAAGATCACGGACTGAAAACTTAGAACAAAACTAAAACTTAACAAATGTAAATTTCCTTATAACTTCCCTTTCCCTTTGCGGAATGCAGTGATATTTTACCCGGCCCTTCTCTGACACTCATACATCATTCTGCAACAAACCTACGACCCCCATGTATGCCAGGGGTCAAGGTCACGGACTTAGAATGTCTAGTTTGCTTTTTTCAATTGGAACCACCATCGCACTCTCCATATGTGCTGACATAGTCTTTTATCTGAAAATGATAGTATGCGAGCTGGAATTCATTCTAGGTCAGTAAGCCCCTGCTTACTGACAAATCTAGTTTGTTGTAGTAAAATATTTAGTTGTCTGGTTGTTGTTAAAGGTACATGCCCACTCAGTAGACACACACTGTTCTCTATATCAAAGACACAATCTAAGACATTTTCTGGCAAAGTAATCATTAATTCACCATTACCCCACGTATTGATTAGCATTATTATACATTTTATATCAGACGTAAATTTCCACACTGATATCATGGACGATAACGGTGTTTCCTTAAAATGTTAATGGACATTACTATTTGTCATACCGCAGATAAGTTTCTCGACTTTTGATTGGCTAGCTTGCCTGGTCATATATTTTATATGACCTGCCAAGGCCGTCGGACATACAGGAATTGCGATTCCCCTCCGGCGCCTCGCGTCCAAGGAAGACGCATTTTGCAAGCGTCTACCGATTGAGAATTGTATTCCTCAGTAAACACAATAACACCCCGAATTGATCAATACAAGTAACAAATTGTACGCTCAAAACCAGTCTTTATTGTTTATTTTTCCATAAATATTCTTCGCTCATCAAAATATGAGCGAAAAATTAGCCAAAATAACGAAAATTGCTTTTCAAATCTCAACGCGCTTGCCTTCGTGACACGGCTATATTTAGGTCACAAACTATGGGTTCCACGCACGAAACCGCGGCGTAGCAATGACGGTAGAAAATCGAATCTCGGATTATTTTTCTTCCTGAAAAAACGCAAAGATCAAAAGAAGAGATGTTTATACGGCCAAATACAGGATCTGCGGTATGACAAATACGTTATTGTGATTCTACACAGGCTATATGGTGTAATATTGCCCGTCTGAAGGTATGTTCACCTCGGCTATCGCCTCGGGTGAACATACCTCCAGACGGGCAATATTACACCATATAGCCTGTGTAGAATCACAATAACTTATATTATTCTCTGTATTTATTTTTTGATGTGCAATGATCATAATTTATATGTTGAAAAGATTTGCAGCCGACACATTTAATTTGTATAAATAATTAAAAAAATATGATGCCTCATTTGCATATGAAAATAGCCTGATACCACCACGCGTCACTATCAATAAAGTACACATTACTAAATCATTAATGATTATATATATATGTATAGCGGGCACTCGTAATTTTTAGAACTGGTGGAATAGTGACACAATTATACACATATTTAATTCATTATAAAGAACAGTTTGTGCCTAATTGGTGGGCATGTACCTTTAATGAAGTTGATTTGTGTGTTTACGAAAGCCATTGCTGTTATGTTTGTTGATTCGTGTACGTATATTCTTATAATAAAAGTTACAGATATCCGTGTGTTTATTTACTTTAAATTCTAACACAAACTAGCTTGGCTGAGAGAAACTCGTTTTAGTCCGGCTGTCAAAAGTTGATTTTGTATTAACCTGTGTTTTGAATAACAAATACATGTACTTTAATTATTAGTTTTATTACTGATTTTGTGGGTGGTGCCTTGTTAGAAGCACGACGGATGCTTCATTGATGGAATGGCGAACCCATAAGTCTCACTTCTCCAGTCGTGGGTGGTGGTCGGGCGAATGAGACGGCGTAAATTAACGGTATGGGTTCCACCTTATAGGAATCACGATTTGCCTGGTTTGGCCCTCGGGTACGTTTTTATCTTTGGCTCTTCAGTTACCTGGGAGTTGAATTGGGTTATTGCCCATTATAAAAGTAGTAAGATTATTACTGATCATACTGCTTTTGGGAGGGGCCAAGTGATTCTGGTGTGGCGAGGACCTGGCATCAGATCAGGATTATTCTGATTTCAGGGCTGAATATATAGTTTTGTTATTGTAAATATTCAGTTCTGATTTTGGGATCCCCCCCCCCCCCATTTGTGCATGTACTTGTACAGTTAATATATGGGATTTAGTACTAAACCCATTGACCCGGCCTTAAATGACCTTAGCTGTTGATAGGCCGTTAAACCCCAACAAAAAAAAAATATTACTGATTTTGCATGTCTATACATTCTTCTTTTGGACTCCGACTGATGAAAAGCTGCCATCCCGGAGTGTTTTGAGATATCAAGTTTTGAGATATCAAGTTTTAAGATATCAAGTTTTTAACAAGACACTTTAAATTATTTGCTCTGCTTCAGTCCACCCAGCAACACTGTATACTAACAGCAATCAGCAATTTAATTTTCTATACACCATTGTATGTTGTCCTGATTAATATAGTGTTCAATAGACACTAACGATCACAATCCTACACTTTGCCTGTTGGTACTGTAGCAGGCGCGGATCCAGGATTTTGGGTTAGGGGGGGGGTGCGTAACTATTTTGCAATACTTGACTATATTATCGAACGAGCTAATATAGTCAAGTATTGCAAAATAGTCGACCGAGCGGAGCTCAGGATAGTGCTAGCGGTGTCCGGATTTTTTTTAAAATCTACATCGCATTTCCTGCGTTCTAGCGCATTTTGGAGCAAAAATATTGACACTGTCACAGTATGTTTAGTATGGCACGCCGTTTTACTATTTATTCCAAATCAAGATATCTACTAAACTTTATCAGATATCTTATTATACTATATAGATATCTTATAAATATTTAAGATATCTTATATAGTTTTATAAGATATCTTATATAAAATATATATAAGTTATCTACTAAAGTATATAAGATATCTTATATACTATTAAGATATCACATATAGTATAGATAAATATAATATATATAGTAATAGAATATATAAAATGTATATAAGATATCTTATATGTTATATAAGATATCTTATATATTTTACTAGATATCTTATATAGTTTAGTAGATATCTTATAAAGGAATTTATATAAGATACACACACACACACACACACACACACACCATCACACACACACACACGCACGCACGCACGCACACACACACACACATATATATATGATCACATGTAAATACGGGTTACATGTACATACAATGATCGTACCTGCTGTCGTACCTGCTTATTCGGATCTACGCTGGTCATTCACATAGACGGACGAATGGTATGCACCCATAGAAGGACAGGGTATACGTGTTCGTACCTGCTGGCGTTACCTATGATGATCAGGGTTTATACTATCGCACCAGTCTCGATCTACACCGTTCATACATACACCCTTGTTATATAAGATACCTACTAAAGTATATAAGTTATCTTATAAACTTTATGAGATATCTCATATAGTTTATAAGATATCTACTATAGTTTATAAGATATCTACTAAAGTTTAGTAGATATCTTATATAAGTGTTTTACTGTTTCCCACCCTCCACCCTTGTATAAGGTGGGAGTACGTTTATTAATGGAGGGCGGAGGAGGGTGGAGGGTGGGAAACAGTAAACAGTGTAGATCATGATCGACCGGATTCTCACCGCCGTCCCAGGCGACCATCGTATACCCTGAATGGTGAGTGTAGACCCTAGCAAGGGTATATGTATGAACAGTGTAGAAAATTGCTGCGTCGCTAAATTATTGGGGAGAATGCATTATTTTGTAATTTAATTAAACTTTCCTAAAAATATATAAGATATCTTATATAGTTTTAGTAGATATCTTATTTAAATAATTAATGTAGATATCTACTAAACTATATAAGATATCTAATATACTATATAAGATATCTACTAAAATATATAAGATATCTACTAAAGTTTACTAGATATCTTATATATTTTAGTATATATCTTATATATTATATAAGATATCTTCTAAATTATATAAGATATCTACTAAAGTTTATGAGATATCTACTAAAGTTTAGTAGATATCTTATATAAGTGTTTTTTAATTAAGATAATCATATCTTATTTATTTAGTAGATATCTTATATAATATATTAGATATCTACTAAAGTTTATGAGATATCTTGTTTTGGGAATAAATAGTAAAACGGCGTGCCATAGTTTAGACATGATTTTTGATTGAAAACGTTTACATTTTGAAACAATAAGACAACGACCGAAAAATGCATGGAATACATGGCATTTGGCATGAAACGTGCCTTGTAACTTGTAAACAAATTTAGGGGGGCGCGCGCCGGGTACGCCCCACCCCCCCCCCCCCCCCCCCGAATCCGCCCATGTGTAGTAACATTTTGTATTATACAATGTCTGTATGGAAACCATTTTCAATTCCAGAACAATGACTATGATCCAAGATGTCTACCATAGATCTGTTTACTTCTTAGACGATTCCCAACATGAATCGAGTGAAATACCTAGGGGACATACAATGGACACAGGACCTACAACAGACAGCTAGTGCATTAAATTGTATTGATTATGATAGACTAAAACATAATTTCATCCCGTATATACATTACTTATGTTAGCCTCCGTCAAAATGTCCAATGCCTTCAACACTCTACAAGTCTCGATCAAACTCACGTACTGTCTTCAACACCGGTGATACTAGTCTCACAGATGATACGAACTGTCTGGAAATACCACTTCTGTAGACTCCGCGTGATTATGTCGGTTCACTGCGACATATCTTAATGGATTTGTAGATCTCGTCACATGCAAATAGCGTTAATGGCTTCCCATGAGCTTTGACAACTCTGAAAACATACATCATGGTATCGTACACTGTATGGGAATGGAGTCACCAGGGGCCCGTTTCACTAAACTTTGTATGACTAAAATGTTCGTAAGTGCAAAATTATGATATATCTGTAAATTTCACATTAACAATGGTTTCTTGTAAACAAGTATTGGATTTACATTATTAGCAGCCTATGCTGAATACTATGGCACGCCGTTTTACTATTTATTCAGAGTAAAAGATATCTCTTTGATTCAATAAGATATCTCTTTCAATCAACAAGATATCTCTTTCAGACAAACATATATCTATTTCAGTCAATAATATATCTAGTACATGAACAAGATATCTTTATAAGTAACATATATCTTCCTCAGTCAAAGAGATATCTTATTGACGGAAGAAGATATCTTATTTACTGAAAGAGATATCTTATTGACTCAAATATATATCTTATTGACTGAAAGAGATATATTATTGACTCAAATAGATATCTTATTGGCTGAAAGAGATATCTTATTGTCAGAAAGAGATATCTTGTTGACTCAAAGAGATATCTATTTCATCATACTAGATATCTACTTCTCCGAAAGAGATATCTGTTTGAAAATAATAGAAGAGATATCTATTTGGCTCATTAAGATATCTTATTGAAGGAAAGAGATATCTTTTATTGTGAAGTAGATATCTAGTATTTCAAAAGAGTATCTATCTAAGAATTTAATAAAGATATCACTTTGACTCAACAAGATATCTAGTTTGATGAAAGAGATATCTATTTGAAGCCTTTCAATAAGATATCTGTTTCGTTTCATTTTTTAATTGTATAAATGAATTCTCCCTACCACGGGCAGGAAAATATTTCCACCATCCCGCTGATGGACCACAAAATCAACTTATTTATTTACTATTTTCCGATTGGACAATAATTATATGACTTGCAGGGAGCAACAGTTACTGTTAAGTAGTCGATCAAACAGATATCTATATGAAAAAGTCAAATAGATATCTAATTGATTTAACAAGATATCTCTTTCACCATAGAAGATATCTGTTTCATACAACAAGATATCTGTTTGGCTATATAAGATATCTTATTCATAGAAGTAGATATCTGTTTCATTGAATCTAAAGAGATATCTTATTGACTCAAATATATATCTTATTGACTGAAAGAGATATCGTATTGACTGAAAGAGATATCTGTAATTCTGAAACAGATATCTATATTGTTATTATCATAGAGATATCTATTTCAGAGTTACATATATCTCTTTGAATCAATAAGATATCTCTTTCATTCAGGAAGATATCTCTTGCAATCAACAAGATATCTCTTTCTGACAAATAGATATATTATTGACTGAAATAGATATCTGTTTGTCAGAAAGAGATATCTTGTTGATTGAAAGAGATATCTTATTGACTCAAAGAGATATATTTTACTCTGAATAAATAGTAGAACGGCGTGCCATAGAATACATGTAAATCCATCAATTGGAATTTCTTGACGATCCTAAATTTGGACTTGCGAACATTTTAGTCGTAAGAAGTTTAGTGAAACGGCTCCCAGACGCATACAATAAACGTCTGAATAGCATTTAATTAAGATCAAATAAGTTATACCTGTAGGGCACTGTTTATCGGAAAGAAAACAAAACACTCAAATATGATCGTTCTATTAATTCTTTCTCACAATGTACATGTAATAAACATAGTAGCGTCAGATTGCTTATAGACAGCATGACAAAGTCAGCATGACAAAGTCAATAATTCATACAATTTGGTCAGTCAGTTGATAATAGTGACACGGAATTATGCATCACGGAATTGTTTACTCTCTGTATGACCAGAGTATCACTGACCACAAATTGATATTGTCACTAATACAACGCGTTTAATCATTTCGTTCCTGTGGTATAAACTGAAGAGCGATTCAATATACATACCTGTAACATTTAGTTGGTCCTGCTCACTAACACCTAACTTTTTCAGAAGATCATCTGCTTCTTTGACCGTCAGAGGATCGTCCCCCATCTTTGTTAGTATGTCTTTAAACTCGGATTTACTGATCAGAAATTTCTCTGTTGTTTCAAATTTGGAGAAAGCCTCTGCCATTTCTTCATCAATCTCAGCGTTCGATTTTAAGGTTACGTTCTTCTCGACAAACATGCAGAACCCTTCTCTGTCTACTTCTATGTGGTCTAAAATGACAAGGAAAATACAGTTAGTAATGTTCGATTTTCAGTAATAGCTAAACACGTTAAGCATATTCATAACAAACATAGATTTATCAGGGCAAAACACTCTGCATATTAGGGTGAAACGGAGATGTAACCTCCGTATAACAATTTATGCGTTTGATAATTTTAAGCGACGGCGCACTCTGTATAAAGGTGTCTAGCAATTCTAGTATAGGTGTATATTAAACAAAATCAGCGTACAAATTATTGAGATATTGTTGTTTTTGTTTTCGTTCGCTACATTGCTTAAATCATATAATCTGCTGGTGTGCGAATGCGCAATTATGGCAAACACTTCAAAATCCAATACGGCGTACGACATTGCGACGCACCATTTAAAAGTGAATTGCAATTATGTGTTCACAAAACAATCATTTGATACGTTTGTTTTGTTTTTCAAGTGCAATAACAATGGTAGAAAACATACGTCATCGCGCACCTGCTATTGATGCCCGAAGCACTCACTTTTGGTAAACAGAGCACCCGCTAGAAAGGTGGACATGTCGTTTTCATGTTTTGATTTCATCTTAGGAAATGATTTATAGCACAAAACAAATATTAATCCTTATTCCCATTTTAATATAATAAAACCCTTTTACTTGATAATTAGCCTGTCAACGACGCATGAAAGCCGCTTTAGATAAGTATTACATGGGTATGCTCGGAGTTTATCGGAAACCCCGGCAATACTTGATTACAACGGCTTTCGGGCTTTAACAGTAACATATACAATGGTGAAATCGGATATGTACGAATTACGAACTTCACCATTGATGAGCTAAATGGTAAAGCATGATGTTTGACCAAATTTATATATATGTTTGTAAACGGTCACAAACAGTGTTTTACAACCGTTATAATTACGATATACGTAAACGTTGTAATGCACATAGACTATATTTATTTCAAAATCAGTACGCCACAAAATATGTATACACCCCATTGATCCCTCTATGCTAACATATATGGCATATGAGTGTTATAACATTAATGGCAAATACACATTTAATTATGGCTTCAAAATATAGTGACAACTCGTGCAATTATCTCCGATATCAAAGCTGTTTATATTCTATAGTTGAACAAAAATTGTTTCGCGCGCTGACTGCGCTTTTTTCAAATTCTTACGGGCTAAATGTGCCCTTTCTTTCTGGCCTTACGATATCACTTAATTCTTAATCCTGAGAGAGATCACTACTGTCAATGTTAGACTACACATATTGCCTTACTCACCATCCAACATAATCTCGTCCATCTCCGTCCGTGTGGGATTCTGACCAATCGCCTGCAGGATGCGCCGCAGCTGCGCCTTTGTAACTTTGCCGCGCTTATCCTTGATTAGCTCGTCGAAGTTTTTCTTCAAAACTGCAAATAGTTAAATGAAAGTCACTCCGCGTTACGGACAGAAAAAAATTAGGTCCCACGACATCCATACGAATAGTGAAAGTAGGAGAGACTGGCCATATATTGGATGAGAAACGGTTACATTATATAGTAAAACCAGTTGGTGTTTTCTAACCTCTACGGAGACCAGGGAGCATATATAAATTCGAACGTTAAACTACGTAATGAATCAGTTTATAATGTAAATACCTCATCGACACAGAAACATCCCTTGCCACAGTGCAGAATGTACCGCGTTCGCGACGTCACGAGAAGTGAGTGTATACCTCTGCTCGAAACGTCTGTTCACATTCTTAACTCAACCGCCTTTGTGCCATTCAGCTCTAATGCCACATTAATAGTTATGTGGTTATGTATATAATAAAACAAATATGGACTTTTAGCTGGAGTATATGATGCCATATGGACCAAAACAATTCATTATTGATCGTGGCGAATTTTAGCTGGGAAAGTTTGATGCGTAATTCTATGTGAGACTTGGGTTTTGATAACAATACTTCATGTGGTTTGATGCGATTTACAATGGAAAATGACAGGTACATGTAGGTACCACATGCGGTCGGTAAGTTGATAGGATAGTGTACTATACTTGTTTAGAAATGTGTAAACAATATATAATGTTGTCATTGTATAGTCAATGTATTTATAATCATAACTACATTGACTATACAATGACAACATTTTGTTTATACATGTCTAAACAAGTATAATACACTATCCTATCAACATTCCGACCGCCTGGCCATGAAACATGTCAATTAATTGGCTTGCAATTGTCTGGACCACACGTTGGTCATATTTCTGCAGGCCATTCATGCAGAACCCATGTATATAACATAAGGGGACAGCAATGTGCTGATTTCTTTCGTTTGTTCAATGTCGTGATTTTTGCGCCAAAATAAGCCACTAATAGCCACGTGATATATTAGGGGAATACAGTGATAGATCTAACTGTATAGAATGATTATATTGATCGAATGCAATCATTCGTTTTATAGTTTAATGATTTCAAATATAGTGCCATAAAAATCCGTACGACGACCGGAAAATAGCTTTAAATATAAAGTTAAGTTCTACCTCGAGTCCTCGGTCTCCTTTGCTATATTGTTTCTACTGTACCAAATATGGTTCGGTGATGACAAATACAAAGCATATTTATTAAAGAGCATTAAGTCATACCTTCTTTTAGTCCCGGCGATAGTACCTGGAACAAATACAAACACGTGCATAATATTTAATAAACAGCAGACGACTCAATTTAATTCAGCATTGTAAGGGTTAAACTGGATACCGTAGATTAGCGGCTTTTGAACAGTGGCATACATGTCTTACATGTAAACAGTTTTGGTTCAGTTTCTCGCGAATGATAACAGCTGCTTCTAAAGTGTAAGGCAGTAAAAAGGATAGTCAGTGAAACAATCATATTTAATTGCAATTAGCATATGCTCTATAGCTTGTATATACTTTTTTAATACGCACGATATATTACCTGTGCCATAATTCCATTCCAGATATCGATTGATTTCTTTGATCGTCTGTGCCGGTGACTTCATTTTTTGGAAAATACCGTTATTACTCTGCGACCAGTCATACCCAGGAAAGCGTGTAGTCTTATCATGATCTAAATTTGTCCATATCAATAGCTACAACTTGCCACAAGATAAACGAGCATTTATGTCATTTGTGACCAGCCCAGTTCCTAATTTCTTAGCGCAGTTTGCATCTAATGAGCTACACGTTTTATTCCTGGCGAAAAGTCCATACCTACACAGACTGGCTCATTTTGGGTCTACACCAGTCATATTAGTGTATGTCATATTTCTCCATACACATTGACGTTTTATTGAGACTGCCCTGGGAATCCGGCGGCGACAATGTACAGTGAGAAGACCGACAGGCCCGACCATGGCTATGCTGGCCGTTGACGTTACAAGCACGGTCTTTACCACGCGAGGAGGAATTACCCATTCAGAGCCATGAACACACATAGAAGGTCGCTTACAACAGCACTACACTGCAATCAATTAGTCATTACTTTCCAGCTGTACACAAGGCAAACGTTATATGACAATGTGAACAGGGACAATAATAAACGACATGTATAATGATACGAGTATATTTCCCCTTTTTACTCTCTATGACAGCGATCGTCTCATGTGTTCATATCTATTCATTGTAAATACGATTCCTATCCTCGCGGCAATTCAAAGGAAGATGACATACAGGTCACCTTCCTTTGAATTGCCGCGAGGATGGGGATGTGACATTGGACTTCAATATTGGAGGTTGCGAGTTCAATACTCGCCCTAGGCGTTAACAGTACTAACATAGTATTTCCATCCCACTGGTATGTCGAGTGAGACTTTAAGCCGTGGTCCCGTCTCTATATAACCTTAGCTGTTGCTGGGACGTTCAACCCATACACTTTACCTTTCAGTTGTCGTCTCTTGTTTGACTGACATACATATGTGTTTTGTATTGAGGTAAGGGCCGTAACTAAGTTGGTATAACTTGTGGCCCAAACCTATTGTGCTGTAACCGGGCGGGTTAGTCTGTGTGGGTTTTCGGCTTCCGCCTAGATGTGTAACGGAAGTGGTAAACCTGTGGGTGTGGGTGTGTTTTAGTACAGCGCCCTATATAACTTGAGTATGTTTCTGAGTTTATGTGCAGGCGGCTGATCGGGGTATACAGTGTCACTAGACTGAACCCCAGCTCGCTCGGGAAGTGTATGTCCAGGCTGATCAGGGTCTACGGTGTTCACACACAGAACCACCGCCGGTTATTTGGGCAGATTCTCTGAGATTATTATGGCCTCCTTCGCACGAATGGTTTGAAACACACTGGCAAGACTGGTGGGTGATAATATGTTTTATTTCTATAATTATACGAAACTACTTAATATTAATAAACGTACACGATATCAAAATATGGAAACAAAAAGGGCATGTAATTATGCAACATGGGGGAGTGGCCGCGCACTCTGTATGCTGTATTAATTATGAATGACTCACCATGTCGATAGTGTCCCCAAAGATGTTATAATTTGAGAAATTCCAAGATAATAGTAAATGTAAAATAAAATATTTAATTATTTAGTTAAAGGTGCGTTATAATTGCTAGAAATCGGCCAACTCCCTGGTCCACGAGCCGATGGCAGTATGTATTGAGCCCTAGTCACGTGGGCTCCTAGGGACCGAAACAGCCCCAGAAAGCAATGTCTTTCGGACAACTGTGCCCGAATGACCTAATAAGGAACGGACGTATACTGCTGCGTATGTCGAACGCAATCCTTACTCCGCCCATGCGGTGCCCGGCTCAGTAAACTATGCACATATAGTACCGACCGCTACTCACAGGTGTTGCGCAAATACGGAACCTAGCAAGACACGTGCATGCGGCGTGTAGCAGACGACATGCAGTCAGGTACTTTCTGTTTGAAATGAATGACATGCATGGCCCACGGCCACAGTACATTGAAAAAAAAGAAGCTAAACTACATTGTAATTCGTGTTCCGTCAACGTTTCCTATAGTTAGGTCGCAGTGTCGGACCACAGTGTTAGTTACGGACCAGTAAGGTATGGTTTTATGAGGACACGTCATTCTATTGATAAAGCACACTAATCAAATATAGCTGTAGAAAACGAAAGGTACGTCCTCAATGACAAGGCTATGCGGAAAAGAAATGATGTTATCATAAAATCGACTCACTAATACCCATGCACTAGTCCCAGGTCACAGTGCGTTTATAATCAAATGCCTCGACAGACCCAACACCGCAATCTATGGTGGAATTATTGTTGGTATTCGGGCCATAATGGAGTGAACTAACCGGCGGCGGGTGTATTTACAGCAATGCCTTGCACTAATGTGTGATATACATTATTTACAATCATTTTATTCTATTCAATCCCATAACCCGTCTTCTATATCGAAATGTTTCTATATATTACTATTTATTTTCCAAAGAACCAATATTATGATGCGACACCGATTGGAACGTCCCATCTGTAAGATTCACGTGGAATCCATATAACGTATATACTCCAGATGGTTAGCTGTGGCTGACGAAATGGCGGCCTATGGTATAGGTTTGCGACCAGTGCTAACCGATATCAGTCTGTATATCAATATTGTCTGATACGAATCTGCACTGCCCGCCATTTAATCGGTGAAAAACCCATCATGCTTGCTTCTAACAAGCACAATATGTCCTTATTGTGTGACATAAGAGGTCTAGCAGAACAGGAGCCAAGCCACAACTGTCGTTTATAAGTCTGACACAGTTACGTATAACTATTACTGTTAATGTATAATACAAAATAACTGCACATATACGGAACTAATATGCAGAGGTCTGTGTCAAAGCTCTGTGTTGACGACATTTCATATTCCATCCCGGGCAGACACGTGTCTTCGGTCTGCGATCTGTTCCCCCTTTATGAATCATGTGCGTACTCGCTGAATAAGCGCATGAGTTCTGAAAAATAGACACGGGAGTGTAGTTACACATGGGCACACGAAGTTACGCGTCACGAGTTATAGAGAATAGTAGGTTAGTGCCATGAATGGGAACAAATAGCTAGCCTTGCCAGATATTTTTCCCCATTCACGGCACTAACCTACTATTCGATTTATCCCGTCAACACCTACACATAGCTTTAAAATGCAAAATAGGAGAAACGACTAGTATGACAACCGCACATATTCAAACGCAGTGATTAGGTCGTATCGACAGGATATCAACAATGTTTCACGGCACCGTGTTTCACGGCACATACGCGCCCTGTTGACTAGTATAATGCCACTGAATAATCAACATACATTTCTGGAAATAATGTTCGGATAGAAAAATACACTATGTACTATATATATTGATTTAAGACTAACATCTGACACGGTATGGCGAAATGGCTTCTACATGTAGTATAAGCTTCTCCCATATTCAATGACAACTGCCTACAACATATAATTAAAGCATACGGATACGTCCATTAAATCATGCGTTATGAAAGGAATACCCAAAGTCCCTTGTACAATGGGTGTCACCATTTGTATGTGTCCTGTTTTTTAATAATCTTTCCGAGTATACGGGCACGATATAGGCGGCTGTTTACCGCGGGTATACGGGCACGATATGACGATTTACCTGTCACGTCCAGAAATCCATCATTGTTTATATCCAGATTAGACATGAGTTTATCGAAGTCCACGTCATTCAGTGGCTCGTCGCCCATGTTCGTCATGATACTTTTGAAGTGTTCCTTGTTTATTTTAAATTCTTTATCAACATCAAATTTCTCAAAGGCAGCAATGAGTTCTTTATCCAGCTCTGTCCTCGTCTTCAGAGGTATATACTCCTCTACAAACGAACAGAACTGGTCCTTGTCAAAGTCGCCGACGTCTACAACAGACAATATTGATTCGTTCATTACACTGAAAAAAATAGCAGCAAACATACACGACTCCTTCAAAACTCGTGTAAAGAAATACATACATTGTATATTAAAGTGCAAACAAGTCGGCTATGATATGGCGTAGTGCAGACTCTGGTGTACACTACTAGAACATGAAGGTGTTTACAGTTGCTGGTGTATCTGTTACAGTGAGTGAGGAACGAACTTAAACAGGAAAACTTAGTATTGAAGAAGTATTGACGCAGTACCATGTGGTTTGTATATGAAATAGACCAACGTACCGTCTGGCATATAACGGAGCATGTCTTCCGGTGTCGGATTTTGACCAATCAGCTGGAGAGCTGCCCGCAACTCCGATCTGCTGATCTTGCCAGATTTGTCTACATCCAGATCGTCGAACGCCTTTTTCAATGCTACAAGGGCAATGTAGAAAACATATAACGTTAGATACAGTAAACGGGAGTAAACGCAGATTACAGAAATCGTGAGTCACGGACCCCACGCTGGGCGCCAACTGTCATAGGGCGAGAAAGATGTGCACCGGCCCGGGACACTAACCCGTACACATGTAACATGCAACTCGTGCGACAAAGTGATAACCCATTATCATATGCCATGTCGCAGTCATATCACTATAAAATCGTCTATCAAACTTACGAGACAAAATATCATCCCATCGCTATACACACATAGGAGTATGTGCAGTTTATTTTCATGTGTGCCACAGTCCGGGAAACAGGCGGAGTAAGCGAATGTCAATGTAAATTGCGGACCCGCGCGCCATCCCCCCCCCCCCCACCCCCTAAAATTCGCCGAGTTAAGAATTTTTACAAGTTACAAGGCACGTTTCATGCCAAGTACCATGTATTCCATGCATTTTTCGGTCGTTTTCTTATTGTTTCCAAAAAAAATATGTTTGCTCCAAAATGCGCCAGAACGCAGGAAAATGCGATGTAGATTTGCAAAATCTTCCGGGTGGGAATGCCCCCGGACCCCATAGCGCTATCTCCACTAGTTTGCAATACTTGACTAGATTATCGAACGAGCTTAGCTCGTTCGATAATATAGTCAAGTATTGCAAAATAGTTACGCCCCCCCCCCCCCCCCAACCCGAAATCATGGATCCGCGCCTGTAAATGGCACAAATAATACCACAAGAGGTGAAAATCTATACAAGTGTCGAAATTACGGTGTAATACTTTAATACATACCTGTATTTCAGTGAAAATACTATTTATATACAGTTTGTATTGCTTGATAAAACGCAAAGCCCATATTACAATGTTCACACGAAGACTTTATCAAAGAATTACTTCACTTGCAACAAGTCAGTGACATTCTGAGTTCATAATGTATATGCCTCATGTGATCTCTGAATCAGAGGTAACTCTCCCGATGAAGTTCTGAGGCTGAGTAATCGGACTGTAATTTTTGAAGCACCATAAACCACCGCCATGTTTATGAAATCAGTTCCGACACTTATTTTGCTCAATACACGTACCTTCCCTCTGTTCATCGGACAATGATTTATCTGCATATTTTACCTGAAACCGAGCAAATGTAGTTCAACAAGACAAATACGTAGTATTTTCTGCGTCGCCTCATTAGCGGGTGATTGTATTCGTGTTTACTACCCCGGTGCTAATTCAACCATCAATCCGTGGACTTGGAGCAATATTGTCGCACAGTCCGCGGATTGATTGGTTGAGCTAGCGTCGCGGTAGCAAGTTCTAATACAGTCATCTGCTAATGAGGCGGCGCAGGTAATACTACTAATGCATATGCAAGCGTGTCACTGCCGGGGGAGATGCGACGAACGGCCCACAGACGAACACATTGCGTCTATAGACAAAACACAGTCTGTATCATACGAACGACACTCAGTTTTGTGGTTCTCTATTAGTTAACAGGAGTGCCGAAGGTCGCAATATACGCCCGTCGAGATAGGGTTCTTCCTCTTGCTATAATAAACATGTGTGCCAAACTTGGTTATGATCCGTCAAGTTGAACTCTAGTTATTGTGCGGACAATGATACAGGGTGTGAAAATTAAAAATGGCTGCCAAGGGGAGATAAGTCATTTGACAAATTTGAAAATGAATAGGGTCCTCGTTTCTCATGATAAACATGTACCAAATTTGGTTAGCATCCATCAAGTAGAGCTTGAATTATTGCGTGGACAAGGATACAGAGAGCGAAAATTAAAAAGTGTCGCTTCTTCGTCTTGCCGCGATAAACATGTATACCGAATTTGTTTACGGTCCGTCTAATAGAACTCTAGTTATTGAGTCAATTGTACAGAGTGCGAAAATTAAAAATGGCCGCCGACAAGTCATCGGAATTCTTTGAAAATCAATAGGCTTCTTGAGTTATTGCGATGATACAGATATGGTAATGCAGTTAGAATTTCCCTAAATATATAAAGCGGCCGATATATCACGTACCTTCTTGCTAAAGTATATATTCTGGCTATTAGATCCGTATCCAATGACAGCCCGAGGAACGGATCCACACACTGCACACGTATGTTTATTTCTAATGCCGGGTTATACAAGCCCGAGTTTCAACCTACCTGTGACATGGTCATCCAGAAGCTGGCCCATGCAACTTAATCACATAAACACACACACACACATACACGGATTACGGAATAGCTGTTACAATGTCGTTCAATATGTATTACCGTCATAAAATGTATTAAAGGGATCACGCCAGATATTACAAAACTTGAAAGTGGGAGCTGATTTGTGTATCCGCGAACGTAATGTCTACGATCTGCGATATTCCAAAATTAAAAAAAATGTAGAGAATCTACAAAATTAATAATAAAAAAAATGTACGAGGAGTTGCCAGAAAGATGAAGAACTAACGTTATATCAGGAAAACTATTGATAAGCAACCGATGAAAACTAGATTATAATTAGAACAAAATGTATGTATTATGCTGATAGTAAGTAATGTTGGTATCCTGAGGTAACGAATATCCGTTATATTTAAACTAAACTACAAACATTATATAACTCAGGGGCGGATCCAGCATTTGGGGAACGGGGATGGGGGGGGGGTTGTCTAGTTGCGAAGGTAACTCTTGCAAAAGTTACCGTTCGCAACTAGGGGGTTGTCCTATTTTCGACCTCTTCGAAATGCACTTTCCTGTGTTTTACGGTATTTAAATTCGGACTCACAACTGGTGGTAAACTGTGATGAACGGGTGGTGGGGGCAACCCCTCCTCCAGATCCGCTCTCCGCCCCTGTAACTGGTGCAGTTTTCGACGTGAAAAGTTTTACGCCGGCGCGGAGGGCATCACCACTGTGAACACTAGCTTGGCATCGTCTATGACAGACGTATATTTCACTGGAAATCACTAAACTTCGTTTCAATAAACTTCGTACGACTAAAATGTTCGTAAGTGCAAAATTATGATAGTCTGTAAATTTCACATTAACAATGTTTTATTGTAAACAATTATTTGATTTACATTAATTGAGCATAGGCTGCATATGCTCAATAAATGAAAATCCATCAATTGAAATTTCCAGACGATAACCAACGGCTGTACTGCATGCCATGTAGAACATGGTGCACCAAGTTGTACTGGTGTGTCTGTCATGCAATCGTACGAGTTGCTGTCTGTGTCTAGCAAACGCCACAATATGTAACGTTGGTTATGATACACACATATCTCGTCGAATAATTTTACGAGGCTATTAGCTATAAAACAAGTGGTAATTTATATTCAAGAAGAACATCGATCGTTGGTTCCTTTAACAATATAATATTACAATTTCCATTGACAGTTTGACTGCTAAACAATACACATAGGACAGATCGATCTAGTCAGTCGGCAGGAACGGTGATCGTCGACCAGATCTGTCCCATTGTATTCGGCAACACGCCTGCACCGAGTCGTGTGAAAACACCGTCTCTGACACACGGGTGGAAGACTCGGACCTGTGACACAATAGAAGACAATACTGTACGAGACCAAGTGGGTGGGGTAATGGATTTTTGTTAAAGGCATTATTTTTGTGTCACAGGTCCGAGTCTTCCACCTGTGTTCTGACATAGACAATACCAAGCTAGTGTCTTCACTGGTACTGCACTCCGTACCGGCGTAAAATGTTTCACGTCTAAGTTTCACAGGGCCGGGCTCGAACCCGGGACATTCAGTTTACTGTACCATCGCTCTAACTGACTGAGCTAACCGGGTACGATATTCTCCCCCATAGTGAGTTACGTACCGTGACATACTTCCCCGCCAAATTGAAATTCTTCCCCGAATTCTATATTTTAATCCGTCTCCGAATTCCATGTTTGGTACATTTTGGTACATTTATCAGTCACCGTCTCTCGTTGGGCGCCAAATCTCACAGGACGAACAACATGTGCACCGGCCCGGGGATCGAACCCGGGATCTGGTTTACCGTACCATCGTTCTAACCGACCGGGCAGGAATAATCAGCTTCTCCCCATATCACGGTACGTAACTCACTATGGGGGAGAAGCTGCACATTTTCGTCTAGAAGTCAGAGTTACGTACCGTGATATATGTTTCATGACGAGATGCTATTCAGCTCTACGCAGTTTTGTCTAGTATTAAACCGGCGCAAACATCTAGACGAAAATATGCAGTTTATCTTCAGCATGTAGACTATGTCGACGTAAAACATTTCTCGCCGGTGCGGAAATTGGTCCAGCGGTTCGTGACAAGAAGATTTCTTTCAGTACTTGACCTACTTTTCCACGGCGGCCATATTTGATTATGCGACGACCTCCAATTTTACAAACCTGACATGCCCCCACCCATAGATCATACATGTGGAGTTTGACCAACATTGGCCCAGTGGTTAGGTAGAAGACTTTTGAAATTGTGGACGGACGGACGACGACGGACGAAAAGGGTAACAATAGCTCACTTGAGCCTTTGGCTCAGGTGTGCTAAAAAAACACGTGTCTTACTACACCATAAACAGTGCCGCCAGTCATGAAGTAGCCCGTTGAGGGATTAATAGACAGAAATATGTCATATGAGTTGATTTACACAAACTCTATATTGCATTTGGTTTGCCATACACTGTACATACAGAACAAATATATGGATATAGACATAGAACAACACAATTTGAAAAGTTATAGTTTAATGATTATTTTTGTCTTTACCTACAAAGTTGTATAAAAATATCACAATTATACAACTTTAATATGAAAAATAATAAATAATAATGTACACATTTACAAGACACCTGTCCATGTTTGCAGTATGGAAATGGAGAGAACAGCCTCAATAACATGCCGATATGCAAACAGAAAACTATGTATCTATGGTTTTGTTTTGTTTTATTTGTTTATTAGTGTTTAACGGCCTATCAACAGCTAAGGTCATGTAAGGCCGAGCAAACGGGTTCGATCCCATTTTAACCTGCTGCATTGGGGGGGAAAATGGAAAATCCCAAAATCAGAACGGAATATTTACATAGAGAACAAATATATTCAGCCCTGAAATTAGAATAACCTGACCTGGTGCCAGGTCCATACCACACCAAGTCACTTGGCCCCTTCCCCTAAAATAGGATTACGAATATCGTAATACTCACATAAGGGGTATAACCAGATTCAACTGTCACATACAAAATGCCAAAGACGTATGTGAGAGCCAAACCAGGTCTCCAGTCGGGATTCTGGTAAGGATGAACCCCGATCGTTAAATTACCCATCACATTCTCCCACCTGCCACCCACCTATGGTTTTGTAAAATGCAAAAACAACAGTGCAGTTGCCAAGCAGATTCCCAGTTTAGGTTAGTGAATAATTAACTATTTCAACTCTCAATACCCGCATTCTTCCAGTAAATCAGTAACAGATATGCCCCTCAAAAACGAAACAAAAAGACAACTTCCAATAGAAAATAAATAGCAGACGACAAAAAATAAGATAGTGGTGTAAGGGTTAACTTTCCAAACCACATCGCGGAACAGACAGTAGGTGTACTGTCAGAAACGTGTAAGGGTTAACTTTCCAAACCACATCGTGGAACAGACAGTAGGTGTACTGCCAGAAACGTGTAATGGCATCACATAATATCCCCCGCCCCAATGGCAGAATAAGGGAGGTGAAACGACTATCAATTAATAATATTGTGGGCACACCTAAAGGTTGTTGGCACTAACATGGCAATCTGGTGGGTAACAAGCTCCCAAAATGTGGTCATTAACAAAAAATAAATGAGAGGAGATATTCTTAATAGGGGGCAGGGGAGAAAATAGTCCTCAGCACGGATCACATTTCATAAATTGGCAATATGCTGGCAAAAAAACGAAACAACAAGAACAATGTATCATATGTATCTCGATCATCTCTGTAGTGATTGAATCATAAACAGGCACATGAAATTTTAAGCCGATTGTTGATAAGGAAGTTATAGGAGAATGGAGAGATGTGCAGGAATCTACTGATGTGTAAATGTTAAAGCCCTTTAACCCTTTCAACACCAAGTAACTTAATAGGATGTTCCATGCCAATGTTTCACGCTATTTCATTAATTTTGTTCATTCAAATTATCCCATTCTTCTAAAAGGGTAATCTGTACGACGTTTAAAATTATTAACATACAGTGGAGATCCTGATGAGACGGCTCGTTACAAGCCGGCTCATCTGGATCTGCACTGTTTGCAAACATTGTCTCTATAGAGGTCTGTGGTGTTGAAAGGGTTAACCTTGACCTCAGAAATATCTAGTCTCTGAATGTTAAATAATCCATCTAGTAATATTGAAGTCATGGAATGATGGAGAAACTGTTACAAACATTTTGACAGTAAAAAATGGCTTAGTGTTTCAGCAATCGTGTGACGGCCAGAACGGTCAAGGTCATGTTAATGCTCGAGTGAATGTGTCGCACATGTCCACATGTATCAAGTGTGTGAATATTAAAAGTAATTCATCCAGTAATAGTAAAGTGATGGTATAATGGAGAAACTCTTATAAACATTTCAACGTAAATTATGGCTAGGTGTTCAGAGACTTTGTAAAGGTCAGAAAGGTCCAGGTCATGTTAATGGTGTGGAAGTGTGTCATATATGTCCACACGTATCACATGCTCAAATATTAAAGTATTCCATTCAGTAATATTGAAGTCATATAATGATGGAGAAACTCTTACATTCTGTTTGACACAAACGACCACGGACGTACGGATGGATGAACTGATGGACTGAACCTCAAGAGTAAAGCAAAATCCCCTTGCTGGCACATAGGGGGCATTACAAATGTTTCACTACACTAATGTATACACATATGGTGATTGAATACACATGTAAATATACAATGCTGTTACACGTTTAGCACAATGAATACACTACAGACAAGAACTGGCATCATTAAACAAAGCTAATCCCCTCGCAGGCTGTCTTAATATATATATTTTTTAAATTAAGTGACCTTGACCTTGGGCGGTCGTATGTAAAACAAAGCAACATCCCTAGTCACACATTGTGGCCAAATAATATCAAACTCGGTGAAACGGACATTTTTGCCTTACAAACAAGGTGAACAGAAGTCCTCAGTGACCTTGACCTTGGGCGGTCGAACGTGGGTACCATCCCAAGACACACATTGTGACCAAATAATATCAAATCGATGGAGCGGTTGATGAGTTATTGAAAAAAAGAAAGGTGTTACTAACCAGGCGCGGATACAGACATAATTGCAGGGGGGGTGGTCTGTAATTACAAGCCCTCCGCGAGCCCGAAATCATAAAGTAGGGGGGGGGGGGTCTGGGCGTCCTCCACCAGGAAAATTTTAGATGCCAGATCGCCGCAGATGCGATTTCCTGACACCTAGGCCACGAAAAAAGTCATCCAACTATTGTATTTGTATTGTAGATTTTCGTATTTTTTTTCTCTTTTTTTTGCCAGAGCGGGGGGGGGGGGGGGGGGGGGGG
Source organism: Conchocele bisecta (assembly GCA_029237695.1). NCBI lineage: Eukaryota > Metazoa > Mollusca > Bivalvia > Lucinida > Thyasiridae > Conchocele > Conchocele bisecta. Next base: position 90,218,817 of record CM055274.1, read on the forward strand.
TGGAGGGGGGGGGGCGTGGGGGGGGGGGGTGGGGGGGGGGGGGGGTCCGGACCCCCTGGACCCTCCCCCACCTGTATCCGCGCCTGCTAACGTACGTACGCCATGGATTAACGCTATATTCTCTCTTACCTATCGGGGCGAGCAGATAAAAAAGCTTAATGCAATCAATAAGCCATATAGTCATATACACAGATCAGCACAAATACCCAGTCAGATTCTGGTCTACACTACTGGCCATATACACAAACAAGGAATACAACCATGGGCTTTTGCGTTTACTGGGGTGTACAATTCATTTGGTCTGTTTAAAGTTTGTGAGGAGTCTCCTCGCAAACATTAAACAGACCAAATGTATTATAGCCCATGGTTTTATTTCTTATATTTACACTGCATTTTCTGATAGATTCAAAAATGTAAATGCAAATATGGTGTTAAAATTAAGAATAATCTTGTTTTACGTCATTTTGTTGCAATTGCTGGAACAGCAACATTGCTGGTCAATAGCGTGACGTTATTGACAACGACGATGAACGTCATGTATTTTAATGACGTCAAACAAAACGAAACAACGTCGCACGACGTCACATGGGGCTAATGTAATGTACTAGGATATAAACGCAATACTTGAATGGGCATTTCCATTATGAATGCAAGGACAGTGTAAATATTACAAGAGTGAAATACATGAGCAAAACACTCACTAGCCGATTTCATCAGAATCGCTAAGTATACTTGCTAGCAAAGTATACTCTGACATGGGGAGCAATTTTCAATTTCATTATTCATTTTATTTAACCGTTACAATGCTGAATTAAAATGTGTTGTCTGCTGTTTATTTTCCATTTTCTTATCAAAAACATGCGTTGACAGCACTTTAGAATCATTTCCAATGGAAATTATTCTAAAATGCTGCCAAATCATGTTTTTATTTAGAGAAAGTACAAAATAAGAAACAACAGCAGACGACAATTTTCAATTCCCGCCTTCTAAGGGTTAATGAAATAAAATATTTTCTAATCAAAACAATGGTTGTGGTAATGTAATAAATAAAGCATAAATAGAGAATAGTAGGTTAGTGCCGTGAATGGGAAAAAAATATCTGGCAAGGCTCAGGAAACGGGATGGCGAGGCTCTGCCGAGCACATCCCGTTTCCGTGCCGCGCCAGATATTTTTTTCCATTCACGGCACTAACCTACTACATGTATTCTATTTATCCTGTCAACACTACAAATGGCTTTAAAATGCAAAGAAATAATCCCAGAAACCGCACATATTCATACGCAGCGAGTAGGTCGTATTGACAGGATATCAAAAATGTTTCACGGCACCGTGTTTCACGGCACATACGCATTGTGTTGACGGGATAAAAGATGCATACTTGTAATCATCAACTATAAATAATTTATTTCAATAACTATAAAATGTGTTTTATCCCATCAACACAGTGCGTATGTGCCGTGAAACACAGTGCCGTGAAACATTTTTGGTATCCTGTCAATACGACCTAATCACCGCGTATGAATATATGCGGTGACTGGGGTTGCTTTTTTGCATTTTAAAGCCATTTGTAGGTGTTAACGGGATAAATAGAATAGTAGGTTAGTGCGTGAATGGGAAAAATATCTGGCGCGGCTCGGAAACGGGATGTGCTCGGCAGAGCCTCACCCATCCCGTTTCCTAAGCCTTGCCAGATATTTTTTCCCATTCACGGCACTAACCTACTATTCTCTATAACCCTTCCTACGCTGTTGACGGAAATTGCCGTCTGCTGTTTTTCATTTTTGCTTTAATTCTAAACAAAAAAACTAGTTTTGACAGCACATGAGAATCGAGATAGTAAAACAGCTCAAACAAAAACAAAGGGAATTAACTGAGTAAATATTGCATCTGAAGAGTAAGGTCACACATAGGTCAATTGATTTACAATGGGTTGCACTGCACATCACCGGCTCAGGATAGTGTGCATGTATGGTGGATGTAGGCCTAATACAAGCTCAAACAAAAACTTTAACCTTTTGTCACGGAAGGGACGGACAGACAGACAGACAGACAGACAGACAAAGGATAACACTAAATGCCCCCTCTACGATCGTGATGGGGTATAAATAAAAATAATTACTTCCTCAAAGTATACTAAGCTAGATAAGCATACTTATCTAGTTTGCTGTGAATGTGGAGTGATGTGTCTATATACAGTTTTCCTTCATGTGTCACAAGTCTTTATAAATAACAAGAATACAAATGGGGTAGATGGATTTGTGGACAACGATTTTGAATCTCTGCATTTCTAAAATAACATTTTTAACATTATTCTTTAGCCCTATATATATTTGCTAATACATGTACAGATTGTTATGGTCACCGATACCGACATTAAACAACTATTCCAGCACAAAAATATTTACACAATTCCCTAACATTTGATTGGCCCGTAGCAAGTCTCTGTCCAAAATTTATATCCCAGTAAACTCCCACGCCGAACTACTTTCCGTAACCGTGAGGCGCAGTTAAAATAATTCTTAAGAAAACGGAAAATAAACACATTTTCGTGATGCATTTATTTCAAATGCTGGAATTATAAGGAATGAATGGCCTTTTTGTGGAATTTATCGGGGTATAAACTTGGAAAAGTCGCGGGAATACTGGACTTCGTCTCCAGTATTCCCGCGACTTTTCCAAGTTTATACCCCGATAAATTCCACAAAAAGGCCATTCATTCCTATAAATGTTTTCCTATGACAAAATCACCTGTAACAGTTATAGTTCACATATTGAACCTTTAATAAATTAGTTTATTAATAATGCAATATGTGAACTATAACTATTTTATTGTTCAACCTGCCAAAAGCTTTATTACGAGATCTTTTCAGCATTGCACACTATTGTAATGTGCGTCAGCTTGTCGTTGATTTCCCCTGCAAACCGTCCTCCAAGAATTATTGGCTAATGGAAATATATAGAGGATATTCCAGTTCCTATTTATCACATTTTGAACGAAAATGCATTTAATGTTGTTTTTTTTTTGTATTTGCGTATGAAATTTTGTGGGCGGTGCTTATTTTATAACGAGTGCAGGAGAGCTTGAAATGGGGCATGTTCAGGGATTCCGCAGGGGAAAATAAAAAAAACGCCACTTCAAAAAAAATAAAACAATTGGCGATAAAAAATTACAATTTTCGAGAAAAAAAAATCTTCGAAAATTGTATTTTTTTATCGCCAATTGCGAAAGTGGCGATCGCATGTTATTTCCTCAACGTTGTATATCCCATAAACTCATTTGGCAGTCAGCATAGATCAACATATGGCAAGCCAAATGCACAATAATTCCCGAAAGCATGGTTTGGAGCTAAACAACTAGGTTTCTCAAACCCTAATTTAGGCTAGGTGTTTAAGAGCGTAAAAGGTTTGTTTGTTTGTTTATTAGTGTTTAACGGCCTATCAACAGCTACGGTCATGTAAGGCCGGGCAAGCGGGTTTGAACCCATTTTAACCTCCTGCATTGGGGGGAAATCTCAAAATCAGAACGGAATATTTACATCGAGAACAAATATATTCAGCCCTGAAATTAGAATAACCTGACCTGGTGCCAGGTCCATACCACACCAAAGTCACTTGGCCCCTTCCCCTAAAATAGCATTACGAATATCGTAATACTCACATAAGGGGTATAACCAGATTCAACCGTCACATACAATATGCCAAAGACGTATGTGAGGGCCAAACCAGGTCTCCAGTCGGAATTCCAGTAAGGATGAACCCCGATCGTTAAATTCCCATCGCGTGCTCCCACCTGCCACCCACGAGCGTAAAAGGAGTGGGTGTGGGTGTCAATTTAGAAAATTTACAGTTCATATCCTTGTACATGTACTATATGCATGCATACATAGTTCATAAATCATTTTTCATAAAATAAGTACAATATCAATATGATCAATAAATAATTACTATGTGTTTGATATCTTATCAGAAACAAATGCCTACAGCTACATAGCCGACAAGGTATACTTGGTCTAGTTCTAGAATACTGAATCATTGAAACTGTTCACCCTTAGAAAGCGGGAAACGAAAATTGCTGTCTGCTGTCGTTTTATATTTTGTCTTCTTTCCTAATAATACATGGTTTGACAGCGACATTTCTATTAGAAATTATTCTAATGTGCTGTCAATCCATGTTTTGATGGAAAATAGAAAAAAAAAACAGCAGTGAGCAGACGACAAAATTTAGCCAGGCCTCTCCTGTATACAGTTTGCCATTCCATCAATGAAACATCTGTCATGCTTTTAGCAAGAAATATAGTACATGTATTATTATATTCATTCCATTCCACACCCATGCGGTAGTCATGTCCAAGGTCAAGGTCAAATTACACGTCCGTAAGATTTGCGTAAGTTTTTGGGTACCAATTATCTCTGCAACGGTAAGTCGGATTGACTTCAAACTTCACAGGCCCGTACGCAGGAATTATTTTAGGGGGGTGCGTTATCGACGGCGCGAAGGGCTAAACATTGTTTTTGCACATCCACGGACAGACCTCCGCAAATTAACCCTTTCACCCCTAAGTAATTGGAATGGATTTTGATTTGTTAATTTTGCAATCAATCTAAATCATCACAAAATGATTTTCAGACCAGTCCATTTATGAACATGGGGTTGTTTTTGTTCTCAAAATTATGAAAATTAATTGCAAAAAGTGCAGATCCTGATGAGACGGCTCGTTACGAGCCGGCTCATCTGGATCTACACTGTTTGCCAATACCACTATACAGGCATGCGGGTTAAGAGTAAAATGGTTAAGGGGGGTGCGTACGCACCCGTCGCACATCCTCTGCGTACGGGCCTGCTTCATATAGTTTATTTGTCGATCCAGGCGGCAGCCGAAGGTATATGTGAGCCCCTGCTCACTTTCTCTAGTTTGTAGTACATAGCTTTTGCAGTTTATGGTTTGTTGCGTCACACTAGTATTTGTTCCAGATACTGCAGACTTTAACCTCACTTGATCGAGTCAAGTTGTGACCATTGTTGACATTTTCCACACCGCGACAGTTTAATTGTCTTGCGGGCTCGACATATATACTCCGTGGACAATTTATAATGGTCAGGTAATAAACTCATGGAACATCCAACAACAATAGGGATAAATAACAAATTTGCTTTTTCACAGACATTGATTACGGGTATCAATTCAGCTGTAAATGTTGGAAGAAAACAAAAGAAATAAACTAATTTATGATAAAGTATCTCATTTTTCATCAATTTTCAGATCTTGATCTATTGGTTAAAACCTATTGATGAATACAAATGGATATCAAATCCACAACCTGTCCCATCTTCAAATTATTACTAATCCACGTAATTATCGTCCATATACCCAAATCTGAAAGGAACCAATAACGGATATATTGTTCTCCACCAACCCAGATTCCCGGATATCCAATTTCCACAAATATAGCGCAAATAAAAACGTCACAGAATATAGCCTCCATACACGTAACAGCGTGAAGATCAATACTTCCTGTTCGACTTTATTGGACTGACCGACATATCCAGGTCATCTGTGCTCTCAAACAGTCTCTTCTTCGGCTCGGGCAGGGCAAACGTGTCGTTTTTTGATGAATAGTCCGCGGACATGTTCGACACGTAACTGAAATGGCTAGCTTCAGTTATAGGATCCAGAGGTTTGGTTGTGTAAGTGTTAGCGGGGGCACTACCAGCATAGGACGATGTGCTATGAGTCATGGGAACACTACGGGCCGTGGAATAGGATGAAGAACTGGATGATAATGACGTCGGTAAGTACGAGATGGTGGGGTATGATCCAACGTGGCCGTGGGAGCTTGATCCTGAAAATGAAGGTAAAGTAGAGCCTGGGTTAGCAGTAGATGAAGATAAAATGCTACGAGAGGTTTGAGACATGGGCATAGTATCTAGCGATGAGACTTTACTAGCATAGTCATTACTTTCACTGTAATTATAATTCCTGTCATCCACATTATTAGGATAAGTTGATAAGCTACCCCTTCCACCATTAGTGGCTAAATATCGGTCATCTAAACTTTGGGTTCGATGTCTTGATCGTGCACCTATTTCAAGTTTATCACTTTGAAAATCAAAGTTATTCGGGTGTGAAATTGGAACAGATTCTAGCTCACTGTGTGGTTTCGCAGGCAATGAAGCCAAAGCATTTTCAAATTTGCTACTCAGTGTGTACCCCTTCTCCCCGGTGCCACCACTGCCGAACTGTGCAGGTAAACTAGCATAGCCCGCAACTGCTGCGGTTGTGTAAGCTGGCATGGAGTTAGCATGCGATGATGTGGATGAATAAGCAGGGTTAGTACCTGGCAAGCGTGAATCATACTGGCGGCCAGAGATCGGAGGTTTTTGCGACATATCTGGTAATGACGACGTTGGTCCCGATTTGTAGTCGCCGATGAATGGTTGGTTAGATTTAGTGAGGGTGTTAGTGTGGTCTGCGTTAGTAAGGGTGGGGATAGCCTGGCCAGGGGCACCGCTTGTGAGGTATTTATCAGCGGGCAGCGTATACGGCCCCGAGCCACTGTGCGAGACTGGTACCCGGCCTACAGTGTAGTTAGTATCGCCAGCAATTGCGGTGGTCGACCGGCCGGCCGGTGCCAGTGGCTTGCTGTAGTCACCTGTGTGGCTTACGCTCTCGCTCACACCTGCCATTGACCGCGACCGCGCCTCTATCAAAGCATCGTAATTTGATTTGGTCCCGTCACTGATTTTGTCAGTCAACAACCCATGTGTGCCAGCACCAAGTGTTCGCCCCGTGCCTCCCGAACTACCAGTGTAACCATCTACCCCAGCACCGACACCCGACTTCAAATCTAACATATCACGGCTCTCACCTCTGTATGCTCGCTCATTTAATGACCCTGGAAAGCCAAGATGTGACTTGTAATCATCACTCGACATGTACTTGTCAGAATGTGAACTAGATGGTTTGGTCAGTAAGAGATTGTCCAATGATGGTGACCTTGTCATCAGGGTGCGGCCTGTAGTCAGACCACCAGAATACTTCTGTGCCGTTGTGCTACTGTACATGTTTGACACAGTTGGTAATGCACTACTGGGTCGGTAGGTCAAGTCGTCCTTCCTGTCTACAAGCAGCATGTCAAGGGAACCAGATCTCACATGTCGACCACGCGAGTAACTGTCCACAGATGCAGCGAATCTGTCTGCTCCCGATTTGTATTTTGATGAAAAGTCATCTTCAGATGACCGTACCCCAATCCCACCAGTGGATGCACGAAATTCAGTATTCACACTATAACCTTGATCTTTGTCTGGTTTGTAACTATAGAAATCATCTTCAAAATCAGAGTCCCTATGATTAACATTTTTCTCCGCACGATTCAATAGTTTCATGCAATCTGATAACTCAGGTGTTAATGAAATATTTAATTCATCAAGCTCACTTTCGATGTAACGAGTGTCATCTAAATCACTAATTTCAAGGTCATCTGTCCGGGTATTTGACCTTTTGCCATGGCCATTGCTACTTGACTTTGCATTATATTTTCCATAGTCATTATCACTGTATTTAGCATTTAATTCACTTGCCCTATTAGGCCCATCCGACCTTTGATGCTCAAGGTCACCAATTCGTCTCGTATCCAAGTTACTTGACCTTGACACTCGAGGATTAAAGTCACTAGGTTCGGATAAAGCACTATCATCTGCATCATACTTCTTTGCTGGTCTTGAATAAAATTCATCATCATAGTTTCTGTCACTGGAAGTCCTGGTTTTTGAATACACAATATCATCCCCTTTTGATTTAGAATAGAGGTCAGATTTTGCATTGTAACTGTTTGACAAAGAATCCTCAAGTGTCTTTGACATATCTGTTGTATCAGTATCCAGAATCATATCACCAGAACTCTTCTTCCCATTTTTGAGCACACTCTTCACTGGTGACGGAGCTCGAGTGCCCCGCAATGTGCTAGAATTCCCAGATGTCTTTAATGGACTTGGCATCTCAAGGTCAAATGATGTTGTAGCATTAGTATTTTTCTCTAGGTCAAACGTAACACGCTTTCCTCCCTTAGTAGCACCATTTAATTTACCGCTTTCAGACTTTTGGTAATTTCTCTCCAATTCATAATCCATTATATTGTCTTTGTGGCGGTCCGATTCCTTATCATAACCATTTCTTACATTATAATACTTAGAGCTCTCACCTGATCCAGATGATGAAGATTTCTCCTCTGTAAACAACTTCCTCTTTGAAGGATTATCTCCCTTACTGCCATAATCACCAGGGGGAGCCACTTTGGAATCTGAAGATGGTCTTAAAGGGAGATAATCCCCATTTGGCATATAGTTACCCCCCTTCGAGGAGGCAGCCCTGTAGTCCTTAGAACTGGATGATGATTTGCCTCGGTACGAGTCCAGCTCTGCCTCCAGTTCTTCTATATATTTGTCAGACCTTTCCAATGCCTTCGTTAAACGAACAACGTCCTTTTCTGCACTGACAACCTTTGACTCCAATGTCTGTACAGTTATACGCCCAAATCTGAAAACGGAAGATCAATTTGATGCACATAGCTCCAAATCACTTTCGTGATTATCATAGACTCCTCAACTTTGTTTTGCCATTTTAAACAGATGGGTGCGACCCACTTATCAAACCAACAGAGGCATTTGCATGTGTATAACCAGGTTTAAAAAACGTTAATACAAATTTCTATGTCATTTGACCTTTTTGGGTATACAGTCCACCTGCATTGAGCATAGATTTTAAATATGGATGATGATAAACAAGCGCATAAAGTTTCAAGTCAATCTAACTTGTGGTAGAACTGTATTGTGGCTTGGTGGATGACAGAAGAAAACTAGAACATCGGTAAAACAAACAAATGCTCCCCGATACTGCTTGGATAGAATTTTGCCCCTTGACCTTGGCTGGGCTGCAGAATGAAAATATGAATGATGATAAATAAGTTTACAAAGTTCCAAGTTAATCCGCCAAGTGGGTTGAGAATTATAAATGAATGAAACGCAGATGTGGATGGCAAATGGCGGATGGACAGAGCAGCAATTATATGCTCTCCCGAATGTAATTTTCAGGGAACATAAATATATATGGTGATAGAAAAGTATGCAAAGTTTCAAGTGGAAATATTTGGTACTTAAACACCAACACAGATTTTACCAAAACTTTAACGCAAAGTAATTTGACATTGACCTTTGGCATGGGGCTGCATAGGTGGGCTATATAATGATAATATGGATGGCAATAAAGAGGTATAGGAAGTATCAAGTCAATCAGACTTGTGGTTATGGAGTATTTGGTACTTATTAACTTCTACGCAAAGTTACAAATACTTTAATGTAAATTTCAAAGTAATTTGACCTTGAACTTGGGCATGGGAGTCACATAGATAGGCTATTGAATGAAAATAAGGATGGCATAAAGTACACAAAGTATCAAATCAATCAATCCAAATCAATCAGTTTGTTTGTTTGTTTGTTGGGGTTTAACGGCCTATCAACAGCTAAGGTCATTTAAGGCCGGGTCAATGGGTTTAGTACTAAATCCCACATATTACCTGTACAAGTACATGTTCAAGTACATGTACAAATGGGGGGAAAATCCCAAAATCAGAACTGAATATTTACAATAACACCAGATGGCCGCGGCCCGCATGTCGAGCCTGCCAAGGCATTTGATGGTATTTTTAAAAACTTTAAAGCAGATTTCGGACGGACGGACACCCAGACGTCATTGTGATCACTATGTCTCGCTTTCTGCAAGCGGGCTCGACAAAAACTATATATTCAGACTTACAGTTGTGGAGATATTGCAAATTTCCACGCAGATTTTACCAAAACTTAACGCAAATTCCAAAGTAGTTTGCCCTTTACCTTGTATGCATGTGTGGGATATAGAATGAAAATATGGATCGTCATAAAGAAGTATGCAAAGTTTCAAGTTAATCAGACCTGGGGTTCAGGAGATATTTGGTACTTAAAAACTTTGAACGCAAATGCCCGTACACAGACATATGCCTATATTGCGCTCACCACAATAAATACATTGGTGATACCTCTAGTGACAAGAAATCAGTAAAACTGATGGAGGATGTATCCTTCAAAACCGTAACACAAATTTCAAAGCAATTTGACCTTCAGCACAGACCGCATGGGTGGACTTCAGAATAAAAATATGAATGATACAAATAAATATAGGACGTCTAAAGCCAATCAGACATAGTTACGGTAACAGATATAGTAGGCAGCCGAAAACACAAATATCAGACAGACAGATGGACAGACAGACGAGGTTGCGATGATATGGATCTCAAAAAAGAAATTGGGGTACATAAAAATCTTTATGAGGCTGACTGGGTGTATTAGCTAAGTTACACTGGTTAAACAGTAAAACCCTCTAGCCAAGTTCTTTGTTGCCACAGTGGATCACAGACAATTGTGGCTGTGACGAGAGAAATGGGGCTTATGGGTTTTACGACAAGTGTAGATCCAGATCAGCCTGTGCATCCGCACAGTCTGATCAGATCTACACTGTTCAATATTCCATCAATGAAACACCCGCCATGCTTCTAACAAGCAATATCATTCATTATCAGGCTACACGAGTGTGCAATTGTGCATATGTGCAATGAGGAGCATCACTGGTCACAGCCACTGGGCTGGACTGGTCAAACTGCAGCAATATAGTACAGTGGAACCTCTCTAAACCGGACACCAAGCAAACACATTTGATCTTATTGTTAATGAGTTTCTTGGACATTTATCTCAGGTGATAATGTCTGTTTGTGATCGCATAGCACACAACTATGGCTCAGAATAATCAAATGCCTGATTTACAATGAAACCTCTCTAAGCCGGACACCCTGGGGATCTCCCAGGGTGTTCGGTTTAGAGAGGTTTCACTGTATGTAGATAAAGCAGCCATGTACCTGTGTGGAGACCTGCCAGCGAGTTCACTGCGGACATGCTGCACTTCTCTGTTCAGGCCAATATTCTCCTCTTTCAGGTTCTTGTTTTCCTGCAACACATGGTGATAGTAGGTAGGGATGTAATGGTATTTATTTAATGGTGTTTAACAACCTTTCAACAGCTAAGGTAATTTTAGGTACAGTTAATGGGGTCGTATCCCGCATTTCACCTGAATGAGATGGGGGCAAAATCCCAAAATCAGAACTGAATATTTATGTAAATAATAAATTTTCAGCGCTGCTGAAATTAGAACAACCTGATGCACGCCAGGTCCTCACCACACCAGAGACACTTAGCCCCACTCTAAAACTAACAGGATTATAACTAATCTTACTACTTTTATAATGGATATAACCAGATTAAACTCTCACGTACTAGAAAACCAAAAATGGACCCGAGGGCCAAACGAAGGATATTGGGATTCCGGTAAGGATGAACCTCCCAACGTGCCACCCAGCGGGATGTAGCAGTATACCAGTGTTGTGGCTAGAGTGCGCCAGAAATCCCGAAATTTTATTGGGTGGGCAATGGAATGAAAATATGGATGACGATAAACATGCACATGAAGTTTCAAGTCAATCGGACTGGTTACGGAGACAATAGTTACCCGAAAAAATTAATGCAAATTTTGCCCAAACTTTAACACAGTAATTTGACCTTGACCTTGGGCATGCAGGCCACATTGGTGGAATGAAAATAATAGGTACCCTAAAACTTTAATGCAAATCAGACGGACAGACGGACGATGTCCAGTTCTTCAAACAATCAGCATGTGCATGGTCATGGTTTCTGGCAAAACCAGCATTGATACATTTTAGTTCACTGTGGTACCTGCTCAACTACTTTTTCAATTTCATTACATTCAACTGTACTCATTAGCTGTGTCAAGTTGCCGCCTTGTATGAACAGTGCACATCCTGGTCCGACTGCAAGATTGTGCAGGGGTGGGAGGGTTTATGCTGGTTTCATGCACCTCAAAGTAAAAACAAACATTACTGGTCATCTTTTCCCAAATTGCAAGCTGTTACCTATTTAATAAATAACATTTCTTGTACAGCTTTGCATATAAACCAAAGATGACTTATGTTCTGAAACCATGTAACCTGACGTCGCGGATGTTACCTGTTTTATGTGAGACATTTCTGCCTTCAATTTCTCGTATAGCTTTGTTGCATCTTGCAGCTTCTTTGTCAACACGAGTAGTCCATTCAGGTCAGCCTGCCTGGAGCCCGGCCCCGGCTCCCCGCTCGTTCTGCTGTCCTGGGACACGGCATGTTTCGCCTGCTGCTTCAGGATCTGGTTTTCCGTCTTCAGCAGTTGACTCTCGGAGTGCATCCGCTCAAATTCACTCTAACAGACAGAATGTGAATGAATTAACTCTTTGAATGCTGGGAAATTTGTGGGCTATAAATAGTTCAAAAATAGACAATTCATTATATTTTCTTTTATTTCTCCTTATAAATGTCATGAATATGTCTTGGAATTTTATTAGAATTGTGTCCGGAGGACACAATTCTAATGAAATTTCAAGACATATTTACAGAGAGAACTAAAACATATACTCCTAATTCGTTTGGCGGATATTTTCGCTGCTAGCATGCAAAGAGTTAACTCTTTGCATGCTAGCGGGGAAAATATCAGCCAAACAAACTCTTTGCATGCTAGCGGCGAAAATATCCGCCAAACGAAATAGGAGCATTTTTCTTATTTCTCTCTGTAAATGTCTCTTTGAATTTCATTAGAATTGCATCCTCCGTACTCAATTCTAATGAAATTCAAAGACACATTCATGATATTTTTTATCTATTTATAGCCCACAAGTTTCCCAGCATGCAAAGAGCGTCAGTTTGCTGTTTTGCTTTATGGACTGCAAATGACACACAGTAAGTTTCCATCGTCTCGTCGATACCTTCAACATGATATATGACATGAACATATTCAGTCAAAAAATTTGACCACTATTTCACTCCCGGGCCCTGCCCATTTTTGATCCCGGGGTCATCATTTTAACAAATCTCAAAAAGCATAGACTATCGATCAGACGGAAAGACGACAGGCAGATGAAAAGCGGTAACAATAGCTCACTTAAGCCTTAGGCTCAGGTGAGCTAAAAAGATACACAAAATGAAAATGAAACAAGACTTCATACTTCAACACTTCAACATGAATACACTGGAAATATAAATTTTGTATATGGAAATATATATAGTAAGTTGCTTGGGACACGGTCACCTGTAGCCTATTTCATCAACATTGCAAAGTATACTTTTCTAGCAAAGTCTACTTTGAGGGAGAAATTTTCAATTTTAGGATAAATTTATGAATTGTTATTATACTGAATTTATTACATTATCACAGCCATTTTGGCTGTGATAATGTAATAAATTCAGTATCATAATTCTTCATACTTTTAATCATCAAATATATGCAGTGGTGAGTTCTATATGAAATAATGCATTTTGGTAAAAATAAATGATTACTCCCTCAAAGTATACTTTGCTAGAAAAGTATACTTTGCAATGTTGGTGAAATAGGCTATTGGTCACCAGACAGGAATCAACAAGATTCTGGAACAGACAGCATCTGGAACAGACGAGCTACACACTGAATCTCATTCTTGAAATCAAGCAGTTTGATTGGCTGAAGCTCGAGTACTGCTCAGCCATTCAAACAGTTTAATTTTAGGTACAATCTCAAGATCAGAAAGTTACTGATTGATTGAACTGGGTTTTATATCCATACAACAACAAATTAAAGATTAGACAGCCATATGAGCAGCAGAAACATTGTTCTGCTTTGAGGAAACAGTGAAGTATCTGGCAATGCGAGAAACTAACCTCATACTCCTTGTACAGAAGGTCAAACCTCGCTTTTCTCAGCTCTGGATTTGTCATCTTGTTGGATTCGTCTTCGTAATTGCTAACACCACCTGTGGAGAGCAGCAATAATTCATTGGTATGGAATGAAAATATGAATGATGATAAGGATGAAAATGAAGTTTGAAGTCAATCCGACTTACTGTTATAGAGATAATGGGTAACGTGGGACGGACGAACGCACGTAATTACGCAAACTATATACCTATTGCCCCTTATTACATTATCTAACTTGCCGGTATACATAATACCACTTTTATGTATACTGTAGTTAATTATCGTTGTCACTATTTTGTCTTACATGTCTTTTTACCAGTAGTCACCATGTTTTATTTTACATTTCTGCAGGTTCAGTTGTGAGCCAGATGCCACACACACATAGTATGCATTGATCATATTTACCAGGACCGTACGCAGATGGGGTGCGACGGTGCGTACGCAACCCCCTTAATCTGACGAGGTCCGTCCGCGGATGTGTAAATAAAATAATTTAGCAACTCCGGCACTTCCCGTCATCGATAAAGCACCCCCTATATAAATTCCTGCGTACGGGCCTGCCTACTACCTACACATATCCATGTATATTCATCATAGTGTGTACATACAGTCGCGATATGTGAACCTCAAGACAACTGTCACAGTAATGCTTTGTTAACAAAATCACGAAGTATGGATAGTCTGCGATCCATAACACACACATTATTGTCAAATAATCTTACCAATTATTTTCTTTGTGGTTGTCATGGAAACGCGGCATGCTGGGCACTGTTTGGTTTTCTGCAGCCAGGTGTCCATACACGGGGAACAGAACACGTGGTTGTTGGGACAGAGCACCGGCGATCTCACCTGCAGTGAACAACAAAACATTCCTTGTCCTGTAGGTCCAACAGAAATGTGGCTGTGACTGGAGAAGTGGTTTTGCGACCAGCATATATTTCGGCTGCTGCAGTTTCGGGGGTACGAGTAAATGCTAATCAAGTTCTTTTTTATAGACGGACAATGAAATTATATGTGTAAAATTCAAGCATACTTGTATGAAGTTTATGGTATAACGGTGTTTTAAAGTAACATTATCAGAATAATATATGCCAGGGCTCCAGATAAGGAATTAGTAATTGAGTATTGTCACTCCATCATTTCTGAAGCAATTGGGTATTTCAAAATTGTAATTGGGTAAAATAAAACCACACTATTGTTTACACATCAACAGACGGCAATTATTGAATAGTTTGCTTCGAAATGAAAACATGTCTTGGCATTTCATTAGAATTGTCTCCTTGGAGACAATTCTAATGAAATACCAAGATGTGTTTTCATGGAAAATAAGAAAAATATGCTATATTTGTGGTCTGTATATTGTTTTTCTGCAGCATGGTAAAGGTTGCACAATTTGTTATTGCTATTTGATACTCGCTATTTCTGATTTCAATTGGGTTTTTTGGCAATATTAATTGGGTATTTAAGCAAATACATGTACGCAGCTTATCTGGAGCTCTGATATGCAATATGCCACTGATGCGGTAAGAAACAATGTGACGAACACTGTTGTCAGCAACTAAAATGAGGAATGTGTATCGGCCTTATTCACCCACCAGATTACCAAGGCATACAAGAGTGTAATGAGCAAGCAAATGGATGAAAATAATTATATACTCAGCGACAAAAAGCTGTACAGTTTTTAAATGAGGACAACTATAAGTATACAATGGACACTTTTCAATGTGTAAAGTTTCAAACTGATGCACATTCTATCTAACCAAACATACAGGTAAAGCCGTATTTACTCGCACAGTAGGCAAGTAAACAGTACCATGGTGTTGGCTAATTCTCCAAAATAAATGTCATTAACATGCCTATATTCTGCCCAAATTCCCTGAACATTCAAGGCAAATCAAAGTATGCGCAGGTAAAATGTCATAAAGTTCTGACGTCAGTAAATAAAGTAAATTGTGTGATGTATGACATCACATGCGTGTTTGCAATGTCACATTTGTTCTGATAATGCTGCGCACTTTATGTGCAAATAAAAATGGCAAACAGCATACTGGATCAGCATAGCAAAATTGGTAGTAAACTTGTAGCAGAACTATCCAGTGACATCATGACAGGTTAGTTTTTTAGTTGAAATGTTATTTTATCAGCATCATGAGCATGGTTTAAGGATTTTACACATTTATACATGTATTGCCAATATTCTGAATAACTTTTTACCAAACTATCGGAATGTGATACAAATTGTGCCATAGTGTAGCAATTAATCAGCTTGTTTATTCCAAAATCCACATATTATATTATGACATACACTGACGTGAATTTCACATTAGCTGATGCGCAGAATTAGCCGAAAAGATAGTTGCGAACAGTAACTCTTGCAATCTACTCCCGTACCGTCCATAGCCAGTTACGATTCCACTCATAGGCTTCCCCTGCAGATTAGCGAATCCGATCTGATTCACACTTTAGCAGTTAATTTTGAAATATTTTTTATATTTTTGAACTCAAATAAGTGTCAATATTTTTAAAATAACATATTCCAGTAATTATGACTTGATATGTAAATGAAGGCTATAGTCAACAAGTGACTCAGTCAGTGGCAGCCAAATGTTTTTCTTTCTTTCTTTACATACTGCTACACCCCATCACTAGGATTTTTAGCAGGCTGCGCGTCAGGAGCAAGTTAGTAGATAGAAGTGTGATAGAAGGTATGACAACAGATGAAAGATTATAAATAAGATAGAAAAGATAAAAGTAGGTTAAAAACAATCCATAGTGTCTTACAGGAGGCAGTTGCGAGCAGTGCCCAACTATGACCTGAAATGGTCATGGTCGGGTCACTGTGTGTTCAGGCAGTGAGTTCCACTGCACCACTGTATGAGGAATTCAACATGTAAACGTCCAGATTGGGTCCATTTTCTGGAAAGGCAAATTTAAATAATTTTCTAAACCTTCTACAGTGGTAATATTTGTTTCAGAATTTTTCAGTTTGTATAATAGTCATATTTTTTTCAGATGGAAAATATATAAAATATGTCACAATGAACTGCTAAACTGCGAATCAGATCTGATTCGCTATACTGCAGATGAAGCCTATGAGTGGAATTGTACAATGGTGTAGGCAATTCTGCGCACCCAAGGCTTTCCAAACAAATTTAAATGTGATTATCATCCCCATATTGAGTCAAAATTTCCTGAATATTCAACACAGTTCAAAGATGTCTGTGCAGGTAAAATGTCATAACGTTCTGACGTCAGTAAGTGACGTAAATTGTGTGATATATGACATCACATGCGTGTTTGCAACGTCACATTTTTTCTGCTAATGCTGCACATCTGGTAGTGTAAACAAGAGGGCGAGAAGCATACTGGATCAGCATAGAAATATTGATATTAAACTTGAAGCAGAACTATCCAGCGACACCACGACAGGTTGGTTTGTGAGTTGAACAGTTAATTTAGTAAATAAGACAGATTTTCCATCAGCAGGGTCTAAGGATTTACACAATTTTACTATATTCGGAATAACTTCTTACAAAACTATCAGAATGTGATAAAATTGTGCCACAGTGTAGCAATCAATCATCTTGTGTATTCCGAAATCGACATATTTTATTATGACGTACGCGAGGCTAAATTGGACGTGATCGATTGCACATTAGCCGATGCGCAGAATTAGCGGAAATGACAGCAACTCTGGCTATACGGACGGTACGGGAGTACAGTTCATACAGTTAGAGACCGGATTAGAGCCAATTCTCATGGATTTGTGCCTTCTCATTGATTCATGCCCCTAGAAAACAAATGAATAGGCATATTCTAAGGAATTATGGACATAACGGACCCGATTTTGGACGAAACGGACCCGATTCATGGACATAACGGACCCGATTCCTGGACATAACGGACCCTGTGTGGACATAACGGACCCCGTATAAAATCTATCATTAAAGCACTTTTTTATTTATTTTTCGTGTAAAACTTATAAGAAATAATTATTTGTAGTGATTTTGTATGTTTTAAACTCTCTGAAAACGGTAATTGTTGGCAAAATTTTGTTATTTTGAAACTAAAATTTACCTGTATATCTTAGGTCTTATCTTATCTAATTAGGTCAGACTGAATGTAGTTGGCATTCACACCTATCGCTGTGGTTTCCGGGGCTAATAAACCCCATGCGGTTATGGTCGGATATTGGCAGTGGACTGTATTTGACACATTCCAATCTGAATTTCAGTTTAATTACGTTACTTATAGAAAACCAGTTAACTTTCAAAAATGAATAACATTTATTTAATAAAATTACTTCAATTTGAACAGAAACAGTAATAACGCATAAAATCATAAAATGGCCATTTGACTGTTGAATGACAAGTTGGGAGTTCTTTAGAATCGTCCCAGATAAAATGCACACATATAGAATGACAAGTTGGGAGTGCAATAGGATCGTATCGCGAAAGCCTAACATCATAAAATGGTTATTTGACTGTTGAATGTCAATTTGGGAGTTCTTTAGAATCGTTCCAGATAAAATGCACAAACATATAGTTGGGTATTCCACATATTATTCGAAATACAACGTGATACATGTAAGTGGCTAACTAACCACTTTAAAAAGAATCAATTAATGAATCACGCTAGTGATCAATAGGCTAATCATTTGCGGCAGTGATCAATAAACTAATCGATCGCGGTACTGATCAATAAACCAATTAAACGAACTGCGGCTCAATCAATTAAAGAATTAAGTAATCATAATTCAATTAATCCATTTATCGGGTGCTCACTTCTCACTTCTCACCAATCAGTGCCAAAACGAGTAGTCTCAATTTCTGCATAAATACCATTCCTTATTAGTAATGAAACATACAACACATCTTGTACACTCGAGACGTCATGTCGGATTCTCCGTGCATAGTCTGCGACAAGGTCGTAAAATCTCGGCACCAAGCTATTGACTGTGACCAATGTGGTAACTGGCAACACCGAGACGCTGTGGTAACACAGGTTTGTAAAACGTATTTTCGAACAAGTAAACATGTTTACAATATTATATTTAATTACCAGAGTAACCAGACCCGACAATTTCATTAAAAAATGAACATTATCGATCGTACTTACAAAATTGTAATTGTATAGTATGTTTAGCTATTAACGTATGTTACAGGTATAACTGATTACAAGTACCAACGACTGAAGAAGGGGCTCATTACACTCACATTCGTTTGTGAGCACTGCGAGAGTACGTCGACCGCATCGGTTTCTGGTTGTACCACGACACCAGCCCAACTTGGAAAGTACCAGACTATCCAATGTTGACAACATTACATTTGAAGAGATCACGTTGAGGTAAGTGGGTGGTCGCCATGAGATAATAGGGTTGATTGTGTTGATTGATCAAGTTGATTGTGTATCTTATCATGATTGAAATTTTTAAATTGTTGTTGTACTTTAGCTCCTGTTCATAATAGCTTGTATATTTCAGACATGACAACGATGACTTTGACGACTTCATTGTGCCACAACCATTACCGCCCCTAGTCCCTGATGAAGACGACGAGAACGACGAGAACGACGCATCGTCCACATCTGATCGGCCACGCCCACTTTCGCCCCGAGTTCCCGATAATGAACTGTGAGTATAACTGTCATTATGCCAAAATAAACAAACGTGTCATAGACTCATAGTCAATGTCTGCCATTTCTGCGATTATTAAACATTTAGTAACTATCATTACAATGCCAATATTATACATTTCAGAACAAACCACGACGTCACTGTCAACGAGGCATCAGGTGACCAGTCGTCGATGTTCGACATATCTCGCCCTCGTCGATCGCTACAGCCAGAAGATCCTGAAACGTGAGTTGTACCCTAAATGTGTTTAATTATAATTATTGTAGTGTTAAATGATAAATAATGCTTCACTTACCGCTCGTTCTAGCATATGTTATAACAGGAAACGTTTGTATTATGTTCATATCATTATATATATATATACAGATCGATCGCTGACGAGACGGTGCACGCTGACGATGTTGGGACCGCAGAGTCTGAGGCCACATTTCATGTCGTAGAGAAGGGATCGGGCAAGGGGAAACGAAAACTTGTATCTAGTGATGGGTACGCGTATGTGTACAAACGTACTCTCGTCAATGGTACCGTCTATTGGAGATGCAGCATACAGGGAAAATCTTCGGGATGTCCCATGGTCGTGAAACAGTCTGGCGATATGTTTCAACAGCCTGACCAGGACCACAACCACGAGTCCAAACCGGGACTGCTGACTTCGGTGCAGCTGAGAACTGAGGTATATTGATTGATGCTTACATTTAACGACCACACTGGCTCTAATGACCTTGTACGCCGTCTGAGGTATATTATTATTGTGTGATGTTATATACTATACTGAAATATAGTCGTGAACAGTGATCATATGGATATATGTTTTAAATATTGTAATGTACAATGTATATGTGTTCGTTGTTGAAGATCATACATTTATATATTTTCAGGTAAAAGATGCTGGTCGCACAGACCTCTTCGAATCCGCGCAGACACTGATACGAAATGTCGTCAGCAAGGACGGCAACGTCGACCAACCAGAGGCTGCCCGTCCCAGTCAAGATGGACTCATCAAGATGTGCAACAGAGTGCGCCAGAAAACCCGTCCAGCTGATCCCGCTGACTTGACGTTTGAGGTATTTTAAGAATATAATCGTCGCATATAATCTATATGAGCCAGCGTCTGAGAAAACCACCCTTATCGCATCTCCGTAATTCCGTGATAATTTCATAACTCGTCATTCTCGTATCACAATTTACTTGACCTTAATTGATCGTGGTAGCTGTTGTTAATAAATTATTATGATTTCGGTTATGTTCCAGTTAAACGAGGATTTCCTGGACGAGAACATTCTGAACGATTCTTCCGCAAGGACGTGCACGTGCGTGATCGACGGCACATTATCTTCGCCACAGATACCCAGCTTGCGCTTTTGGCGAAGTCGAAGACATGGTATATCGACGGAACGTTCAAGGTTGTCAAGAGCCCCTTCTATCAGCTACTCTCGATCCACTCATTCGTCAAGTCAGGTGACAACATGAAACAACTCCCCCTGGTATTCATACTGATGTCCGGCAAGAGTAAACGAGACTACATTATAAAATCATCACTTATTTCCCGATTTGTATATTACATTTCCCAAGTTTCACTTTCCAAACTATCAATCAATTCACATGTAACCCACATGTAACCCAAAAAAATATTTAAATAGTATGTTTTTAACAAATTTGATACAGGGTCCGTTATGTCCACACGGGGTCCGTTATGTCCATGAATCGGGTCCGTTATGTCCAGGAATCGGGTCCGTTTCGTCCAAAATCGGGTCCGTTATGTCCGGGTCCGTTATGTCCAGGGTCCGTTATGTCCATGTACCATTCTAAGAATAGTGTTAATTGAAAATTATTTTAAATGGAATTTTAAGTTGTTTCCCGCGGTTTTCTATGTTACAGTTACATACAATTATGATTTACCGCCTATTTAGTGATTTTTCTACATATTTCCTTAATCTGAAGAGGGTCTGTTTGCAAATTATGCATAAAAAACGAATCCATGAGAACATGCAGTGAATAAACTTCGTCAGTTTCTTCGGCTCTTTTCGTAAGTACATGTAAATACAATCAAGATTCCCGATATTTAGCCAGTACCCATATACAGCTGGGAGGGCTGAAGCAGTGTGGATAAAGTGTGTTGTTCAAGGACACAACGCACACCTCCGTTGAGGCTCGAACCCACGTCCGTAAACTCAGCAGTCCGATGCCCCAGACCACTTGACCACGCGCTCCACGAGTAGATTGCAAGAGTTAGTGTTCGCAACTAACAAAATGACAGCAGTGACTCAGATAACTGCTTAAAAGTCGATGAGACAGCACCCCACTGAACAAAGGAAAATGATGAATGTGATGGCTTCCTTAGAAACCACTGACGCTTTTTAAAATAGTGACTTGGTAACACAATGACCGAACAGTTTGGCACGATGAAAACGTCTGTGACATTGTAATGTATACACTGGTACCTTCCCCAGACATATCTGACATGATATCGGCAATGTAAACGCAATTGTTTGCTGCTTGCTGTGTCTTGTAGCTGCTTCAGCCGCCATACTTGCTACCACCTGTTCCTACGGGAAGAAGGTCAAAACGGTCCCTGTCAATTCGTTCTCATGTCAATTCGTTCTCAAGTGAATTCGTTCTCATTGCGTTTTTCAAATTGGTCAATTCGTTATTTTTTGTATACATAGTTTTATGTCATAAATAACACTATTCAATTAAACTGGACCATTAATAAATAGTTAAAGAAGGTGAAAACGGTCCCTGGCCAGTTCGTTCTCATGTCAATTAGTTCTCAAGTCAATTCGTTCTCATTGCGTTTTTTCAAATTGGTCAATTCGTTATTTGTTTATACATAGATCCAGGATTTCACCAAGGGGGAGGGGGGTGGGGGTGGGCACATGGAACTTGAACGAGGTATGCTCGTTCATCGACTCTGTGCGGAGCGAGGTAGCTGGCTAGGGGGATCCGAGGGCATGCCGCAAAAAAATGAATTGAGGAAGCCATTTCCTGCATTCTACTGCATTTTTTTCATAGCACGGTCAGCTCAGTTGGTTAGAGCGCCATGCTAGTTTTATGGGGGTCGTGGGTTCAAATGCCATATCGGGCGACACTTCTTCCCCTTATAAATACTTCAGTAATGATGGATATGTAGACATTGTGTAATTTATGGGTCAAGATGTTTTCTCACCTTTATAAATACACGAACATGCAATTTGCCACCGATAAATAGGTCAGCGACACAACATGGGTCTATATTGAGCTGAACAGTGTAGATCTTGATCAGCTTTAATCGTGAAACGGAAGACCGGGTGCTGTGATTATCCATAATAAAAAATACTTATTGTAATATTTACCATTTGCGCTCACCATGGTACTGCAAGAAATGTAGATTAATATAAACTAGATTATGCCTCACAGACGATGGCATGGCAAGACGATCTTAAAACGGAAAGAAATGTTAATCATCCTTGTCCATGGCTGGCAGCTGCCTTGTGGTGTCTGCATGTACACAAATACACAACTTATATTCAATAACAAACAACTGAAAAGAGTGAAAGTTATTTACGAGGGGCTTTCATTATATTTTGACAACTAATATGTAGCGAGTTTGTGGCATCACATTTGACATAAGTGGCGTTATGTCGTCAGAATGACGTTACCGCGATCTCTGCCGAAAAACCTGAATGCCACAAAAGAAATTTTTTTCACAAGAGAACAGCTTGGAGCAGATGTAAAATCCACCCATTGTGATTTGCATACAGTGTGTGTGACCACTGTTCTTTCATAATGAAATAGTCTCCATGTGGATTCGATATGTCTATGAGCCGCCTTATCAGGTTTAATGTTTGAGAGCAGTTTGAGAATTCCGTTTAAATCTAATGTGATATATCAGTGCCGTAGCCACGTTGAGGCCAGACGAGGCCATGGCCTCGTCCGTTTTTTCACGATTTTTTATTTTTTTTTTTTTTATTCCAATATAGGAAAAATGGGAGTCATAGTATGTGCTCAGACTTTGCTGAGAATGCAGGAAATGGCGTTTCAGACCACTTTGATTTCAAAATTTTCAGGGTGGGCATGCCCCCGGACCCGCCTAGCAAACTCGGGCCCTTCGGGCCCTCCACACTTCCACCCCCAATAATTATCGTCTTCCGCCGCTCATGTTGGCCTCGGCTATTTCGAACCTCTGGCTACGGCACTGTATATCCATCATGGGGTTGGGGTATGGTGACTGCAGTTTGCCGAGCTGTTCCCGTGTCAGTAGTGAAAATGGAATGAACACAGACTGGAATTGTCTGTTCAGGACATTTCCTTTATCTTTCTCTGCGCTAGAGTGTGTTGGATAATTTTGGTCAGTTTCCAGTAGAGATATGCCCTGTGAGTCTTGGCGTCAGTGCTTTTAATGAAGATGAAAAGTGTTTATAGGCGAAAATCATGGGTGTTTACACCAAGGATATCTTCCATATAGTTGTGATAAGCTGCCTTGATATTTCGGCTCACTAGGTGCTTGATCTACAGGAAATGATGTCGGATTATTTTGTTTAAAGTTTAAACAAATTTGTTTTCCTGGTAATTATAAGGCCCTTTATTTCCTGCGTGAACCATGGGATACTTTCTTTGTAGCTTAGTTTTATTATAGGAATTAATGCACTTGGTAAAGCCAGTATTGATGTAGGATGCGAAATAATGTCAAAGATGCTGAACAGAGTAGTTGTCTGTTTTTGAAGGAGACACACTTAATTTTGACTCACAGAAACATTTTCTGAAACTCTCTCAATCAGTTTTTCGGAGTAATTGCACTGTTCTTGGTTTCTGTCTGGTCTAGTGCCAACATCACACACCACGACAATGAACATCGTGATCACTCATGAATACATGGATGTACCTTGACACCTCGTACTAGTGTAATTTATTTTGGTTTAGAAGAGATCAAGACTATTGTCATACATGGTAGGTTCAATAACCATCTGTGTCAGGTTAATGTCGTCGAGTAATGTGATGACATCATCATATATTTGTGAGTGACCACACATCTAACCTACCTCGATTTTGGGGACGTGTTCTCTGTTCCATGTGAGTTTTTTTTTTTTTTCTTGCTAACAAGGTCAACTGACATTCTGAATTCCTCTGCACTTTGTGAGTCAGATTCTTTCAGGCTTGTAGTAGGAAGCAACACATAGATATAGTGGCTTTAATGTGAAAGTTCAACCTTTATCCATACACTTTTAACATTTGTTTTAAATTGTTTTTCTTCAACTTTGCTGTCAGTTTTGGTTAAAATGAGAGCAAATTGACTTTCCATAGGTGGCCATGAGAGCGAATTGACCAAACATGATAACGAATGTACCAGAATAGAGGGAATTGACTTGAGTACGAATTGATTTGAGAACGAATTAACCAGGAATCGGCGCATCCAGGACTTGTTAGGCAGTTCCGGTTTACGTGTGTGAAAACGTAAACAGATACAACAACAACAACACACGTACACTGAAAAATGTTGCATTTTATTAAGAAAAACTGGTTCCTACTCGGTATTGTAATTGTCATATGTTTAGCAAGATTTGCGCCAGACGTTGGAGCTAAAGGAGGTATGTTAGAAATCCAGCTACACTGGATTGGGGTCAAAACACGCATATATTGTCGTTCCGCCAGTTTTCTGGTTAGTCGGAAACACGGTTCTTCTTCTTCTTCTTCTTTTATAATAATTGCAAGCAGTCGTTTGCCGACTATTATGGCAATGCGTGGGGGTTAGTACAGTGAATGCCATGCCACCAAAGCTGCTCAATCCACCTTGGTGGACATGGCAAGAGATAAGATTGTGCAGTCCTAAAAATGATATGCAAGAACCAATTAAAAGCCTATAATGCACCTGTACAATATGTATAGTGAGAAGTGTGATATTAATGGTTAAAAGATAAAAGCAGAGTGTCAACTTATGGGAGTGACAGTGCAGCCAGCGCTGACTTAAATCCTAAGATCGTGTCAGCACTGACTACATTGGCAGGGAGTGTATTCCACACAATGACGGTTCGTGGGAAAAATGAGTATTTATGGTAGTCGACTTGATATCACCCTTGATATCAAGACTGGCAATTCATGTTTTATATGAACAACACAATAATGCCAACTAACATGTTTGGTAAATGGATGTTTATTTGCCCGCTATACATGTGTCCCCAAAAAAACAGCCGGTGATGTCACTGTGATGTCTAGGTTTAAACATAATATATCCACACGATAACTCGAATAGGATATGGCCAATGTCCACCAAACGTCACTGTTTCTTTTCCTGAACTACTTTTGTAATATGTAACATGATTTGTTCTCCAAATTTGTTTCCACAGGTATATTGATGCCAGAGATTACAGTGAAATACTTGGCAGTTTTTATTATATTCTTCAACAGTGGAATTTCCCTTAAAAGTGAGGTAATTATTGTCTTCCTGACTGTATGGAACGCCAGGACTGTTCTTTATGTATGCTTACATCATCGGATAATGTGATTGTGTTATTCTGAAATGTGATTGTGTCATTTGATAATGTGATTTTCGTCATCTGGTAATGTGATCACATCATTTATTAATGTGATCACATCATTTGATAATGTGACTGCGTCATTTAGTAATGAGATCGCATCATTTGGTAATGTGATCACATCATCTGATAATGGGATCGCATCATTTTGGTAATGTGATCACATCATTTTGTATTGTGATCCCATAATTTGGTAATGTGATCTCATCATTTGATAATGTGATCCAATTATTTCTTAATGTGATCATATAATTTGGTAATGGGATCACATAATTTGTTAATCTGATTTCCTCATTTGGTAATGTGATTTTGCGTCATTTTGTGAATGTGATCACATCATTAGGTAATGTGATCACATCAACTCGTTTGAAAACTCATTTAACCCCTAGAATTTGGGAAATAAAAAGTGCTGTCTGCTGTTGTTTTAGATTTTGTCTTCTTTCTCAATAAAAACATGGTTTGACAATACTTTAGAATCATTTCCATTGGAAATGATTCTAAAGGCTTGTCAAACTATGTTTTTGATGAGAAAAAAATCAAAATTAGAACACAAACAGCAGAATACACAATTTAATCCACAGTGTAACCACAAGTGTGACTGCCTAAACGGGCCATGAGCCAATTTACTCGCAATCTGCTAGAAAAGCATGATAACACACTGATCGAATGTCAGACTTGCTGACCCTGATCAGATTGTACAGGTATTTATTTCAAAGGCCAATCACCCCATCGCCCCAGT
Source organism: Conchocele bisecta (assembly GCA_029237695.1). Lineage (NCBI taxonomy): Eukaryota > Metazoa > Mollusca > Bivalvia > Lucinida > Thyasiridae > Conchocele > Conchocele bisecta. The sequence continues at coordinate 90,245,558 of CM055274.1, forward strand.
CACGGTGACCAATTATATTCTGCAGGACCTTGGTAAAGCATTTCTGCAGGTGCGGATCCACATATTTGTGCAGGGATTCACCTTCATACTATTCCCCTTGCTGATATACATCCTCGTGTCGGCCCTGCAAGTCGGACTTCTCAATGACCACATACTAGAAGGGTAGGTCTATGATTGCGATGTACCGTAATAACCCTACATATTTGAACACCATAATCATGTTTTGGGAAACTCCTTTTCCGTTTCACATAACAAATTAAAAATAGATTTTTCCCAAAACAAATTGTATCCAAATATATCCAAATATATCGTTATTGTGATAAACCAGCACAGCCATACTAACGGTAAAGATTTGGACATTCCTTGCTGTGAGAAATCATATATTTTTAATCTTTCACAGAATATATTTACCTCAAAATAAGCATGTTCTTCAATATATGCCCAAAAAAAATATCCACGATATCGCGATTAGACACAGCCATATATGGTACCGGAACATGTAACACAGCCCCCTGACTCTATTGCAGGTTGAGGATATTAAGCTGTATGCCCCCACCAGTATCTTCAGCTGTTATTTTGACAAAAGCTGTCGGTGGCAATGAGGTAATTTGGGCTTTTCACTGTCAACCCTGATAGGCCTTTTGCAAAAAAGTGTAGATCCAGATGTTGCATCTTGCACCAAGTCAACTTATCATAATCTGCAGTACTTGTCAATCATATGTTGTAGCAAGCTTAACCCTTTCAACCCTGGATATCGTACATTGGTGTTTCCATACTAATCTTTGGACTATTCCATTATAAATGACAAACTGTAGCGTTTTTAGAGGTGTATAATATGTGTGACAAATGTTGTAGATCCTCATTAGACAGCTCGTTAAGAGCAGGCTCGTGTCGATCAGTAGCCTATTTCACCAACATTGCAAAGTATACTTATCTAGCAAAGTATACTTTGAGGGAGAAATTTTCAAGTTAAGGATAAATTTATTAATTTTTATTATGCTGAATTATTACATTATCACAGCCAGTTTGGCTGTGATTATACTGATAATGTAATACATTCAGTATAATAATTCTGCATACTTTTAATCATCAAATATATGCAGTCGTTAGTTCTATATGAAATAATGTATTTCTGGGAAAATAAATGATTACTCCCTCAAAGTATACTTTGCTAGATAAGTATAGTTTGCAATTTTGATGAAATCGGCTACTACAGTGTTTGTACATGTTGGTTTTGTGGCCTCTAGAGTTGACCGGGTTACCTGATAAATACAACTACATGTACCTGTGCAGGAGGATCAGAAATATACAGTCATTGCTAACAGCCTTCTGTCGGCTGGTGAGCCTTGTATGACAGCAGTACATGTCCAAATATGTGGCTGTGGCTGGAGAAATGGGGCTTATGGGATTTGTAACTCCTGTAACCTGATAGCAATCTACATTGCTTGATAGAAGAATAATGGGCGTTTCATTGATGGAATGACGAACAGTGCAGATCCTGATCAGACTGTGCGAATGAATGCACAGGCTGATCTGGATCTTTGCTGGTCGCAATACCAATAAGCCTCATTTCTCCAGTCACAGCCACAAATGCCAATGACAGTAAACATGTAGTCCACTCACATGGTTTAGATTGGTAGTGGTTATGAATATATTATTGCACGGATGTGGCGAAATCCTTTGAATATACATGTAGTTAACAGCTCGTGGGGAATTTAAGGTGGCCAAAATACTTTTGATTTCCAGCCCCCTAAATTTCCCATATGCATTGTTAACCCTTAGACCGCTACTCACAACAATTGTCGTCTGCTGTTGCTTTTATCTTGCCATATTTCTCAATAAAAACATGGTTTGACAGCACTTCAGAATCTTTTCCAATGGAAATGATTCTGAAGTGCTGTCAAAGCATTTTGTAAATTATTCTAAAATGCTGTCAAAGCATGTTTTTGATGATAAAAATTGAAAATAAAAAGCCGACGACAAAAAAAATAAGATAGCGGTCTAAGGGTTAACTAACACTATTCAACCTAAATACATTATCTGACGTATACTTGTACATGTACATTCTTCTGAATTGTTCCTGTATTTTCAGGCAGCGGCAATATTTAATTCAGCATTTGGCAGCTTCTTGGTGAGTGAAATGTTTATGTAACCACAGGTTAGTTCTGAGTACATACCTCTAATTACATTTCATTACAAAGCGTTATGAGGGAGTAGTATTTACAAATTTGTTTATTAAGCTTTTTCTGTTTTCTTTGTGAAGAGTGACCTAAGAATTTTGCTGATACCGGTACACACTTTATTAGGTAAGTTTATGATAATATCGATGGTCTAGTAACATAAGGTCATAACTGCTATGCTAAAGCATAGCACTTACGACCTTATGTTACTAGACCATCGATATATTTGTCTCATATTGTTTTCTCAATAATAATATAGTGCAAGTTTAAACGTCAACGCCCTACAGATTATTGCTGTATTTTAGTGCGCGAATTGGAAATGTATTAATCAATTTTTTACCTTTCACTGCGGTGTAGCGATACAGTGCACGCTATTGCCTGTACAGCGGAAAAAGTGCAGCTAACAACAGCATCTTGCTACCCTTGTGTAATTAGAGGGCTATGTTATTATGTTGATATTATTCACAGAATATGTGTCCGTGACTAGAGAAATAGGACCAGTGTAGCTCCTGATCAAATTGCATAGTTGTTTAGCCTGATAACAATCTACATGTACCGTATATTGCTTATTAGTAGATGTTTCATTGATGGAATTGCGAACAGTGCAGATCTTGATCAGAGGGTTATCAGTGTGTATGCACAGGCTGATCTGGATCTACACTGGTTGCAAAGCCCATAAACCCCATTTCTCTCTTGTCACAGCCACAAGGAAAAAGTAATGAAAATAAACAAATAAGTGATGTGAACATTAGATTTACTCAATATAGCACACTTATTTCGTGCAGTGACAGTGATTTATTTACCAGCACATTGTGGTGCATCAAATACATCTACACACATTTTTGCTCCCCCACCCTCCCCCCCCCCCGAAATTCAGAATTTTTATTTTTTTCGCGTTAGGATAACACACCATTTTGCGACTATAGTCGGCGCTTTTTCCGCGTCATCCGCGTCGTCCGGTTTCATAATATTTCACATCAATGTTTGTCTAGGGATGATGCTTCATTAAGCACACCCCCACATCCAAATTCTCAAGGTCAAGGTCATTTATTTACTTGTAATGTTCACCGGTTTTGTAACAGAAATGCGTTAAAGTTATTGTTTTTTCACAATATCTCGTTAACCCCTTGCCACACTTTGATAATATTTCACATCAATGTTTGTCTAGGGATGATGCTTCATTACGCACACCCCCACATCCAAATTCTCAAGGTCAAGGTCATTTATTTACTTGTAATGTTCACCGGTTTTCTAACAGAAATGCATTAAAGTTATTGTTTTTCACAATATCTCTTTAACCCCTTGCCAGACTTTGATAATATTTCACATCAATGTTTGTCTAGGGATGATGCTTCATTACGCACACCCCCACATCCAAATTCTCAAGGTCAAGGTCATTTATTTACTTGTAATGTTCACCGGTTTTCTAACAGAAATGCATTAAAGTTATTGTTTTTCACAATATCTCTTTAACCCCTTGCCAGACTTTGATAATATTTCACATCAATGTTTGTCTATGGATGATGCTTCATTACGCACACCCCATTGGCGGAATTCTTATTTTCAGAAGAGACCAATTTGACACACCAACCCAAAACCCAAAATGTTAGATAAAATACTGATTGATCCTGGAATCTGTCCTGAATCTGTGACTATATAATTCTGTTTTCCAGAGGGCTGACTTCATACTGCACTTCAATGCCGAAGGTTATAGGTTATAGGCAAGAAAATGAACTTTCTTAGTACATGTATGTCCATCACCCTAGTCTTTTGGATGAGATTTCAAACACACTCACTTTTCTATTTCATTTTTAGCCAGGTTTTTTAAAAAAAAATCCAGGCTATTGGATTGGCGAAAGCTGGGCGGGCGGGCGGGCGGGCGGTGGGCGGCGTCCACAATCAATGTTAAGTTTTCGTGTTTGAATCCATTTCTTTGTTACTGTACCACCTAGGACCACCAAACTTTCACAGCTTCATAATCAAGGGGTGCCCACCACATATCACTATCCAACATGTTACCTTTTTTTTAACTTGACCCATTTTTTCCGCGCAGTCGCCTTAGCCATTTTCAATGTTAAGTTTTCGCGTTTACAATGTTAAGTTTTCATGTTTAAGTCCATTTCTTTGGTACTGTACCACCTAGGACCACCAAACTTTCACAGCTTCATAACCAAGGGGTGCCTACCACATACAACTATCCAACATGTGACCATTTTTATTACCTTCACCTATTATTTCTACGTAATTGACTTAGCCATTTTCAACATTAACTTTTTAACGTATGTCTGATTCAAGTTTTTTGGTTAAAAGTTTTTCGTTATACTATATCTCTGCAACTGCTTCACCCATTACCTTGAAACTTCACATGGGTGTTTATCGTCATCCATATTTTCATTCTATCCCCAACCGTGCGGCCCCTGTGCCCAATGTCAAGGTCAAATTACTTTGTGTACTATATCTCTGTAACTGCTTCACCCATTACCTTGATACTTCACATGGGTGTTTATCATCATTGTCGCGCCCGCTTGCGGAAAGCGCGATATCGTCGGCATTTTGGCATACATCCGTCCGTACGTCCGGTTAAAGTTTTTTGGTTAAACTTTTTCCATCTACTATATCTATTTTTTTAGTGTCCATGCCTCACCCCAAGGTGCGACATGCAGGCCACGGCCATCTAGTCTTCAAAAAGTGGGTATAATTATGTTATCCAAGTGTCTATGCTTGGAAAAAACCTGGCCTTCGTGGCTTTGCCTCGTTTCTTGTTATTATACTGAATTTATTACATTATCACAGCCATTTTGGCTGTGATAATGTAATAAATTCAGTATAATAATTCTGCATACGTTCAATCATCAACTATATGCAATCGTTAGTTCTATATGAAATAATGTATTTCGGGAAAAATAAATGATTACTCCCTCAAAGTATACTTTGCTGCTATACAAGAGACTTGAAACACACTCACTTTTCTATTTTCCAGGGCATAGGTGTCACACCGACATTGATATTACTTCTGGTAAGTACATGTAATAAGATTTTTATACTCCCCAAAGGGTGGTATGTAGAAATCGAACCATCCGTCTGTTTGAAAAAACGGGATGTATTATGTAGTCGCCTTGTCCTGGTGGGTGGGCGGCACAGCTTGTCCACGCAAATACTAGACTTCTACTTGACGGATCGTAACCAAATTTGGTATACATGTTTATCATGGCAAGACATTCAAGCCTGTTGTTTTTCAGTGCCATAACTGGCCATGCCTCGACGTCTGTCCATAACAATAAACGTAACATTTCAAAATTAGTTTTTGTATGTCGGTCCAGTCTTCAGCCTGGTCTATCCGCGAGCCCCTGCTCACTTGCTATAGCAATCTTAAGGATCTACCTTTGATCTTAACCCTTAGACCGCTATCTTATTTTTTTTGTCGTCTGCTGTTTATTTTCTATTTTCCATTTTTATCATCAAAAACATGCTTTGATAGCACTTTAGAATAATTAACAACATGCTTTGACAGCACTGCTGTCAAACCATGTTTTTATTGAGAAATAAGGCCAGATATAAAAGCAACAGCAGATGACAATTGTTGCGGTCTAAGGGTTAATTTTATTCAAACATGATTGCTTCGGAAATATGATGGGATATATGTATAACATATATGTGAACATTCTCCTGTTACCGTATCCTATAGTATACGGCACATGGAGTTGCCATCTGGGCCACCTTTGTATGCACGCACAAGCCATCGGTCAGTTTCACTTCTTGTAGCATGTGACACGGACAGCAAAAATATGACAGATGAACTAATAACATTTGGTATCAAATGTTCCACAGATACTTATTTACATTGTGCTATCACTTATCTCATGCCAAAGTTTACACATTGATACATGGGTTATTATTTTGTCATTTCCTAAATCTAAAATGGCCATATTACTCGTGTCGGCGTAAAGTCGACAATTGCACCAGTTCCCCGACGAGATGTCACTCAGCTCTACTTAGAGCTATCACATACATTCAAATGTGTATGCAGTATCTTCTGCATGTAGCTGAATGGTAATTCGTCAGGAATCCAGTGCCTATTTCGAAGTCAAACATTTTACGATGGCGGGGAGTGCTGCACCAATGAAATCATCAGATCACTCTCCTAATTTGTTTACAGTTCTCAAAACGTTACCACTTATATTCTGCTACCAACATATTTATGGTTAGATGGCAGCGCAAGTCCAGAAAAAATCAATATTCTTTATTGCAAATCAAATTAAATGCATAGACAATCAGAGATTATAGAAAATGATGGCAGTCTTGTTATTTGTTTACCATGACTTTGGTCCATGCAGTTTTTTGTAATTGATGTCTTAGACTTCGTAAAATTTTCATCTAGGATGCCACTGTGACATCAATCTAAAAGTCACACAATTTCATTAACCCTTAGAATGCGGGAACCGAAAATAGTCGTCTGCTGCTGTGTTATATTTGATCTCTTTTCTCAGTAAAAACATGGTTTGACAGCATTCCGTTGGAAATGATTCTAAAGTGCTGTCAAACCATGTTTTTGATAAGAAAAAATGGAAATAAAAAATTAACAGCAGACGTCAATTTTTTATTCAGCATTGTAAGGGTTAATATGAAAACCCATTACATAAAAAGAATTTCACAAAGACCAGTCTGCTGCTTGATCCACTGATTGGCAATTATTGCAGGTAGGATCAAAGGCTGCTGTACCAGTTGGGTCGATATTTCTCCAGTTAACTGCAACAGTCGTGTTGCCGCTATTGCTCGGACAGTGGGTGCGGAGCATGATCGGCGATCGCTTGGACTTAAAAAATATCCCTTGGGGGCAAATAGGCAGGTGGGTTTCATACATCACTTGTTTAACCCTTATAATGTGGGAAACAAAAATTGTCGTCTGCTGTTGTTTTATATTTTGTATTTTTCCTAAATAAAAACATGGTTCGATAGCACTTTAGAATCATTTCTATTGGAAATGATTATAAAGTGCTGTCAACCCGTTTTTTGGCAAAAACAAAGGAAAATAAAGAAATAATAGCAGACGACAAATTTTAAGTTAGCATTGTAAGGGTTTAATCTATTTGTGCACGGTTGTGGTACAGACAAATGGCATGGTATTTGAAACTATTAAAATATAAAACAAATAAGTGTATTAATTATTCCGGCCTCGTCCAGTATTCCCGCGACTTTTCCAAGTTTATATCCCCGATAAATTCCACAAAAAGGCCATTCATTCCTTATAATTCCAGCATTTGAAATAAATTCATCAAGAAAATGTGTTTATTTTCCGTTTTCTTAAGAATTATTTTAACTGCACCTGATGGTTACAGAAAGTAGTTTGGCATGGGAGTTTACTGGGATATAAATTTTGGACAGAGACTTGCTACGGACCAATCAAATGTTAAGGAATTGTGTAAATATTTTTATGCTGGAATTATTCTTAAATGTGTACATATATGTGTCTGTGACTGGAGAAATGGGGCTTATGGGTTTTGCGACCAGTGTAGATCTAGGTCAGCCTAGTCTGATCAGGATCTGCATTGTTCGCCATTCCATCAATGAAACATCCGTCATACTACTAACAAGAAATATACTTTGTTATCAGGCTACAGGAGTGTGCTATTTGATCAGGAGCTGAACTAGTCGCAAATCCCTTTTCTCCAGTCACAGCCACATATGTATAATGTTTATCCCGTCAACACAGTGCGTATGTGCCGTGAAACACGGTGCCGTGAAACATTTGTGATATCCTGTTGATACGACCTAATCACTGCGTATGGATATGTGCGGTGACTGGGGTTATGTCTTTGCATTTTAAAGCCATTTGTAGGTGTTGACGGGATAAATAGAATAGTAGGTTCGTGCCGTGAATGGGGAAAATATCTGGCGCGGCATGGAAACGGGATGTGCTCGGCAGAGCCTCGCCCATACCGTTTCCTCAGCCTTACCAGATATTTTTTCCCATTCACGGCACTAACCTACTATTCTCTATAACCAACATTTGTTTTTGTGTTTCAGTGGCATTCTGCTAGTCATCATATACTCCACTTTCTGTGATACATTCTCACACAAAGACATTGACATTGATGCTCAAAGTTTATTATCAACTATTATTTTAAGTAAGTACATGTATGTAATACAATAGCGTCTGTTGTTATTATCAGCATTTATTCCCCGGGCATAATAGGGTTATCGGTAACATCCGAGCGCACCAAAGATTTGTTCTGCAAATGTTTTTTAGACAGAAATATTGTATATATTTCTGCATGATTGACTTTTGAAAGTAGTAGCGGATTTTGATCATATTTTGCTACAATATGTGTCTATGATCTCGGTCATTGAGACATGGGACAGATGTGAAACAAAGCAGCATGCTTTGTTTCACATCTGTCCCATGTCTCAATGACCGAGGTCAGTGGGACTTGTGTTCAAGTTTCGCATTTAGCCATTTGTAGGTGTTGACGGGATAAATAGAATAGTAGGTTAGTGCCGTGAATGGGAAAAAATATCTGGCGCGGCACGGAAACGTACGACAAAATTTAACACGTGTGTCGAAGGTCCCTATACGCCTGTCGAGACATGGCCAGTCCAACAAGATAAACATGTGGCTGTAACTGGGAGAAATGGGCCACAGTCGTCACAATCTGATCAGGATCTGCAATGGTCGCCATTTCATCAATGAAACACTCGTCATGCTTCTAACACGCACTACAGATCGTTATCAGGCTACAGGAGTGTGCTATTTGATCAGGAGCTACACTGGTTGTATATTATTTTGCAGTTGTGCTGCTGCAGTGTGCCCTGCTGGCGACCGTCTTCTACGTGACCAGTTCCCGCTGGTTCTCCTTCCAGCGTGCCGACACCGTGGCCTTGATGTTCTGTTGTACACATAAATCTCTTACACTCGGTGAGTTGGCCGTTACACGGTGGCTATAGCACGTCATGTGCCCCAGTAGCCAGCCTATTTCATCAACATTGCAAAGTATACTTTAGTAGCAAAGTATACTTTGAAGGAGACATTTTCAATTTTTTTAAAAATTTATTAATTTTTATTATACTGAATTTATTACATTATCACAGCCATTTAATGGTTGTGATAATGTAATAAATTCAGTATAATAATTCTGCATACTTTTAATCATGAAATATATGCATTTGTTAGTTCTATGTGAAATAATGCATTTCTGGAAAAATAAATGATTACTCCCTCAAAGTATACTTTGCTAGTAAAGTATACTTTGCAATGTTGATGAAATAGGCTACTGGGGCACGTTTCACTAAACTTTGTCTGACTGAAATGTTTGTAAGTGCAAATTTAGGATCATCTGGAAATTTCAATAGATGGATTTACATTTATTGAGCATAGCCTATGCTCAATAAATGTAAATCCAGTAATTGTGTACAGGAAAACATTGTTAATGTGAAATTTACAGACTATCATAATTTGGCACTTATGAACATTTTAGTCGTACAAAGTTTAGTGTAATGGTCCCCTGATTTTTAGCCCTGTTTCGACCTACATTTTCTTAAATGTCACAGCAACTACAGGAGCAATTTTAATTTGATAACACACTGATGCCCCAGACACTAATATGATATATTCGCCACCCTGTCCATCTGTCTGTCTGAGATTTGCGTACTATCTCTGTTACCATAAGTTGGATTGTCTTGAAACTTCATATGCTTATTTGTCATCATGCGGCCTTGTGATTACGGATGTATAAACTCCACAATGGGATGACTAGACAGCATCTTCCTTTGTCTCACATTTAATATTATATGTGAGCATCTCCTAACATTATACAGAGATGGATCAATATCGGAGGTTGCGAGTTCAATCTTCACCCTAGGCGTGAAATTTTCACCCCACTGGTCTGTTGGACGAGACAGTTCAGGAATAAAACCATTGGTTGTTGCGTTTACTGGGGTGTCCAATACATTTGGTTTGTTTAACGTGCATGGAGTCCAAAGGACTCCTCGCAAACTTTAAACAGACCAACTGTATTGTACACCCCAGTAAAAGCAACATCTCATGGTTTTTGTCCCGCCTGCTTTAGCAGAAGCGGGACATAGGCATAGCTTTTCCGTCGGCGGCAGCGGCGTCAACATTTCACGTTAAGTTTTTGCGTTTAGCTCAGTTTCCCGAAAACTATAACTCATACGACCTCCATACTTGGTATACATCAACACTGTGGTGTAACCATCTCACACAGAGGGAACCCATGTGACCTTCACCTACTTTTCATGGTTCATTGACATACTTTTCACATGCATTCAACGTTAAGTTTTTGCGCTTAGCTCTGTTTCTAAAACTTAGCGCTCAGGTTAATTCATTGTAACTTCTGTTTCCCTCAATGGAATGCTTTAATATTCCATACATGCATTTGTAACAACATCTCGCATCATTCTACAGAAATCCCATTGTGCCCGCTAACCCCAAAAGTCAAGGTCACCGACTTAGAAATTTCCGTGTTTGGAAAAGTTAACGCTCGGTTTAATGTATTACAACTTCTGTTTCCCTTGATGGAATGCTTCGGCATACATCAACACTGTGGTGTAACCATCTCAAACAGAGGGAGCCCATGTTACCTTGACCTAGTTTTCATTGTTGATTGACCTACTTTTCACATGCATTCAACGTTAAGTTTTGCGTTTAGCTCTGTTTCTAAAACTTAACGCTCAGGTTAATTCATTGTAACTTCTGTTTCCCTCAATGGAATGCTTTAATATTCCATACATGCATTTGTTGTAACAACATCCCGCATCGTTCTACAGAAAGCCCATGATGCCCTCTAACCCCAAAGGTCAAGGTCGCTGACTTAGAACTTTCCGTGTTTGGAAAAGTTAATGCTCAGTTTATGCTTTAATATTCCATACATGCATTTGTAACAACATCCCGCATCATTCTACAGAAAGCTCATGGTGCCCGCTAACCCCAAAGGTCAAGGTCACTGACTTAGAAATTTCCGTGTTTGGAAAAGTTAACGCTCAGTTTATGCTTTGATATTCCATACATGCATTTGTAACAACATCCCGCATCATTCTACAGAAAGCCCATGTTGCCCGCTAACCCCAAAGGTCAAGGTCACTGACTTACAAATTTCTGTGTTTGGAAAAGTTAACGCTCAGTTTATGCTTTAATATTCCATACATGCATTTGTAACAACATCCTGCATCATTCTACAGAAAGCCCAGGTGCCCGCAAACCCCAAAGGTCAAGGTCGCTGACTTAGAAATTTCCGTGTTTGGAAAAGTTAACGCTCAATTTATGTATGCTTTAATATTCCATACATGCATTTGTAACAACATCCCGCATCATTCTACAGAAAGCCCATGGTGCCCGCAAACCGCAAAGGTCAAGGTCGCTGACTTAGAAATTTCCGTGTTTGGAAAAGTGAACGCTCAGTTTATGCTTTAATATTCCATACATGCATTTGTAACAACATCCTGCATCATTCTACAGAAAGCCCATGATGCCCTCTAACGCCAAAGGTCAAGGTCACCGACTTAGAGAAATGTTCGTGTTTGGAAAAGTTAACGCTCAGTTTATGCTTTAATATTCCATACATGCCTTTGTAACAACATCCCGCATCATTCTGCAGAAAGCCCATGGTGCCCGCTAACCCCACAGGTCAAGGTCACTGATTTAGAAATTTCCGTGTTTGGAAAAGTTAACGCTCAGTTTATGCTTTAATTTTCCATACATGCATTTGTAACAACATCCCGCATCATTCTACAGAAATTCCATGGTGCCTGCTAACCCCAAAGGTCAAGGTCACTGAATTAGAAATGTGCGTGTTTGCAAAAGTTAACGCTCAGTTTATGTTTTAATATGCCATATATGCATTTGTAACAACATCCCGCATCATTCTACAGAAAGCCCATGGTGCCCGCTAACCCCAAAGGTCAAGGTCACTGAATTAGAAATTTCCGTGTTTGGAAAAGTTAATGCTCAGTTTATGCTTTAATATTCCATATATGCATTAGTAACAACATCCCGCATCATTCTTGAGAAAGCCCATGGTGCTCACTAACCCCAAAGGTCAAGGTCACTGACTTAGAAATTAACGCTCAATTTATGCTTTGATATTCCATACATGCATTTATAACAACATCCCGCATCATTCTACAGAAAGCCCATGGTGCCCGCTAACGCCAAAGGTCAAGGTCACTGACTTAGAAATTAACGCTCAGTTTATGCTTTGATATTGCATACATGCATTTGTAACAACATCCCGCATCATTCTACAGAAAGCCCATGGTGCTCACTAACCCCAAGGTTATTACAAGCTCCATATATACTATCAAACTGCGCCAGGCGGGACATTTTGCTCTGCGGAGCTCTTGTATTATACCCCCACAAACAAAGTTTGTTGGGGGTATATAGGAGTCAGCTTGTCGGTCGGTCGGTCTGTCGGTCTGTTGGAAATTCCCTTCCGCTCTATATCTTCTACACCGATGCATGGATTATCAAATGGCTTGGCACAAATGTTTGTCATGATGAGAAGGTGTGTCACGATCAATAACCACGCGCCTACATCCAAGGTCAAGGTCACAGTTGAAGGTCAAAGGTCAAACCTATTGAAATTCCCTTCCGCTCTATATCTTCTACACCGATGCATGGATTATCAAATGGCTTGGCACAAATGTTTCTCATGATGAGAGGGAGTGTCGCGATCAATAACCACGCACCTACGTCCAAGGTCAAGGTCACTGTTGAAGGTCAAAGGTCAAACCTATTGAAATTCCCTTCCGCTCTATATCTTCTACACCGATGCATGGATTATCAAATGGCTTGGCACAAATGTTTCTCATGATGAGAAGGTGTGTCGCGATCAATAACCACGCACCTATGTCCAAGGTCAAGGTCACAGTTGAAGGTCAAAGGTCAAACCTATTGAAATTCCCTTCCGCTCTATATCTTCTACACCGATGCATGGATTATCAAATTGCTAACCACGCACCTACGTCCAAGGTCACAGTTGAAGGTCAAAGGTCAAACCTATTGAAATTCCCTTCCGCTCTATATCTTCTACACCGATGCATGGATTATCAAATTGCTAACCACGCACCTACGTCCAAGGTCACAGTTGAAGGTCAAACCTATTGAAATTCCCTTCCGCTCTATATCTTCTACACCGATGCATGGATTATCAAATGGATTGGCACAAATGTTTCTCATGATGAGAAGGTGTGTCACAATCAATAATCACGCACCTACGTCCAAGGTGAAGGTCACAGTTCAAGGTCAAAGGTCAAACCTATTGAAATTCCCTTTCGCTCTATATCTTCTACACCGATGCATGGATTATCAAATGCCTTGGCACAAATGTTTCTCATGATGAGAAGGTGTGTCGCGATCAATAACCACGCACCTACGTCCAAGGTCAAGGTCACAGTTGAAGGTCAAAGGTCAAACCTATTGAAATTCCCTTCCGCTCTATATCTTCTACACCGATGCATGGATTATCACACTATGCCCAGGGTCAAGGTCACAGACTTGATGCGTTTGAAACCTTAACGCTCAGCTAAATGGCTTATAATAAAAAATGCCTCGTTTTCTTTGGCTGCCAGTGGGGGTATTCGTGTGCCGACAGGCCACATTTCTAGTTACTTATATTTACACTCCATTTTCTGATAGTTTCAAAAATGTAAATAACCAAATATGGCGTTAAAATTAAGAATACTATTGTTTATTCTATAATATAGAAGGTGTAAATATTAAACCATGGTCCCGTCTCTATATGACCTTAACTGTTGCTGGAACGTTAAACCTATTACATGTAATTTTCACTTTTTCACTATCCATTTTTACTGACTTGTTATTAATTTTACTGATTGCTTGACCTCAGCCGTTAATCCATAAATAAACACTCTTCTTTCTGCAGGTATACCAATAATAAAGATAATATTTGCGGACTACGCGGGCATGTCGTTTATATCCATACCCCTGCTGGTGTACCATCCAACACAGATTCTCCTCGGTGGAATACTCGTACCGTTTGTCAGGAGATGGATGCTCGAATCTCACAGGCCGGGGTACGTATATTATATGTGGGTGTGACTGGAGAAATTGGACTTATGGGATTTGAGGCCAGTATAGATCCAGATCAAATAGCATACACCTGTAGCCTGATAATGATCTATATCCAGAGCTCCAGTTAAGGTGCGTAATTTGATCAATTTGAGGGTAAATTTTGTTATTTCTTCACCAAAAATGGCAAGTTGGGAGTGCTTTAGAATCGTCTCATTGAGACGATTCTAAAGCACTCACACCTTGCCATGTTGGATGGAGAAATAAGAACTTTACCCCAAAATTATGCACCTTAACTGGAGCTCTGTATATCACTTGTGTACATGTACTTGACTGAACATGTACATGTACTTGTACAGGTAATGTATGGGATTTAGTACTAAACCCATTGACCCGGCCTTAAATGACCTTAGCTGTTGATAGGCCGTTAAACACCAACAAACAAACATCTACATTGCTTGTTAGAAGCATGACAGGTGTCTGATTGATGGAATGTCGAACAGTACAGATCCTGATCAGACGGATGCACAGGCTGATCTGGATCTACACTGGTCGCAAAACCCATAAGCCCCATTTCTTCAGTCACAGCCACATATATACATATACATCGGTGTGGGCTTTAACAGCTTCATCACTGCGCCTAAATTTAGGTAACCAAAATCGTGATCTGCTAAATTAAAGCACCAAATTTTGTATATTTGTAGTTTTTGTAGACTATAGTCGGCGCTTTTTCCGTCGTCCGCGTCGTCCGGTTTTTTGTAAGGCAAATGCGTTAACTTTATTGTTTTTTCACAATATCTCTTTAACCCCTTGCCAGACTTTGATAATATTTCATATCAATGTTTGTCTAGGGATGATGCTTCATTACGCACACCCCCACATCCAAATTCTCAAGGTCAAGGTCATTTATTTACTTTTAATGTTCACCGGTTTTGTAACACAAATGCGTTAAAAGTTATTGTTTTTTCACAATATCTCTTTAACGCCTTGCCAGACTTTGATAATATTTCACATCAATGTTTGTCTAGGGATGATGCTTCATTACGCACACCCCCACATCCAAATTCTCAAGGTCAAGGTCATTTATTTACTTTTAATGTTCACCGGTTTTGTAACACAAATGCGTTAAAAGTTATTGTTTTTTCACAATATCTCTTTAACGCCTTGCCAGACTTTGATAATATTTCACATCAATGTTTGTCTAGGGATGATGCTTCATTACGCACACCCCCACATCCAAATTCTCAAGGTCAAGGTCATTTATTTACTTTTAATGTTCACCGGTTTTGTAACACAAATGCGTTAAAGTTATTGTTTTTTCACAATATCTCTAACCCTTTGCCAGACTTTGATAATATTTCACATCAATGTTTGTCTACGGATGATGCTTCATTAAGCACACCCCCACATCCAAATTCTCAAGGTCAAGGTCATTTATTTACTTTTAATCTTCACCGGTTTTGTAATAGAAATACGTTAAAGTTATTGTTTTTTCACAATATCTCTTTAACCCCTTGCCAGACTTTGATAATATTTCACATCAATGTTTGTCTAGGGATGATGCTTCATTACGCACACCCCCACATCCAAATTCTCAAGGTCAAGGTCATTTATTTACTTGTAATGTTCACGGTCAAATGCCTCGGCAGGCGCGATACCGCTTCCATGGCGGAATTCTTGTGTTTTATTCATTATGAAATTATATGGAGGTACGAAATCTACAACCGCTAAAAGCCAACAGAGCGCATATTATTTGTGTAACCTATAAGTTGTGACTACACATACTTATGCTGGTTCTGTGCAGTTGTAGTAGTACTCGTGGAGGTGGACCAGCCCCCTCTATCCAATCTTGTCTGTTTCATGGGCCAGTATGCCAAAGGACATACCCATTTATTACAACTAGTTCATTTTGCATTAAAGATTTGGATAGTCGGTCGAAGTGGTGGCTGGGGGTGAACCCCTGCTCACAGGCTGTACTGGAGAAACTCTGACTTTTCGACATAAATGTACACGGACGGACAGACGTACAGAACCTCAAGAGCAACGCAATATACCCCCTTGCTATGGCATAGGGGGCATAATAACTTATATTGGCACACTCACTGTTATTACAGTAAGCAAAAGTGTAAGGCAGCCATTTTTTCTTGACCTAGATGTAAAATAAATGGCAACCCCATCTCAAATGTTTCTGTAAGACCAAAGATAATGTGTGCAAGTTTGTTGCTTTAATCTAGCAGGTCACAATTGTTTACATAACCAACTTTTTGTGCTTGTGCTAAATGTTGATTTATATAAAACATGGTTCAGAAGGATGTAAATGTGTCGTGTTAACCCTTAGACCGCTACTCACAACAATTGTCGTCTGCTGTTACTTTTATATCTTGCCTTATTTTTCAATAAAAACATGCTTTGACAGCACTTCAGAATCATTTCCAATGGAAATGATCCTGAAGTGCTGTCAAAGCATGTTGTAAATTATTTGAAAGTGATGTCAAAGCATGTTTTTGATGATAAAAATGGAAAATAGAAAATAAACAGCAGACGACAAAAAAAATAAGATAGCGGTGTAAGGGATAAGTTTGTTTACAAACAAAATGCAAATGAATATTAATTGTGGTAATACAAATTGGATTCCACCATGAAGAACTACATACACAGTCTCGTAGACCTACAGAAGTTAAACATTTGCATTTAATAGGAGATTGTGAAAATCTGTATGTCCAAATCAGATATAGGTGTCTTGCTCAGACTGATCTGGGGCTACATGCCGTTGGGCCATGTCCCATGTACCAGTTGTTGTCCCAAGTTCTGCAGTGGATCTTGCTCTAATGTCGACTCATTATTAAGGTTTCAAGAGCATGGTAAGAACGTGTGGGTAACTCACTAATAAATGGGCCAGGCTCGGGATTTACCTGTCTCGGTGGATTGTCTTTTTTTCCTAATATGTATTAATTTTACAAATTAGCCTTATTTCCGTAAATGATGTTGAAAGTCAACATAAATTTCAGAGTACATGCTTAATTATGTACTTGAAATTCAAGTCCATTTTTGGTGTT
This sequence comes from Conchocele bisecta, assembly GCA_029237695.1. Classification (NCBI taxonomy): domain Eukaryota; kingdom Metazoa; phylum Mollusca; class Bivalvia; order Lucinida; family Thyasiridae; genus Conchocele; species Conchocele bisecta. Next base: position 90,262,834 of record CM055274.1, read on the forward strand.
ATTTACGGTAAATATTATATATATTTTGAAATCAGTAATTGCAAAGTGAGATAATTGCAGAGCCTGGCCCTGATGTCATTTGTGAGTTTGTACCTAAGAACATGTGTGGTATCTCATGAAAAATGAAAACATAATTTACAATAATTTTCGTATATGATGTTGAAAGTTGACAAAAATTTCATAACAAATGTAGATTTCTATTCTGCGTTTGCTATGAACATTTTGTCATCTTTCGATGTCATTTACAGAAAATATCACAGTTCTGTAAATATATTTCATGACAAGTCGCACATGGTCTTTAATAGGTACAACATCACATGACGTGTCTACTTTTGTCACTCTAGGAGGGTGCGACATAAATAATCGCCCACTCGCCAATGGCGAGCTGAAATCATGTGACGAGTGTAAACCGAGTGTGGACTGCATGTGGTTTACAACATGTGGACGTCACTCGCCCGAGGTGGCCCATATTAATCACTTGGGCGAATGATAATTTTTGTTACAGTAATAACCCTAAATATTCGGACACAATTTATTCCACATATACATGTCTGGTTTCCCACAACAAAGAGTGTCCCAATATTTAGGGTTAGTATGGTTTTATTGGTTTATCACAGTAACAATATATTTGGATACAATTTGCTTTGAGAAACCATTTCCCAAAACAAATTGTGTATTTGCTTTGAGAAACCCCGATAAATTAGAGGTTTCTCAAAGCAAATACACACTTTATAGGGTTTTCCAAAACAAATTGTGTCCGAATATTTAATATGGGAGTTTCAAATACTGTAAAGGTGAGAACAAAAATCTTGAAATATTTTTACCAGCCGATAAAATTGATATCTCCTGTCAGCTTTATGTCAATCAATCTGAAACTTGACGCATGTTTTCGCATGTTTTCTACACATATTGAACATGTGCACCATCATGATTTTATGACGAAAAAATAATTTCTGTTACTCCCAATACTGCACCCCGTCTGACTAAGGCTTTCTCCCTGAAAGCGATTCCAGCTCATTCACAAATGTTCCGAACGTTAAATGTCTTCTACACATTTTGAACATGTGCACCCCATGATGTTTTTATGACGAAAAAAAACAACATATTTTGATTTTGTAGATCTTCACAAAAATACTCCTTTTCAACATTTGTCTACACATTCCTGCATAGAATTCTGTATAGGGTATAGAGCTTTCTGACAATCACCTATTAACCCTTAGACCGCTATCTTATTTCTTTTGTCGTCTGCTGTTTATTTTCTATTTTCCATTTGTATCATCAAAGCATGCTTTGACAGCACTTCAGAATAATTTACAACATGCTTTGACAGCACTTCAGAATCATTTCCATTGGAAATGATTCTGAAGTGCGGTCAAAACATGTTTTTATTGAGAAATAAGACAAGATATAAAAGCAACAGCAGACGACAATGGTTGTGAGTAGCGGTCTAAGGGTTAAGCTATTTGACCCATGTTTTGAATGAAATATAGCAACTGTTGATGAAAAGCTGATGCAGGGGGCATTTAAAACAGACATTTTTTGACAGCACACAAAATGCTGATAGAACTGTTCATTAAGCAGTAAAACATGAACAAGAGGAGACGACAGTGGGTGTTTGCCACCTTGTACCCGGTATGGTCATACTGGTGACACTGGCGGGCGGGTATATATTGCATGACTGTGGTATGGTGTGTGGGACTATGGTACAAATGGGAAAACTTAACTTTCGGTTATTTTGCCACCTCAACGATAGTTGTCGCGGGCTTGTTTGTGTATTACATATCGTCATCATTCTATCCTTCATTTAGCGCATGCATGTATTTTATAATAGCTATTCAAGTAACTATCTGCATAATTATCATATTTATTATTCCCCAACGATGTCGGAGGGATATATGAGTAGTACCGGTATTAACGTTGTCCGTCCGTCCGCATGTCTGTTCGTCCGGAGCCATATCTACAAAATATTTCAGTGAATTTTCGAATGGCTACACTCAAATGGTTGTCATCATCAAGAACAAACCACGCATAAAACCCAGGGGCCCGTTTCGCTAAACTGCGTACGACTAAAATGTTTGTAAGTGCAAATTTAGAATCGTCTGGAAATTTCAATTGATGAATTTACATTTATTGAGCATAGCTGCAAGGCTGCATATGCAGCCTATGCTCAATAAATGTAAATCCAATAATTGTTTACAAGAAAATAGTGTTAATGTGAAATGTACAGACTATCATAATTTTGCACTTACGAACATTTTAGTCGTACGAAGTTTAGTGAAACGGGCCTCGGGTCTCCAGATCCAAGGTCAATGCAATGTACCTACATAGATTTTCTAATCCAGGAGCCAGTTTCACTAAACTTTGTATGTTTGTTTGTTTGTTTATTGGTGTTTAACGGCCTATCAACAGCTAAGGTCATATAAACTTTGTACGACTAAGAAATTCTGAAGTGCAAAATTAATGTTTACAATAAAGTTGGCATTAGTAGCTGATTTGGGTAAACGTTTGGAAAAATCAGCATTAACAAATCAGTAATGTGTGAAGTAAATTGATAGAAATCTTCGTACAAAGTTTAGTGAAATTGGCCCCTGGTGTCGGTGACAGATTGGGAGCATATGAAGGGTAACTTAATGATGGGTTCATCCTTACCAGAATCCCAATATCCCAGTAGCCTATTTCACCAACATTGCAAAGTATACTTTTCTAGCAAAGTATACTTTGAGGGAGTAATCATTTATTTTTCCCGAAATGCATTATGTCATATAGAATTAACGACTGCATATATTTGATGATTACAAGTATGCAGAATTATTATAATGAATTTATTACATTATCACAGCCAAAATGGCTGTGATAATGTAATAAATTCAGTATAATAAAAATTAATAAATTTATCTTTAAATTGAATGGCATTAAAACAAACATCAACACGACCGATTCCTGTGCAATGTGAAGTATATTACAGTGAAACCTCTCTAAACCGGACACCCTGGGAGGTCCCCAGGGTGTCCGGATTCGAGAGTTTTCACTGTAAATCAGGCATTTGATCATTCTGAGCCATAGATATGTGCTATGCGATCAAGAACAGACCGGAGATAAATGACGAAGAAACTCGTGAAAAATAAGATCACTGACGTTTTCTTGGTGTCCGGTTTAGAGAGGTTCCACTGTACATGTATAAGTTAATGCAGTGATTACTTACCTCTGTTTCAGGCCAAGAATCACAGCCAATATCTGAAGACAACCTTGGGATGGCACAGTGATGGACACTTTCTTCAGGGGTTTTCTTATTCTTATTTATTCTCAAAGGCTCATAGACATCTACGCCACTGCCTTCACGTCAATCCTGTAGCCAATTTCATCAACATTGCAAAGTATACTTATCTAGCAAAGTATACTTTGAGGGAGTAATATTTTATTTTTTCCGAAATGTGTTTATTTCATATAGAACTAACGACTGCATATATTTGATGATTATATTATGCAGATTTATTATACTGAATTTATTACATTATCACAGCCAAAATGGCTGTGATAATGTAATAAATTGCAAAGTATACTTATCTAGCAAAGTATACTTTGAGGGAGTAATCATTTATTGTTTCCGAAATGCGTTATTTCATATAGAACTAACGACTGCATATATTTCATGATTAAATTATGCAGAATTATTATACTGAATTTATTACATTATCACAGCCAAAATGGCTGTGATAATGTAATAAATTCAGTATAATAAAAATTAATAAATTTATCTAAATTGAAAATTTCCCCCTCAAAGTATACTTTGCTAGATAAGTATACTTTGCAATGTTGGTGTAATAGGCTACTGTGCTATATATATATACATGTAAATAGATTATGTGACAATGCAATACTTACTATTTTTAGCCCTTTTATCAAGGCGTATGATCACATGGTTATAACAACAACAATAAGTACTGGAATTTCAAGAAGCCCTCCGATTCAAAGTACGTATTCTTTTATTTTGTCCTTATTATGTAACGGATTTTGATGAAATATGGCGCATCAAACGCGTCTTGTTAATCTGCATTTGGTGGTCTTGGTACTTTGGCACAAACCTCTGTCATTTTTGCGAAGAATTCTTTGAAAGAACGACATATGTATGTGCCGAACTCCCGGGACCACCAAATGCAGCTTGTGAAGACGCGTTTGCTGCGCCATATTTCATTAAAATCTGTTTCCTATTAAGGAAAATATCAACTAATACTTACTTTGGAATGGGCGCGCTTTCAACACTTTCAGCCATTGTTGTTGTAACCACGTGACCATGGACCTTGTTTATACGCCCGTTTGAATAAAAGGGACGTATTATGTATTCACGTTGGGCGGCGGGCGGGGGCACAGCTTGTGACTAGAGCTCAGCAATAACTAGAGTTCTACTGGATGGATCATAATCAAATTTGGTAAACATGTTTAAAATGGTGAGACAAAGAACGCTATTGATTTTCAAAATTTTCTGATGACATATATCCTTGGTGGCCATTTTTCATTTTCACATTCTGTATCGGTATCTACGCAATAACCCGAATTCTACTTGACGGATCGTAACCAACTTTGGTAGACATGTTTATCTTGTTGACTGGCCATGTCTCGACAGGCGTATAGGGACCTTCGACACACATGTCTTTTGTTGTCTGTTTATTTATTTATTTCGTTTTTTCATCAATGAACACAGTGGAAATAATTCTCAAGTGCTACCAAACTATGTTTTTATTGAGAAAGAAGACGAAATGTAAAACAATAGCCAACAGCAATTTTTGTTTCCCACGTTCTAAGGGTTAGTGGATGTACTGCATTTTCACTGGGATAAGCTTGGTGGTTGTGTCACATTGTGGCCCATGTAAGTGACTACATGTATAAATGGGGAGATTTTGTCTTATGTTTATGCCTCACAGCGGTTGTGGAGGGGACATTTAGTGTTACCCTTGTCCGACCGAAGTGTTCTTCCTGTCGTCATGCTAGCACCACGACTTCCAAGAGTGGCTTGCTGCTTGTCCTCTATATGTAGGGAGGGGGGTGGGGGTGGAGTGTAGGGTGCAACCTAAATGTGGGGGCCAACCTAAATGTTGGCGTTGACCTACTGGTATGTTGATCATTGATCAATATTTCCACTGGCTTCGGTAGCAATGTATCGCTCACAAAGCTGGGCAGTGTGTGCATTAATTCTAACAGCTGGAATACTCATCGGACCTGTGACATAAAAAAAAAAAAAATCCATTGAAAAAATCCCATTATCCCACCCACCTAGTGGGTGGGGTAATGTGATTTTTTCGTGTCACAGGTCCGAGTCTTCCAGCTGTGGAATGTGATGCTGGATTATCTGGGCCTGCACAGACGGCATGTAAAACAGTATTTGTGTTGACTTAGGGATTACTCGTACAAATATATTTTTAATGTATATATTGTTTTGTTTTTAATATCTCCTATCTATGCCCAAGATTAACCAGACATATATGTATTTGTATAAAGACACCTCATAGAATATTGGGTGGCACAAAATCTACTAGTGTATCCACCAACACCCCGGAGTGTAGAAATAAGCAAATTAGATCAAACTAGATTTGTCAGTAAGCAGGGGCAGATTTCCGCAAAGGGAAAGAGAAGTTAAGTTTTATTTCTTTTTCTAAGTTTCTAAGTCCGTGACCTTGACCCCTGGCATAAATGGGGGTCGTAGGTTTGTTGTAGAATGATATATGAGTGTCAGAGAAGGGGCGGGTAAAATATGAAAGATTTGCGCAAAGGGAAAGAGAAGTTGAAAGGAAATTTACAATTGTTAAGTTTTGTGACAGACGGAAAGACGGACGTTCTTACAGTACTATACTTATGTGGCTTATCACATGTTAAATATTAGCCACATAAATCGATTTTTAGCCACATAAAAGGATTTTTTAGGTGGCTAATTGTAACCAACCCTATCCTTTACTAAGTCCATAACCCTGTGGGGCTAGCCACATAAGTACCCTAATGTGTGCCCGGACGGACGGACAGACGGACAAGCTGACTCCAGTATACCCCCCCACACAACTTCGTTGCGGGGGGGTGGTGTATAACAAACAATCAGCCAGTATTTCAATCCATGGTTGGAACAGAGGATAAACCTATCAAAAATGTATTTAAAGGTACATACCCACTCGGTAGGCACAAAATGTGCTTTATATCAGACATATTCTGGCAAAATAAACATTCATTCACCATTACCACACATATTGATTGGCATTATTATACCTGTATTTACCTGTACCCGCAGCTGGTACCCCTCAGGTTCCCGGCCGCGGAAATGGGGTAAGCGGTATGGCATCCATTACAACCCCATATGTTCTCTTGATGTGTTTGTCAATTCGGTTTTTAAACATGTTTATGCTAGTGGCACTTACTACACTGAGTGGCAAATTGTTCCAGGCCAAGATTGTTCTCTGTGAGAAGAAACTTTTACGTAGGTTTAGCCTGCTGTAGTTCATATAGAGCTTGTGAATATGTCCCCGTGTAGATTCGGTTAGGTTTCTTTCGAATAGGTGATGTTCCAGGATACATTCTCGGCCGGTTAAAATCTTGAAGACCTCGATCATGTCACCGTGATGCCTTCTAAGTTGAAGAGATGAAAGATGTAAAATTCTCAGCCTTTCAGGATATGGTTTTTCTCTTATTTCAGGAATCATCCTTGTTGCGCGACGCTGGACTTTTTCCAGAAGCTGAATATCTTTCATTAAGCAAGGGCTCCAGGCCTGAATTGAATATTCTAGATGGGGCCGTACTAGCTGCTTATAAAGCCTGACGATGATGTCTTTCCGCTTGTACACTATACGTTTTATATCAGACAATAACTTTCCACACTGATATCAGGGACGATAACCGGGTTTCCTTAAAATGTTAACGAACATTACTATTTATACTCTGTATTTATTTTTTGATTTATCATACTTTATAATCTGTCGAAAATATTATTTTTTAATGCGACGCATTTAATTAGTATAAATAATTAAAAAATACCATGCCTCATTTGCATATGAAAATAGCCCGATACCAACGTGCGTCACTATCAGTAAAATAAATATTACTAAATGATTATATCTGTATAGCGGCCACTCGTAATGTTTAGAACTGGTGGAATAGTGACACAACTATACACTTATTTAATTCCTATAAGGAACAGTTTGTGCCTATTGAGTGGGCATGTACATTTAAGGACCCGTGGGACTCGTGCTCCTCAAATGATTCAAACTTTCAGTGCTTCGTAAATGTGGTGAGATATAATATGTCTAACATATAAGGGAACATTCTCTTGTTTCTGTATCCGAAAAGTCGCATCTCGGCCATCTTAGTATGTACAAGCCATCAGCAGGGCTCCAGATAAGGAATTAGTAATTGAATATTGTCACTCCGTCGTTTGTGAAGCAATTGGGTATTTCAAAATTTGAATTGGGTAAAATTAAAGCACACTACTGTTTACACATCAACAGACAGAAATTATTGAATAGCTTGCTTCCAAAGGAAAACATGTCTTGGCATTTCATTAGAATTGTCTCCTTGGAGACAATTCTAATGAAATTCCAAGATGTGTTTCATGGAAAATAAGAAAAAATATGCTATATTTGTGGTCTGTTTATTGTTTTCTGCAGGTACCACAAAATTTGTATTGCTTTTTGATACTCGCTACTTCCGATTTCAATTGGGTATTTAAGCAAATATGCAGCTTATCTGGAGCTCTGCATCAGTCAGATTCACCTATTATATTGTTGGACAGACAGCAAAAATAAGACGGATAACTTATAAAATTTGTTATTGTTCAGAAATAATTATTTACAACGTGCTATCAATTATCTCATGCCAGCGTGTACACCATGTTTGATGCATGCGTTATTTTGTCATTTCCAAAATCTGCAAAGGCCATGTTGCACTGTAAATAGTCCGGTCACTCGACTACTACAGGTATGACATTGACGTAAGCTACATGTAACGGATAGTATGTCGTAAATAATTAGTTTTGGAACATATTGCACTAAATTGTATTACATATAGTGTATCTGTCAAATTGTCAGCTGTGTCCGTCAAACGCTACAAGACGTGTTCTGTCAAATTGTCAGCTGTGTCCGTCAAACGCTACAAGAGGCGAAACTGGCCGATAGCTTTTCCATGCTAAAATGTCTCGGATGGCAGCTCAAAGCACAGTATAGTATAGTGTACATAAAGAAGAATAGGGTCAGACATACTTTATACAAATGTTCAATCACATTTACGAAGCTATGATAATTATTTTAAACAAATGATGTTCTCTAAAGTCGGTCCTTAATGTCAGGGATGGATCCTGGATTTAGGATTAGAGGGGCGTGGATTCTCAATTGTAAATGAGCCACACATGATCGTCGACTTCCCTAAAATCTGTCGTGGGGCGCCTGTATGTCAGATAGTGCTAGTGGAATAATATAATGGCAACTCATTGAAATCACAATAGTATACAATTGTTTGTTCAGTGTTGGTATGGGCTGTTTGCTCCCCAGGAAACCCATTCCATGTGGAATACCCATACAGTGGAACCTCTCTAAACCGGACACCCTGGGAGGTCCCCAGGGTGTCCAGTTTAGAGATGTTCCACTGGAAACGACTAGACACGACTATGCCCAGGCATACGGCTGTGCTTTGCATCAGCAGAGATAGAAGACACGGACTCGGACAGAGACGGACTGTGTGTCCAGTTTAGAGAAGTTCTACTGTATATGGCTGTCACTGGAGAAATGGGGCCGATGGGATTTGCGGCCTTTGTACCTCCTGTGCAAATAGCACACTTATGGAGCCTGATAATGATCTATAGTATTGCACAGGCCGATCTGGATCTACACTGGTCACGAAACCCATAAGCCCCATTTCTCCAGTCACAGCCACATATATGGGTAAAAGAAATTCTAAATATGAACGAGACGTTTAACGAGTGGTAACAACATGGGTTTTGGAGGGGGCGTACCAGGCTAGTATTTTGATCAAGATTATCAGGCTCGGCTTGGACACGGTCGGAATTCCTCAACGAGCATCTTAATTCCTACACGTTTCCCAGCCTTGCCTGATAAACTTGATATCAAAAGACACCTACCTGGTATTCTCTATGGCTGCAGCAAGGCTACTCAAGTGAATGTAAATACAAAATATACGAAACCTTGTGCTGTTGCTGCAACTGGGCGTGCCATTTTTGAGACCCGTGCACCTTGTCGACTCGTAATCTTACCTTCAGCAGACTGCATGTAGCATTGGATTATTCTGGTGAGCAGGTTCCGAGAAATGAACTGAAATATATGGTGTCTTAAAAAACAAGAAATGAGGCAAAGCCTCGAAGGTTGCATTTTCACAAAGACTTGTACAACAAGAAAATGTGGCCTGTCGGCACGAATGTCGAATGCCCCTAATTAACCAAAAGTGATAAGTATTCATAAGTACAGTTGTGAAGGTCAAAAGGTCATGGTCATATTAAGGACAGTATGGATGTGTGGCATTTGTGCACAAGTGTGATGTATTGACATATTGTAGTAATCCTTGAAGGGATATAGAAGATATGACTGAATTGAGAAACTCTGGGAAACTTCTTAATGAGTGAGTGAGTGAGTGAATAGGGTTTAACGTCCGCTTTTCTGACATAGAGGTACAAGCCTCAGGGAGTCTACACGCAGACGGGTCAACGGGGTCGAGTCCCGTATCCACCTGTCCAAGGGGGGTAAATCCCAACTTCAGAACTCAATATTTACAATCAAAATATATATTCAGTCCTGAAATTAGAACAACCTGATCTGGTGCCAGGCCCTCGCCACACCAGCATCATTTATCCCATCCCCTAAAAGTAATAGGATTAGCGCTAATCTTACTTTTATATATGGGGCATAGCCCGACTCAACTCTCACATACAAGAAAGCCAAAAATGTACACGAGGGCCAAATCCGGTATAGTGGGTTCCGGAAAGTATGAACCCAATCGTTAAGCCAGTTTAGTCGCCTTTTACGACAAGCAATGGCTACTGCAGCACTATTCTCAGGATCAGTTGATCCCACCCCGGTGCCTGCACGGGGCAAACTTCTTAATGTGTGAAAAAGTTCAAAGTTGAGAAGGTCAAAAGCTCAAGGTCATATTAAGTATTAAGGGCAGCATGGATGTGTGGCATTTATCCACAGGTATAATGTGTTCAAATATCTAAGTAATCCTTCAAAGGATATAAAAAAGCTACTAATGAACCGTAGCAAACATCTGACTAACGTTATGTATCGAGAGATATGCAGAAGTTTTGATGGACATGACCTATATTTCAAGATCATCTGAATGACCCAGGATGGTTAGGTATCAATGTAAGCAAGTTACTGATGACATTTGGTGGAAATCCGAAACGTACGAGGACCTGGAGATATGTGAAATTTGGTCCTACTTCCAAGGTTTTAACGGACTTTACCTATATTTCAAAGAAACTATATATTGCAGTTGACAAGACATACCTGTGGATATTGTTTTCCATCCAACACGGTTTACGCTTGAATCTCCAAATTTGGCAATTGTAAGGTTTCTTTCGGGATTTTTTTTTTTTTTTTTTTTTTTTTTTGTGGTGGGCATATCCCACATCTTTTACATGTACACAAATCAACAATCATTTTTTTAATTTATTTTTTTTACACAATCATTTTTTTTTCTTTCCCACCACTGGCACATTTTATGATACTTTTTTTATGTGCCCCAGTACACACATTTTATGTGTGCGCTTTTTTCTTCATCACTACATCAATCAATTCTTCAATCAAATACATTACAATAATGTACAAATACATGTATTTTACAATTTATCTGGCAAATGTGATTTTAACAATTTATGAGATGAGTAATGTAAGGCCATAGAAACCAGTACTTTGGTTCTCAGATACCGCCGCATCAGAAAAAAACAAGCGCGTCAGAGCGTTTTATCACTGGAGAAATAATAACATATTGAAAATTCAATTGTGACGAAAATCTACTGATATTTCACGTCTAAAGAGGTTGTAGTAACTTTACTGAACACACATATGTGAACCACATGTTAAATTGGCTAGCAAAATGCATCTGGCGACTTCAAAAAATCACAAACGAGGATCTCGTACAAAAAGTATATTAAAAAAGCCGCCCTCCGGCATAATTTTCTGCAACCTCTATGTCTGAGAACCAAAGTACTGACATTTTACTACGCTGAGTTAAATGTTGTCATCTGCTGGAAATGGAGACGATTCTCGTGTGCTGTCAAAACCAGTTTTTTGTTAAGAATTAGAGCAAAAATTAAAAATTTCCGTCAACAGCGTAAGAAGGGTTAATCATGTTATGGCCTAATGTACACATTTTGTTATTGGCCACCTGCAACGAGAAAAATTGGCTTATTGAGTTTTGTACTAGTATAGTTTTACCATTGTATTGTACTCATGCAGCCGGATACTGATTTTTATCAGGTAAACAAACTTTGAATTGGCTGAATACGTACTCACTGACAACATAATATTGTATCAGGCATTGACTTGATACGCGATACAACAAATTGAAGGACGACATATCATTGGTCGAACGGTTTCGTGTGACGTTACCGAATGACGTCGGTGTAATGACGCAACATGAACAAGTTTGCACTCTTTACAATGAAAACCACGTCCTAATTGCTCATTCTGTAGCGTAAAACGTTACCTGATAAATAGAATACCGTGCTAGTGTCTTTTGATGTCAAGTTTATCAGGCTTGGCTCGGAAGAGTAGAAATTCCTCGGTGAGCCTCGGAATTCCAATACGTTTCCTAGCCTCACCTGATAAACTTGATATCAAAAGACAATAACCTTGATTCTCTATAAGTGCTTATAAGAGGCATTTGGAATACTTTCCCAGGCGGATAATTAAACAGAGTAGACCCTGACCTGTCAGCATTGGGAGCCATACTAGTTGCAAACTAAATAAGCCTCATCGCAAGTCGCATTCATCGACGAAAATTGCAAGTTTATGACATTTTTTTTGCAATAAATCCATATACTGTAATAACCCTAAATATTTGGACACAATTTGCTTTGGGAAACCCCTATTAAATAGGGGTTTCCCAAAACAAATTGTATCCAAATACATTGTTATTGTGATTAAACCAGTACCGCCATAATAACCATCAATATTGGAACGCTCACTGTTGTGGGGAAACCATATATTTCTATGCGTTCCCCCAAATAAATGGTGTCCAAAATATTTAGGGCTATTACGGTACTTTACAGTCTACATGCGTTGAAGTCGGTCGGGCCACCATAAAACATTCGAGTAAACCTACATTGAGCATAACCGTACCTGACCAGACATTGAAATATTTCCTTGAACTCACAAACTTTCCGTGAGTTACGCTTCCACAACTATATGATTATTTGTTATCTTCACTATAGCAAGGTGCATGATCACGTGGTTATAACACTTCATCATTTGATGGCAGGAGCAGAAAAGGGATAACCTTTTGACTTTTTGACGGCCATCTTGGAAGACAGAATCAATTGATTTAAAAAACTGCATCAGAGCAATCATCTCGTTGATAAGTTCCGATTTGATATATAACATGACCATATCTGGTTAAGAATGAAATTTGACCTCTGATCCTCGAGCCATAACCATTGACCACTTATCACTATAATATCCCTTTCTGCCTTATAATATCCCTTTCTGCCTATCAACGAGACGTTAATTAAAGGTGTTGCCAACACATGAACATACATGGGCGAACACTATATCCCTTCCACCCTCCGAGCGAGGGGATAATAATCGGCACACTTTTAATTTGCGCAAAAACATGTTTATTATATGAATATAAATAGAATATGGACTCAACTGATTACTACTATAATCCTGAACTGAGGGTGATGAAGTTTGTGTTTCACATAATAAACACTGTTAGCCCTTTCAACCCTATATAACTGGAATGGACTGTGTGATATGTTAATTTAAGGACCAGTTCAATCATCACAAAATGATTTTCAGACTAGAAGGGGGTGTGCTTTTTGTCTAAAAAAAATGTGAAAAATATAAAACTTACTTGCGAAAAGTACAGATCCTGATGAGACGACTCATTACGAGCCAGCTCATCTAGATCTACATTGTTTGCAAACACTGCTGAAGAGGTATGTAGTGTTGAAAGGGTTAACGATAACATGACGAATAATGAATCAATGAATGGGGTTCCAAGATTGTTTACACAGCAATATATTCCGATATGAACAACGAATGGTAATGGATGATGGTGAATCTTGTTTCTCTAGTGTCCCAAGCCTCCTCATTGCTGCTGCCAATGTTACCATGGTGATGATGAATTCTGGTGACCTGGTCGTACATGGGCATCAGTAGTTCCATGTGATGAGTTTGTCTACAAGGGGGCAGATCTGCGCCAGACAGTGGTCAATGTTTCCACAACCATTCATGGTCAATGTTACCACACTCTCACAGCGGTCAATATTTCCACGACAGTGATCAATGTTACCACGACCGTTTGCTGTCATTCTCACAGCGGTCAATGTTATGTCTCCACGACGTCGGTGGTCAATGTTTTCCACGCCGTCGGTGGTCAAAGTATCCACTAAGTCGGTGGTCAATGTTACACACGACGTCGGTGGTCAAGGTTTCCACGACGTCAGTGGTCAATGTTTCCAAGACCGTTCGCTGTCACTCTCCTCGTCTTCATCTTCCCCAGCCAGCAAAGCCTCCTCGTCAATCTCGTCCAAGTTCAACTACAACAGGACAATCAATGTCGTTTTAACCCTATATGAGACAGGTCATGCGATTGTGTACCATAGAACATGTGCGACACTGAATTAAACATATTTACAGAAACTGTGATATTTTCTGTAAATGACGTAGAACGATGAAATGTGCATAGCATATGCGCATTTGCTATGAAAATTTAGTCAACTTTCGAAGTCATTTACGGAAAATATATTAAAAGTTGTAAATATTTTTCAGGAGATATCACGCATGTTCTTAGGTACAAATTGGCTCATATGTGGCTGTGACTGCAGAAATGGAGCTTATGGGATTTGTGACCAGAACACAAATAGCACACTCATGTAGCCTGATAACGATCTATATTGCTCGTTAGAAGCATGACGGGTGGTTCATTGATGGAATGGCAAAAATTGCAGATCCCGATCAGACTGTGCGGATGCGCAGGCTGGTCTGGATCTACACTGGTTGCAAAACCCTTAAGCCCCATTTCTCCAGTCACAGCCACATAGTCACATACCAGTTATTCTAGGAAACACATAAGAAGAACTGGCAAAAAAAACACAACACAAGTCCTCAGTGACCTTGACCATGGGCGGTTGGATGTGGGTCATATGCATAGCAAAGCACCATTCCTAGACACACATTGTGGCCAAATATTATCAAAATTGGTGAAGCGTTTCAGGAGTTATTGTAAATGAAAGGTATTACTGCACGCACGTACATACGCATGTACATACATGGACTAACACTATATCCCCTCTTGCCTATTGGCGAGGGGATAATCATATGATTTCCCATAACAAAGGATGTTCTAATCAGGGCTTCTAAAATGTTCGGTTTCTCGGTTCTGAACCAATTTTTGAAATCTCGGACCGATTTAGATTTGCAAAAGTTTGGTCTGAAAAAAATGCCAATGCCTGTCTCACACGTGTATATGTATTGCTTTTGACACCTGTCATGTCTACCATACAAATTTATCCAGAACAGTGCTTCACTAGACTGTAAAATAAAGATCGACCTGTAATTTCGCTGTTTACACTGTCAATTAATATTAACATCAAGCATAGTTAATCAATTCATATATCTTCCGCATCGGTCGCAGCCAAATCTGCTTTCGGGCTTAACATTGTTTTGAATAGCATAGTTTTTTTTAATGCTGATTTTGCACGTCTAGACCTTCTACTTTTGGAATCCAACTGATGACAAGTCGTCATCCTTCAGCGTTTTTAGAAACCTGTATAACTTCAAGATGGCCGCCAAATAGATGAGCGTAAAATGGATGTATTTGATATAGTGATACTAACAGGTAAAAGAGCTACAGTTAAGGTGCGTAATTTTTATTTGGGGTGAAATTTTGTCATTTATTCTCCAAAAATGGCAAGTTGGGAGTGCTTTAGAATCGTCTCATTGAGACGATTCTAAAGCACTCACAACCTGCCATTTTTGATGGAGAAATAAGAAAGTTACCCACAAATTACGCACCTTAACTGGAGCTCTGCTAAGATATGAGAAAAATCCAAGATGGACGCCAATTGTACATAATTTACTAATTCATCACTTGCAAGGAAGTCAGTTTTCTAATCTTGGGTGTATTGAGAGAATGAATGTTGGTTCTTGTAACTTTGCTGTGAAATTGGATAATAGTGTACAAAATGTTCCATAAACTACAAGTACCTCTGCATCGGCGTCATCATTATCTCCCGAAACGGTGCTGCTACTCCGAGTGAACACTGGCTTGGCAATGTGCCACACCAACTTCAACGTCTTCGTTTTGAACTTGCTGCCATATAGCATACCCTGAAAGGGGAAAAAGTGAAAGTGAAAGTGAATGGTTTAACGTCCCAGCAACAGCTAAGGTCGAATAGAGACGGGACCACAGAAAGTATCACCCGACAGACCAGTGGGATGGAAATTATATGTAAGTATTTTTCACGCCTAGGGCGAGGATTGAACTCACAATCTCCAGTATTGAAAGTGGAGGCAATACTAATAGAATGGTCGCCATCCAATAAAATGGGCCTGACAGCATGTGCGACCAACATACCTCTATATCAGTAGGTGCACCTGCAGTGTGAACAGACCCCACAATAAGTGAAGTTGCATGGCAGCTATCGGCACAATAGATCTTACGCCAGGACAAACTCTATAGACCATTAATCAATCTATGTTTAGCACTAGTGACCTTGACCTTAGGGTGGATGAACTCCACCTTCAGTAGGTAAGTTCATCCAACTGATATCAACATATCAAGAATGCATTAACCCTTAGACCGCTATCTTATTTTTTTTGTCGTCTGCTGTTTATTTTCTATTTTCCAATTTTATCATCAAAAACATGGTTTGACAGCACTTTAGAATAATTTACAACATGGTTTGACAGCACTTCAGAATCATTTCCATTGGAAATGATTCTGCAGTGCTGTCTAACCATGTTTTTATTGAGAAATAAGGTACAATATAAAAGCAACAGCAGCGACAATTGTTGTGAGTAGCGGTCTAAGGGTTAAGTAGCATTGTTAAGGATTTAACAGTCCGTTAAGCTATCTGGCTTTGAGTACATTGTTAAGGATTTAACAGTCCGTTAAGCTATCTGGCTTTGAGCAACCGGGCCAAGGCATACAAAATCTGAATAAGGAATACAAATCTTACCATTTCAGCGTCGTGGCGAGTTTTAAATGCAACTATTGCACTGGGGACAGGCGACATGTTGAACTCAGTTTTCTCCACCTCTCTCATATTCTGCAGAAAATACATAGCATACCGTAATAACCCTATATATTGGCACACATGTTATTCCGGCAAACGCATGTGACTAGAAATTGACGCTTGTCCAGAAGCACAGGTTTATCCCCCTACACGCAGCAAAAATAGAGGGAGGAAACTAATCTGTTAGTAAGGTCAGAGTTGTCATTCTTACACATGACACACCTTTGGGTCGTGGTCTATGCACGAGTTATGCTCCGGACATTAAAATAGCACGTAAAAGAACAAAGGGAGCTAACACAAAAATTAGTGAGGCAAGAGTTGTCAGTCTTGCATAAGACACACCTTTATGTAGTGGTCTATGATTGTGTCAAGTTTCATGAAAATATTCAAAAGGCTATTCGAGCTGTGTTCCGGTAAGTAAAAAAAACAAAGGGAGGTAACTTGGAAATTACTGAGGCAAGAGTTATCATTCTTGTGCGAGACACACCTTTGCGTCGTGGTCTATGCATATGTGAAGTTTCATTAAAATATTCCAAATGGTATTTGAGTTATTACAAGAAGTGTGTCGCGGTCGCGGACGATGTTCGGTGTCAAATCATGATTTCGTCCGGGGATACAATTATATGGTTTCCCACAACAAATAGTGCCACACTGTCTCAGAGCGCATGGTTTTACTGGTTTATCGCAGCAACAATATATTTGGACACAATTTGTTTTGGGAAACCCCTATTTTAATTATTTAATGATGTCTAACGGCCTGTCAACAGGTAAAGTAATTTTGGGCCACATTTATAATGAAATCCTTAACCCTTTCGCCACAGGCCTGTATAGTGGTATTGGCAAATAGTGTAGATCCAGATGAGCCAGCCCATAACGAGCCATCTCATCCAGATCTGCACTTTTTAGTAATTTTTCTTTATTTTTGAGAATAAAAACACCCAATTTTCATAAATGGATTAGTCTGAAATCATTTTGTGACAATTGGATTGGTTGCAAAATTAACATATCAAAATCCATTCCAGTTACTTAGGGGTGAAAGGGTTAAATGGGGAATACTCTGCTGGTTTAAATTAGCGTTATATTCACTTATTTTCTCGTGCGCACATATACTGGAAAAAGGTCATACATGAATGAAAGCATATCCGCAGTAGTTCGTAATTGTGTCAAGGCATTATTCAACTCGCTGAAATATCACACGTAGAAAATATGACAGTGTGTAATAAAACTTGTGTTACTCACGTCTAAATGAGCGACCATATCATCCTTCTCCTCAGCAGTGAAGCCAGTGACCTCGATGACCCTGGGCCGCCTGTCCAGTGTCCGACTAGCGACCGCCGCCTTGCCCAGCAGGGCCCCCCGCCCGCGCCCAATGACGGGGGCTGGGGCCGCTATCCCCGCGGCGACCCAGGTGGTGGCTGCCCGACCCCGTGCCACCGACCCCCGGCCCCGCCCGCGACCCAGCAGTCCCATTGAGTTTGCCTGTAAGGGATAGCACATATGAGACACACCATGTGATTCTATACCTGACATCTGCATAATTTCATTAAATACGTTTACAAAATTTACAATATTTTTCATAAATAAAGTCGAAGGTTGACAAAATGTTCAAAGTACATGTACATACGGAATATAATTCCATATACGGAAATTATTGTAAAGTTTGTAAACTTATTTCGTGAAATTTCGCAGATGTCCGAAGGTACAAAATCCCATGGCGTGTCTCATATAGCTCCTGATCAAATAGCCTGTAAGGTGGGCATTTGTAGCCATCGCTGGGGAAACAGGGGTAATGGGATTCATTATACAACAATCCATCTGCAATGTTCACGGAGGTTGAATACAACAAATCACCTTAACGTTTGTCGTATTTTGTACTCCTACTTTTCATAATCAACGAGTATTCTGCTAAATAAGTGCATAAAATACGCCAATACGCACTTTATCTGCAGCTCTGCTTACGTGACAAGAAACGGAAATTAAAAGAATTTACCAGATCGTTCAGATTTTAAATGCACTAAGTATGTGACGTTGACATTGGGCTTAGTGGGAGCCCGAATATAGTAGAATTTTCACAGCACACAGCATGATAGAGGTCCATCAGAGTATATGTGTGTATGTATGTGTGTATATATGTGTGAAATATGAAGCAGTCGCCTGCATAGAAAGAGAAAGTATAAGAAATTTAAGAATCATATGATGATCAGGGGCCCTACACTAAACTTCGTACCAAGTGCAAAATTATGATTTTTCGACAACGTTTTCTTGTAAACAATTATTGGATTTACATTTATTGAGCATAGGCTGCATTTGCAGCCTATGCTCAATAAATGTATATCTATCAATTGAAATTTCCAGAGTATCCTAAATTTGCACTTACGAACATCTTAGTCGTAAAAAATTTAGTGAAACGGGCCCCAGCGGTTCCCCAGGTCGTTAAGTGAGTTATTGCTGTGGCGTGCCAGCCTGTATAAACTGACCAGTTTAGTGAGTTCATTCAGTTTCCTCTTCAGATCTGCGGTGTCCTCGCCGCTCGTTGTCTTCGTCATCAGTTCCAGCTCGACGTCCAAGATCTCCTTCTTCGCCTGTTCCGGAGATTTCACCTCTGCGGACGTCTGTCTCTTCATGACGACTTTCCGCACACCCAACTCCCCCTTCAGCTTCTCTATACTATCTGTGAGGCTTTTCAGGGTCTGCAATAGAAACACGGGCATCGTAATCACTAAGCTGTGCTCCTGGCCACCTTGATAATACAAGAAACGCCGCCAATGGTTTGTTTGTTTGTTGTTGGTGTTTAACGGCCTATCAACAGCTGAGGTCATTTATGGCCGGGCCAACATGTTCGATCCCGTATTCAACCTGCTGCATTGGGGGGAAATTTTTCAGTTTTAGGATAAATTTATTAATTTTTATTATACTGAATTTATTGATATACTGTACTTGAACACTTTAAAAATATCTGTGCCTATTTCAACAACATTGCAAAGTATACTTACCTATCAAAGTATACTTTGAGGGAGAAATGTTCAATTTAAGGATTTTATTAATTTTATTATACAGAATTTTGGCTGTGATAATGTAATAAATTCAGTATAATAATTCTGCATACATTTAATCATCAAATATATGCAGTCGTTAGTTCTATATGAAATAATGCATTTCAGGAAAAATAAATTATTACTCCCTCAAAATATACTTTGCTAGAAAAGTATACTTTGCAATGTTGGTGAAATCGGCTACAGGTCTCCAGTCGGGATTCCGATAAGGATGAATCCAGGTCGTTACATTACCCATCACATGCTCCCACCTGCCACCCACACAGTCTGATCAGGATCTGCACTGTTTGCCATTCCATAAATGAAACACCATCATGCTTCTAACGATACATACCATTATCTACAGGAGTGTGCTATTTGATCAGGAGTTAGACTGGCATGAAGTGCTATAAGTCCCCTTTCTCCAGTCACATATACGTAGAAACAAGTAAGTGTTCCTAGAAGTTCTCTACTTACAGTCATAAAACTATTTTTCTCTTCACCCTTCATTGTAGCTTTATTCTTATCCAGTCTCGTAATCAGCAGCTGCAAACGTACACACGCCAAGTTAGTGCGCATTACGGTATCAGGGATTCCGCTGGCGATCGCCACTTTCGCAATTGGCGATAAAAATAAACATTTGGCGATAAAAAATTACAGTTCTTGAAAATAATAAAAACAATTTTTGAAGTGGCGATTTTTTTATTTTCCCCAGCGGAATCCCTGGGTATGGCCAATATTTGTTGACATGCAATGGCCCCACTGGCAGCCGGAAAAACACAGAAGGACGGAGGATAGTGGATTTGTCACAGCATGATAGAGGACCATCAGAGAATTGTACATGCAAAAGGAAACAGAAATGATTTATAGAAATTTACCCGAGTGTTAAGGTTTTGCACGCACTAAGTATGTGACCTTGACCTTGGGTTTAGCAGGGGCCGAGGATCATGGATATGTCACAGCATGATAGAGGACCATCAGACGAATGCATGTGTGACATATGAAGCAGGTACGAAAAAGGAAATTTACGAGAGCATTACGTTTGTGATGTACATATGTCAAGGACGAGACACGTACAGTCGCCTGCAACACGATAGGCCCACCTCACCATTCGGTAAAAACATGCCATGGCAAGGTTAATATTCTATTAACAGATAGTAGGTAATATTTATCCCGGCAACACAGTGCGTATGTGCCGTGAAACACGGTGCCGTGAAACATTTTTTATATCCTGTCAATACGACCTAATCACTGCGTATGAATATGTGCGGTGGCTGGGTTTTTTTTTTGCATTTTAAAGCCATTTGTATGTGTTGACGGGATAAATAGAATAGTAGGTTAGTGCCGTGAATGGGAAAAATATCAAGCGCAGCATGGAAACGGGATGTGCTCGGCAGAGCCTCGCCCATCCCGTTTCCCAAGCTTTGCCAGATATTTTTTCCCATTCACGGCACTAACCTACTATTCTTTATATGATTGATAGCAGTTCTGTGAACATTTCAGTGACAATCTGAATCAATTTGGCTGAAATCAATCACACGTCTTCCAATATAGACGCTGGCATCTTTATTCATTCAACAATTCAACAGTTCAACCATTTTCGTTACGTATTGCGGTGCATGTGCCCGTTTTGGAATGCAAGATGGATATCGTATAAAGTGGACATAAATAGGGATTGTATGAGTGATGAATGGATTCACTTGGAGTCATTTCTGGCTGTGATAGGAGAAATGGGGCTTAGGGGTTTTGCGACCAGTGTAGATCCAGATTAGCCTGCTTCTCACATCATATATTGCATGTTTGATTCGCAGTACGCAGATTTTATTATATGCTGTGTGAATGTGCAACTGGTAAAGTTCTTTTCCCGACTACACAGCCAAGTACCTTTTGCTGTTCTATCTGTTTCTCCAGCAGCAGCCTCTTGTGTTTCTGGATCTCCAACGACTTCTGTACGGCCTCCTGGAGACAAGTATAGAATAAGGTCATGCAATTTTTTACTCTGTTAAGCGTCCAACAAGATCTTCAAAACCTACATACGTATCCGGTAAAAACAATCAAAGACTGGACAGAAACAAAGGTAAATTTATGTTAAAAACTTCCTCAACCCTTTGCAGTGTGCAAAGGGTTGAGAAAGTTTTTAACATGAATTTAACTTGCCGCCAGCAAATTTAAAAAAAAATAAACATACACTGATTAAACTTTATATTATTAAATGCAAATTCATGAACAAATTTAAACCTTGGACAAGTCCGCAATCAGTTTTCCTATTTCTTGACCAGTAAATAGTTTTAAATAGCATGCACAGTGTGTGTTTTATTTTTAAATAAACACTCTCAAACCTACCCGCACGAGGACGTTTAACAAAGTAAGAATTTAATATGGCCTAACTGCAGTTCTTCAAAACATCACAGCTACAGTAAAGCAGGATGGCATGTCTGTTCAAATGTCAAATAGCAAGCAGTTCCGTGAATAGGAACAGAAATTAAAAGAAATTTACTCGAGCGTTAAGATCTTGATTTAATTGTGTTTAATGGACTGTCAACAGCTAAGATCATTTTAGGCAGGGTTAACATGGTCGGATCCCATATGTTACCTGTTGTGATGGGAGGCAAATTCCAAAATCATAACTGAATATTTACATAAAAAATAAATATATACAGCCCTGAAATTAGAATAACCTGACCTGGTGCCAGTTCCTCACCACACCACGGTCACTTAGCCCCACTCCCCAAAAGTAATAGGATTAGTACTAACCTTACTACTGTTATAATGGGTACAACTGGATTCAACCTTCACGTATCACGAAGCCAAAAAAGTACCTGAGGGTCCAACCAGGGATATTGGGATTCCGTCAAGGATGAAACTCATTGTGAACTGTATGGCATGTGTGAAGTATCAAGAAGTGACGTGATCAGAAATAGAAATTATAACAAATTTCACTCAATGTTCAGTGTGTGAAAGCACTAAGATTGTGACCTTTACCATGGGGTAGGCGGGGGTCTGAGGGTCATGGATTAGGCACAACATGATGGAGAACCATTAAATATCAAGAAGTTGCATGAAAGGAAACAAGGAAACAAGTTTTCAGACTTTTGAAGACCGACCGACACAGACTACAACACCGGGGGTATGGCATAAGCACTCATTCGTGCTAAAAATGATACATTCTCACATTCTCACACTGTGTATAGTACAAATCTGTAAAATACAGACGAAAAGCTAGAAATTGATAGGCACATCTGTATCCATCTCTGCCTACATGCAGTCAACTAGATGGCCATGGCCCGCGTGACGCGCCCGCCGAGGCTTTCATAGTATGCCGAAAAAAATTGAACCCAGACGTATGCATGTGTATCGCGTTGTCCGCAAGTGGGCATGATAAACAAGAGGGCCATGATGGCCCTAATTCGCTCCAGAGGAGAATGTGACATTGAGTTCATGTGTTTCAAAAAAAATTGTGCTATTTTTAGATGGCGGTCATCTTGGATTAAGCGATGACTCATTTTAACAAATCTGAAAATGCTTCACCCAAGGATCTTAACTTCCTATGAAGTTTGGCCAGCATCGGCCATGTGGTTCCTGAGAAAAAGACGTTCAAAATCTCGAATAAATGGACCTTTTGGTGGCCATCATGGATGTTATAATTATCCGATTCCGACAAATTTTGCACCAGAGCAATCGCCTCATCGATACCTTCAATTTGATATATGACATGAGCATATTAGGTCAAAAATAAAAATTTGACCCCACGGGCCACGTCCATTTTTGACCCCGGGGTCACCATTTTCACAACTTTGAAAGAGCATTGTAAATCGATCATTTCTACCAAGTTTAGTCGAAATCCGGACAGCGGTTCATGAGAAGAAGATTTTTTTAAGAATTTATGCTATTTTTAGACGGCGGCCATCTTGGATTAGCGATGACCTCCATTTTAACAAATCTGAAAAGGCTTCACCCATGGACCATAACTTTTAAGTTTGGCTACCATGGGCCAAGCAGTTCATGTGAAGAAGAATTTTGAAATCTCTTATAAAAGAAAGACCGTTTGACATTTCGGCGGCTCATCTTGGATGACATAACCATACGATTTCAACAAAAAATGTACCAGAGTGATCGCCTCATTGATACCTTCGATTTGATATATAACATGACCATATTCGGTCAAACATAAAATTTGACCCCAATTTGACCCCACGCAGAGCTGCCAACCCCATGTCTGTCACATGAGGAACAAGCAGAGAAAAAGGGGCTATTATCAGGAACACCACATATGTTTTCCGGAACACAAATCAGTACTCACTTATATGCATAAACTAAATTTCTTAGAGCCTTGTCTCGGCCACCATGACAACCGAAAAATCACAATTACACTGCTTGCAAGACGCAAATTCATCACCAAATTCATCACCGCGCTTTGACAGGACCAAATGGGGCCATGTATCGCTGTAATCAGTGATGAACATCTGTGTTATCCTAACTTCTTTCAATAAAAAAGACACAAATTCGTTGGCTGCACGCTTTGGAGCAGACAATTTATGAATTTACGTGATGAAGAAATCAATATCGCCGAGCGCTTGAAGCTACTATTACTACACAACAAGAATCAAAATGGTAAGCACCTAGGCGGTATGATTACGGGTAAATCAAAAAATAGGATTTATTGGCAGAATTGTGAAACAAAATTATTATTTCCAGATATTCCCGCGCTGATTTTTTTATAAATCGTACTTTTTAATTGTTGTCCGTACTTCCGTATTTCTAAAGTATTTTCCGGAACAAATACGGAAAAATCGGAACAGTTGGCAGCTCTGTCGACGGGCCGCGCCCATTTTTGACCCTGGGGTCACCATTTTAACAACTTTGAAAGAGCATTGTACATCGATCATTCCTACCAAGTTTCGTCGAAACTTGCGGTTCATGAGAAGATTTTTTAAGAATTTATGCTATTTTTAGACGGTGGCCATCTTGGATTAGCTATGACCTCCATTTTAACAAATATGAAAAGGCTTCACCCATGGACCATAACATTTAAGTTTGGCTACCATGGGCCAAGCGGTTCATGTGAAGAAGAATTTTGAAATCTCTAATAAAAAAACGACCTTTTGACATTTTGGCGGCCATCTTGGATGACATAACCTTCCGATTTTGACAAAAGAGTGCACCAGAGTGATCGCCTCATTTATACCTTCGATTTGATATATGACATGACCATATTCGGTCAAAAACAAAATTTGACCCCAATTTGACCCCACGGGCCACGCCCGTTTTTGATCCCGGGGTCACCATTTTAACAACTTTGAAAGAGCATTGTACATCGATCATTCCTACCAAGTTTTGTCGAAATCCGGTTGGCGGTTCTTGAGAAGAAAGAATTTGTGCTATTTTTAGACGGCGGCCATCTTGGATTACGTAATGACGTCATTTTAACAATTTTGTAATCCCCCTACCTAAGGACCATGACCATGAAGTTTGGTGACTATTTATAGGCCCAAAGACGTTTGAAAATGTTCACGGACGACGACGACGGACGACGGACACATTGCGGTAACAATAGCTCACATGAGCTTCGCTCAGGTGAGCTAAAAAGGGAGAAAACTAATATGTTAGTAAGGTTAGAGTTGTCACTTCTTGAGTCATAATCTTTGCATGCATGAAGTTTCATGAAAATATTCCAAAGGTTTCACAAGTTATGCTCCGGACACAAAATCAATGCGCAAAAAAAACAAAGTGAGATAATTTGAAAATTAGAGTATGGCAAGAGTTCATTTGACATTATTGCGCGTCACACATCTTTTTGTCGTGGTCTATGCATGTGTCGAGCTTCGTAAAAATATTCAAAAGAATATTCGAGTTGTGCTCCAGACACAAAATCAGTGCGCAAAAAAAAACAAAGGGAGATAACTCAAAATTAATGAGGCCAGAGTTATCATTCTTGCACACAACACACCTTTGGGTCATGGTCTGCACGTGTGAAGTTTCATGAAAATATTCCTAAGTGTATTTGAGTTATGCTCCGGACAAGAAATGTCTGCGGTGGACATGGACGCGGACAATGGTTCGACAAAGCACATCAACACAAGAATTGTGAGCGTGTCCAAGTCATTTGGCCTTGACCATCGGTATGAAAGCCACATAGTAGGCTAGAGAATGAAAATATGGATGATAATAAAGTATACGGTTGCAGAGATAATTGGTACCAGAAATCTTTAACGCAAATCTGACAGACAGAAATATGAAAAACTATATATACCTCAAGATATTTGGTATGCCTGGGGCATGAACATGAATTAGTTCTGTGAAAAGACACAGAAGTTATAAGAAATTTACCCAACGTTAAGTTTGTGGACGACGACGACGAAAATGTGTCGACTGTGCTGTTTTACCTGTTTTGCGGCATCAAGTTTCTTTACAGCTTCTATTCGAGAGATGAAGTCTGCCGCGTGGACAGCAGTGGGACTGACGAGGTTGCTTGACAACGGAGGTTTGGGTTTCTGCATGGCAGCAGGATTGTACACTGTCTTGCTGACACTGCCCATTGATGACGTGTATGCCACCTGCTAGAACACGATTGTAAATGGCATGTATACCCCCGGCTAGAACGCGATTGTAAATGGCGTGTATATCACCGGCTAGAACACTTTTGTAAATGGCGTGAATACCACCAGCTAGAACACGATTGAAAATGGCGTGTATAACACCGGCTAGAACACAATTGTAAATGGCGTGTATACCAATGGCTGGAACACAATTGTAAATGGCGTGTATACCACCGGCTAGAACACAATTGTAAATGGCGTGTATACCACTGGCTGGAACACAATTGTAAATGGCGTGAATACCACTGGCTAGAACACGATTGTAAATGGCGTGTATACCACCAGCTAGAACACGATTGTAAATGGCATGATACCACCGGCTAGAACACGATTGTAAATGGCAGGTTTGTTTGTTTGTTTATTAGTGTTTAACGGCCTATCAACAGCTAAGGTCATGTAAGGCCGGGCAAACGGGTTCAATCCCATTTTAACCTGCTGCATTGGGAGGAAAATCCCAAAATCAGAACGGAATATTCACATCGAGAACAAATATATTCAGCCCTGAAATTAGAATAACCTGACCTGGTGCCAGGTCCATACCACAACAAAGTCACTTGGCCCCTTCCCCTAAAATAGGATTACGAATATCGTAATACTCACATAAGGGGTATAACCAGATTCGACTGTCACATACAAAATGCCAAAGACGTATGTGAGGGCCAAACCAGGTCTCCAGTCGGGATTCCGGTAAGGATGAACCCCGATCGTTAAATTACCCATCGCGTGCTCCCACCTGCCACCCATGTAAATGGCATGTATACCACCGGCTAGAACGCGATTGTAAATGTCGTGTATATCACTGGCTAAAACACTTTTGTAAATGGCGTGTATACCACCAGCTAGAACACGATTGTAAATGGCGTGTATATCACCGGCTAGAACACAATTGTAAATGGCGTGTATACCACCGGCTAGAATACAATTATAAATGGCGTGTATACCAATGTAATGAACACAATGTAAATTTGTCACCGATTGCAGTAACTTGGCTCACAACCCTGTTCTTCTAAGTGTATACAGTACTATCTATACAGCGCATTCAGCTGCCATCTCCACCATTTTAGTATCTACCGACTAACAGTCAGTTTCACTCACTACGTGGAGCGTTTGATACAGACATCAAATAATATGGCAGAAAATCTAACAAGCAAATTTAGAAAATTTATATCCTCCGCAGAAATCAATCCAACAGCTATTCAAAAACTAGGCATGATGGTAAGTGTTGATATGTAGTTACTCGAGAATCCATCAAATGGTTTTGCATATATGGCCCTAACACAAAGTTTTGTTTCCATTTTTTATTGCTAACCAGTAGCCTATTTCACCAACATTGCAAAGTATACTTTTCTAGCAAAGTATACTTTGAGGAAGTAATCATTTATTCTTCCTGAAATGCTTATTTCATATACAACTAACGACTGCATATATTTGATGATTACAAGTATGCAGAATTATTATACTGAATTTATTACATTATCACAGCCAAAATGGCTGTGATAATGGAATACATTCAGTATAATAAAAATTAATAAATTTATCCTAAAATTTAAAATTTCTCCCTCAAAGTATATTTTGCTAGAAAAGTATACTTTGCAATTTTGATGAAATCGGCTACAGGTGCCCCGAGACAAGAATATCCGTTTAATCACGACCATGTGAGATTTCCTTGTCTCACCCTAGTAGGCCTAAACGTGCTAGTCTAACATCAAGCAACAATCAATTTTCTAATAGGGCAATATTACGCTTAAGGTGTCTTACAATTACCCATAAAATAATGAATAAGTTTCATGTTTATTGTAATCAATTGTTGTTGATGTGTTTCTATAAGGTCATAGCGCCATGCGTCGTTTTAAGTTTGATGATGTCAGCAACGTGCGAACATTAATCTGATATTTTCTGAAATAATATCAACTGAAATGGCATTAGCATCCAATGCGTTGGTGAAAACTTTGTTTTTCCCCAATTTGTTGACATGTTGAGTCTTATTCTGGGTCAGATAAATATTTTAGAATTCACAAATGTGTTTTGTGTAGGGGCGAGAAAAAGTATCCATCATATGCACTGGTGTGAGACAAAGGCCTTCATGATCAGAATATGCAGTCAGAAACTCAACAAAGCCTCGTTTCTGACGACATATTCTGACACTCGGTTGGAATATCCTTGAACCACACCATTGCATATGATGCATACTCTTATTCCCATTTTTGACCTTTGACCTGCGAGTGTCACCTTAACCATGACCTTGGGCCTAAGGACATAAGAATGGACAACAAAAACACGACATGTCTTACCTTGTCGGCCGTACCAGTTGGTTGAGCGGTCGGTGTAGATTTCTTCATGTTATTCAGCGAGAGTTTGCTGGCCGGTGGGATGGTGGGCGGGCCGGTGGGCGGGATGGGGCCCAGTCGAGCCTGAGCAGGCTGGCGACTAGAGTCTGGGTCAGGCTGGACCGAACTGGGCACCCCGGCAGTCGTCGTCGATGATGGGGCTTGTTCCTGGCAAACAAACACGGTGCTTTTGTGACTGCGATTGGGACTGCGAGTATGGGGTATGGGTCAGGGCATATGGCATGCGTAATCAGTATACACCTGTCAAACAAACTTCTGCTTTCTATTGCATGCATATATTAGTATAATTAATATTTGCCAATACTAATAATGCACAAGTGAATTTGTTGATTTTGAAGTACATACAGAATTAATTTTGTCCTTCATTGACATAGAACTACATGTACAATGTACACACATTGGAACAAAGACGGGCAAATTTTTCTGACAGGTAAATCTAATAAGGTTGCTAAGCAACCAAGAAAGGGTAATAAGAATAAAGAACAATAAATCAGGATGATAACAAATAAGGATGAAGTTTCAAATCAAGTCAATCCAACTTACGGTAACAGAAATATTGAAGCTGAAATTAATGCAAATCTCGGACAGACAGTGTGGCGATGTATTCCGAGATTTCTTTTGGGGTACATAAAATATTAACAACAGGTGCCAGATTCCTAACAATTTCCCCAAAAAAAACTAAAAATTGTGACAAGAGTGAAAACGTATTGTGGAAATATTTTGCAACTTGTCTTTGTGATAAATTTCAAAACATACAGAAGGCAATAAGATCGAAGTCTGCGGGGAATATGAGCAAGTGACAGGTAACCCTTTCAACACCACAGGCCTGTATAGTTGTATTGGCAACAAGTGTAGATCCAGATGAGCCAGCTCGAGTCGAGCCTTCTCATCAATTCATAAATTAACTAGTCTGAATATCATTCAAAGACGATTGGATTGGTTGCAAAATCAACATATCAAAATCCATTCGAGTTACTTACGGGTGAAAGGATTAATGATAAATTTCAAAACATACAGAAGGCCGCAAGAAGTCTGCGGGGAACATGAGCAAGTGACAGTTGACTTGTGTTGACATACCTGTGTGCCAGCAACATCGGGTTTTCTGTGCCAGAAGAGCTTGATGAATCTGTTGTTGAAGACGGGCTCGCTGCTCTTGTAGCATTTGTTGGCCTCGAAGTTGGTCCGGTACGTGATGAGGGCAGCCTCCGGATCTCCATCGTACGACACCTGCGTAGCCCGTACAAAGTTACAATGCTCGATTACAGTGAATTACAGTGAAACCCCAGGAAGTCCGGCTTCGAGAGGTTTCACTGTAAATCAGCATTTGATCATTCTGAGTCATAGTCTAGTGCTATGTGATCAGGAACAGACATTATCACCAAAGATAAATGACCGAGAAACTCATAAAAAAGTAAGATCACATGTGTTTTCCTGGAGTCTGGTTTAGAGAGATTTCAATGTGTATTTGTGGTCTGCTGTTTATTTGAAATATTGTTTGTAGGGTTTATTTTTAGTGTTGGGAATCAGACAGAAAAAGCTATCAATAGTAGATTGGTAGAGACATTTAAATAAATTTTTGATTATAATCAATCATCGGCACAACACCACTTAAAGTGGTGTTGTGCCGATGATTGATTATAATCAAAAATTTATTTAAGTGACTTACACTGCTGAATTACATTTGTCGTCTGCTGTTTATTTAGTATTGTTAAATGACTGCTGTTGTTTGACCATGGCTGTACTCATTCCGGGCCAAACACACACCGATGTGTCTCATGACAAGTATATGACCTTAACCCTTACACCGCTATCTTAATTTTTTGTCGTCTGCTGTTTATTTTCTATTTTCCATTTTTATCATCAAAAACATGCTTTGACATTACTTTAGAATACTTTACAAACATGGTTTGACAGCACTTCAGAATCATTTCCATTGGAAATGATTCTGAAGTGCTGTCAAACCATGCAACAGCAGACAACAATTGTTGTGTGTAGCGGTCAAAGGGTTAACATTGGGTTTAGCGAAGGCCCAAGAATCATGGATTTGTCACAGTATGATAGAGAACCATCATAGGAATGCATGTGAATGCATGAAGTAGTTATGTGAAAGAAAATAGAAATTATAAGAAATATACCAGAGCATTACATACCAATGCGATAATCCAATGAAAATATGTTTGAAAATAGACACAAATCTACTGCCATATGACAACATTATGCGTGCCAACTTTAAAATGTGACGTGAACGTGTTGATACCTCAATATTTTTCAACGCTCCAAAGGTTCCAAAGTGCTCATTCAACTTGGCAATGTTGTTCATTTCCTGTGGAATTTTCCTCACTTCTAACGTGCAGTTCGTCATATCTGGCCGTCGAAATCCTGAAACAAATTGCAATGCTTTTGGTGTATTACCAGGGCTCCAGATAAGCTGCGTATTAGCGTAAATACCCAATTAAAATTGCCAAAAATCCAATTGAAATCAGAAGCAGCGAGTATCAAAAAGCAATACAAAATTTATGGTACAGTGGAACCCCTCTAAACCGAACACCCTGGGACAGACTGAAAAGTTCGGTTTATAGGGGTTTTCGATTTAGAGGGGTTTTCTATTTCCAGTTAAGGAAATGTATGTTTTCCATCATTAGCTCTT
This sequence comes from Conchocele bisecta, assembly GCA_029237695.1. Lineage (NCBI taxonomy): Eukaryota > Metazoa > Mollusca > Bivalvia > Lucinida > Thyasiridae > Conchocele > Conchocele bisecta. Next base: position 90,293,901 of record CM055274.1, read on the forward strand.
GGATTTGTATAGTATATACCATTATTACCATATTGAAAGCATATGTACACATTTTACATAAAAAATGTACCCCTAAATTACGCACCTTAACGGGGGCTCGGCTACCCAGTTGTGTTTTATCATGTCGACATGTGTAATTCCCAATAAACAGAGTGCAGATGACATGGGATAAAGGCCCCTAAGTATTTTGTACCACTGTCGAACTTTCTCGATCAGCTGGAGCACTCTTTTAAGACCAGAAAGTGTTTTTTGTATTGACATTGCAAATAGTGCAGATTCGCAAGGGGTATAGCAAATAGTGCAGATTCGCAATGTAATTTGAGTCTACGGTCTACACTGGTCGCAAAGAGCATATGACACATTTCGCGTGTGCTGTGTACAATACGAGCTGCTACAATAGCACACAGGCTACAGTCACGAGTTTACAGCCTCGTTAAGTAATTGTCAGATTATGTCGCATGTATTGAATACATTCTTAACTTTGTAATGCCGCTTATGACGTTCAAGAAACACGCTGCTTCGCTTGTACAGAGCTCGAGTTAATGTGCGTAATTTGATCAATTTTGTTATTTCTTCCACACAAATGTCAAGTTGGGAGTCCGTTAGAATCGTCTCATTCTCGTGGCTCCGCATTTTGGGAACCAGAGCTGAACAATACTACCGGGAACCAGTCTATTGTAAACACGGTGTGATTTTGACACCCGCTTGAAACAACAACATTGACATTGGGCGCGGTGTATTTCTTGGACGACATCCTGACAGGTGACAGTGTTTCCGGTTTTCCGGGGTTATTTTAACGCTGAAATATGGTTTTGGGACTTGAAATGGCGTCCGGATTACGGAGTAGAGGGGTTCCGGAATAGAGGGGTAGAAACTAATGTGTTTATATAGCAGAATATTCGGGACGTGGTCGTATGTTCGGTATAGAGGGGGTCCGGTTTGGAGGGGTTCCACTGTACCTTTATCATGCTGCAGAAAACTAAACAGACCACAAATGTAGCATATTTTTCTTATTTTCCATGAAAACACATCTTGGTATTTCATTAGAATTAATGAAATGCCAAGACATGTTTTTATTTCGAAGCAAACTATTCAATATTGCTGTCTGTTGATGTGTAAACAGTAGTGTGATTTTGTTTTACCCGATTAAAATTTTGAAATACCCAATTGCTTCAGAAATGATGGAGTGACATTACTCAATTACTACTGTCTGTTCCATGTTTTGCTGCCGACAAACTTTTGGCTATTAAACACATTAAATTTAAAAAATATTTAAAAGTAAGTACTCAATAACAAAAAAGTCACCCTCCCCAAAAAAATTATGTGATGAAATTCCATCAAATATTGATTTTATTGCGAAAAAACGATTTTCCTATGGGAATTTAACATGGGGGCTAAAAATAGATATATATGTGGACCGATTTTCAAAATCTAACTTTTGTTTTCTTAGTTACATCATTTTCAAGCTATATCGCCAGGTTTCGGAGCCAATTTCCAACTGTTTTCGTTTTTTGATCCTTCAGGGGGAGGGTGACTTTTTTGTTATTGATGAAAAAGTACTTACTTTTAAATATTTTTTAGATTTAATGTGTTCAATAGCCAAATGTTCGTTGGCAGCAAACCATGGAACAGACAGTAATTCCTTATCTGGAGCCATGGGTAACATTTACTTACCCCCAACTCTGTTATAATCAAAGGGCTTCCTGGGGCCAGGAAATCGCTGGTATGGGTGGTATCTCTGTTGCAGTGTGAACACTGGCTGGGCCGGTGGCCGAGACGGTATATGTGCGGGCACGGGCACGGGAGCGGGCGCGGGCTGGGAGGGGTTGTTGTCTGGTAGTGTCCCTGGGGGAGCGGGGGACGCTGTCTCCTCCTTAGGAGCAATAACTGTCCTCGACGACGATGTCGGTACTTCCTCGTCGTTGTCAGCTTCATCGCAGTCTGGTGAGGCAATACAATTTACAGGATAGAATTGTAGCAATAGATTTATTTATTCCTTATATCTCCATAGCCTTGGAATTCCTAGCCTTGCGTTTCCTAGCCTTGCCTGATAAACTTGATGTCAAATGACACAAGCCTGGGCCCGGTTGCTCAATGCTTCAATTAGCTTAACAGACTGTTAAATCCTTAGCAATGCTAAGGATTTAACAGTCTGTTAAGCTAATTGAAGCTTTGAGCAACTGGGCCCAGGTATTCTCTACATGTCAGATAGGATGGAAACAATCAGGCTCCACTGATTCCCAGTGGGGCCCTAAAACATGCCATGCCCATACCCTGGAATTACAGAGGTCCCTCCTGAACCTGCTCCTCTGGGGCCTGTTTATTATGATAAAAATGTGTGTACGAATAATTTATTAAGTTGCTTCTCACATTAACCCTTACAGTGCTGAATTAAAATTTGTCGTCTGCTGTTTATTTTCCATTTTTCTTATCAAAAACATGGTTTGACAGCACTTTAGAATCATTTCCAATGGAAATGATTCTAGAATTCTGCCAAACCATGTTTTTATTTACAGAAAATACAAAATAAGTTACAACAGCAGACGACAGTTTTCGGTTCCCGCCTTCTGCCAGGAAATACTATGGAAGTATTTTTGATGTGCGGTTTGAACCCACAACCTCCGGACTGGAAGTCAGGTGTTCTAACCCCTAGTCTAGATCCCATCCCTCAGCCAAGAAAGGCTTCCATGTATTACTTACGTTGTGGTTCGCGGCTCACCGTGGTGAGGTTGACTAGATCTCTGGTGCGTGGCGGTTCTGTGGGTGGAGGCCGGGGAGGGGGGATGGCTAGGAAGCCCGGGGGTGGGCCTCGTGGTCCCCCGGGCCAGAACATCGGAGGGGCTGCCACACCTATACCCGGGGCCTCTGGGTTGTACTCCTGGAATTCTGCAATGTAGTATTTAAGAGATAGAGTTTATTCAACAACCATTTTGAAATACCGGATTTATCCCCCCCCCCCCCCACACACATCTGGAAATCCGATAAAGAAACGATTGCGGAGCATGTGTTTCTTTGTCGGATTTACAGATGTCAAGTGAAATAAATCCGGTATTTCAAAATAGTAGTGGAATAAATTATATATCACATGTTCTTCGAAAAAATGTGAAACCAAGAGTGGCGCCAGTGGAGGGATTGATTGGCAGGTTTTGGAGTATTGTATGCAGGAATGTGTAGACAATTGGCTCAGCTGAAAAGGCGAATAGCTTTTTCGTCATAAAAATAACATGCAGCACATGTTCAATATGTAAGTTTGTAAGTACGTGCGAACAGACACCGGTAACACTAGACATTTAGGGGTGGATGGTTACGCCAGGTGAGCCCTTGTCATGATGTGATGAGCAAGCGAGTCGCATATTTCACCTGTTGTGTTGTGATACATGTATAAGCGAACAACAAACCGGGGCGCAGCGGGCGTTATCATGTGGGGCGGTGGTGATGAGCGAGTGAGCCACTTACCAGGACGAGGCGGACGGAGCATGTGGGGCGGGGGCCCGGCCAGTCGGTTCATGAAGCCCGGTGGGGGCACGCGTACATTGAACCCCGGGGGCGCTCCAACTATCGGGGGCATTCCCGCACCAGCTGGACCTGAAACACCATAGACATGTCAGTGGCAGGTCACATGAGCAAATTAAATATGCATTCCATATTCTGTTGCAATTATTAACCCTTAGACCGCTACTCACAATAATTGTCGTCTGCTGTTTACGCGTCTCCAAATGCTTGTTTATTGGTATTTAACGGCCCATCAGACATATAAACTGTGTTCTCATTTGGAGACATATAAACCGTGTTCTCATTTGGAGACATGTAAACCGTGTTCTCATTTGGAGACGTGTAAACCGTGTTCTCATTTGGAGACATGTAAACCGTGTTCTCATTTGGAGACATGTAAACCGTGTTCTCATTTGGAGACATGTAAACCGTGTTCTTGTTCTCATTTGGAGACATGTAAACCGTGTTCTCATTTGGAGACATGTAAACTGTGTTCTCATTTGGAGACATGTAAACCGTGTTCTCATTTGGAGACATGTAAACCGTGTTCTCATTTAGACAGATATAAACCGTGTTCTCATTTGGACAGATATAAACCATGTTCTCAATTAGAGATATGTAAACCGTGTTCTCATTTGGAGACATATAAACCGCGTTCTTATTTGGAGACATGTAAACCGTGTTCTCATTTAGAGACATGTAAACCATGTTCTCATTTGGAGACATGTAAATTGTGTTCTCATTTGGAGACATGTAAACCGTGTTCTCATTTGGAGACTAAATGCAAACCAGTATTCGTTGTCTCATTTAGACATGTAAACCGTGTTCTCATTTGGAGACATATAAACCGTGTTCTCATTTAGACAAGATATGAACGTGTCTCATTTGGACGAGATATAAACCTTAAATGTTCTCAATTTAGAGATATGTAAACCGTGTTCTCATTTGGTTTGAGACATATAAACCCGCGTTCTATTTGGAGACATATAAACCATGTTCTCATTAGAGACATGTAAACCATGTTCTCATTTGGAGACATGTAAATTGTGTTCTCATTTGGAGACATGTAAACCGTGTTCTCATTTGAACAGATATAAACTGTGTTCTCATTTGGACAGATATAAACCATGTTCTCATTTAGAGATATGTAAACCGTGTTCTCATTTGGAGACATATAAACCGTGTTCTCATTTGGAGACATGTAAACCGTGTTCTCATTTGGAGACATGTAAACCGTGTTCTCATTTGGAGACATGTAAACCATGTTCTCATACGCCGTGTTCTCATTTGGAGACATGCAAACCGTGTTCTCATTTGGAGACATGTAAACCGTGTTCTCATTTGGAGACATGTAAACCGTGTTCTCATTTGGACAGATATAAACCGTGTTCTCATTTGGACAGATATAAACCATGTTCTCATTTAGAGATATGTAAACCGTGTTCTCATTTGGAGACATATAAACCGCGTTCTTATTTGGAGACATGTAAACCGTGTTCTCATTTAGAGACATGTAAACCATGTTCTCATTTGGAGACATGTAAATTGTGTTCTCATTTAGAGACATGTAAACCATGTTCTCATTTGGAGACATGTAAACCGTGTTCTCATTTGGACAGATATAAACCGTGTTCTCATTTGGACAGATATAAACCATGTTCTCATTTAGAGATATGTAAACCGTGTTCTCATTTGGAGACATATAAACCGTGATCTTATTTGGAGACATGTAAACTGTGTTCTCATTTGGAGACGTGTAAACCGCGATCTCATTTGGAGACATGTAAACCATGTTCTCATTTGGAGACGTGTAAACAGTGTTCTTATTTGGAGACTGTAAACTGTGTTGGGAAATGAGAACACGGTTTATGTGTCTCTGACTGCAGTAACTGACCTTGGGGAGGATAGCGTGGCGGCACATTTTCTACCACTACAGGGTCAGTTCCGTGGTCATACATGCACAGGTCTCCTCGCACACAGAACCCCTTCTCTGAAATCATAGACGGACAGCCTTGTAGTTGTAATTCACAATATGTAATGACAATAGGTTATATGCAATTGATTGTAAATTTATATGGGCTTCTACAGAAATACAATGACAGTATTTGTTATGCCCAAGGCGAGGTTTTAACCCGCAATCTTCGGATTTGAAGTCAGGTCTTCTAACCCCTAGGCCACAGCCCATCACTTCTATATGTTGGAATCAATAGGAGAGTGGCAAAGATGCCCATCCATACAGACCCGAGAAAGAACCCATTTAAACACAGTATTCATGTAAACAGCCATTTCAACATATTACCACATATACGTGCGGACTGTAATCAAAGGAAATGTGTATGTCTGCCACATCCCACAAACGGTGCCCATTTTTATATATGGTCACATTGAACATGCTATGACCACATCATAATGATAAAACAGGAGAATGGCCGAAGTTACCATCAAAGTCGCGACATCTCGTCCTATGGCTGCTGGTGACCACTGATATGGAGCTGAGTGAGGCCGTCGGGGTCGGGTTGGTGCTGTCTGCCAGACCGTTCTCCTGGGTGGGCGTCGGCCCACGGCTCTCACTGCTCTGTCTCCGAACTGGAAATACACAATAGTTTTATACTTAACCATTTAATAGAATGCAGAAACAAAAATTGTCTTCTGCTGTTGTTTTATTCTTTGTCTTCTTTCTCAATACGAGGATGGCCGCGGCCCGCATGTCGAGCCCGCCGAGGCATTTGATGGTCTCAGAGTGTATTTATTTTAGTTTGATGCCCAATAAGCATACAAAGTTTCAAGCAAATCTGACTTACGGTTACAGAGATAGTAGGTATGTGAAAACTTTAACGCAAACTTCTAAGTCATTTGACCTTGACCTTGGGCACAGGGGCCGCATGAGTGGGATACAGCATGAATATATGGATCATGACTAATAAGCATATGAAGTTTCAAGTCAATGTGACTTAGGACTGCAGAGATATAAGGTATTTAAAAACTTTAACGCAAATTTCGGACGGACGTACACCCGGACGTTATTGTGATCACTGTCTCGTTTTCCGCAAGCGGGCTCGACAAAAAACATTGCTACTCTGTCTCCGAACTGGAAATACACAATACATGTAGTTCTATACTTAACCCTTAGAATGCGGGAAGCAAAAAATTGTTGTCTGCTGTTTTTATATTTCGTCTTCTTCTCAATATTAATATTTAATGACATACAATTTCTAAATAATTAAAGCGGAAAAAGTAGGCCAAGGACATGGATAGGCGGGTAGATTTTGGGTGGGTTGTTGTGAGTGATGCATGAAGGAAGTTGTGTTAAAAGTTTCATTAACATAGGCCAAGGGGTTGTTGAAATTATGTTTGTTTGTTTATTAGTGTTTAATGGCCTATCAACAGCTAAGGTCATGTAAGGCCGGGCAAACGGGTTCGATCCCATTTTAACCTGCTGCATTGGGGGGAAAATCCCAAAATCAGAACGGAATATTTACATCGAGAACAAATATATTCAGCCCTGAAATTAGAATATCCTGACCTGGTGCCAGGTCGATACCACACCAAGTCACTTTGCCCCTTCCCCTAAAATAGGATTACGAATATCGTAATACTCACATAAGGGGTATAACCAGATTCAACTATCACATACAAAATGCCAAAGACGTATGTGAGGGCCAAACTAGGTCTCCAGTCGGGATTCCGGTAAGGATGAACCCCGATCGTTAAATTACCCATCACATGCTCACACCTAGTGTTGAAATTATGACTTGAATGTAAAGGTTAACCGAAATACTGACGCGGACAAGGCGGACAACGCGGATGTTGGAGTGGTGACAATAGATTTCTCAGTTTCTTTGGGGGAAAAAAAATGTATAAAACAATACAGTTTGAATGTTACCTTTTCTCAGAGGAGAGCCTGATCGTGACCTAGTCAACGACCTTGATCTTGAAAACCGGACGGGAGATCTTGAATCTGGAGATAATGATCTTCTGAGTGGTGACCTTGACAGCCGTCTACCCAGTGAACGTGATCTTCTCATGGGTGACCTTGATCTTTTAAGTGGGGATCTGGATCTCCGTAGAGGCGACTTTGAAGATCGGCGAATAGGTGACCCTGATAATCTAATAGGTGACCTTGACAACCTCCTCAATGGTGAACGTGAAATTCGACCTGGTGACCTAGAGCCTCGTCGAAGAGGTGATTTGCGACCTGGTGACCTTGATCTATTTATAGGTGACTTTGATCTAGGTCGCGGTGATCTTGACCTCGGTCTAGGTGATCTAGGTCTTATCACTAGTCGCCTTGGAGATTTTGATCTGGCACGATAGGGCGACTTTGATCTCGACCTAAAGCGTTCTCTCGATCTACTTCTAGACCAAGATCGTCTTGGCGACCTGCTTCGACTCCGTGATCTTGAGAATGGCCGTCCCCGCCCTCTGGGTCTTGGACTTCGCATTCGCAGTGAAGGTCGATATGGTGATCGTCTTCTGTTTGGTGACCTTGACCTCGGCCTAGGACCAAGTCGTTGTTTTACAGGAATGGGGCTGTTTGATTTTCGGCGTGGTAGACCTCTGTCGTAGGGCCGCCTGTCTCGCTCATCATACCTTCTTCTCCGCTCATCTCTATAACCGACAAACAGGATCTTACACGAGTGATGATTCAATATGATATTTATTGTATATGATAGTATTTCATAACAAGAAACGAGGCAAAGCCACGAAGGCCAGGTTTTTTCCAAGCATAGACACTTGTATAACATAATTATACCCACTTTTTGTAGACTAGATGGCCGTGGCCTGCATGTCGCGCCTTGGGGCGAGGCATGGACACTACAAAAAGAGATATAGTAAAAAAAAAACTTTAAGAGGACACAACGACGTACGGACAGATGGACGGACGTATGCCAAAATGCTGACTATATCGCGCTTTCCGCAAGCGAGCGCGACAATGATGATAAACACCCATGTGACATATGAAGGTAATGGGTGAAGCAGTTGCAGAGATATAGTACACAAACAAAAATTAAGAAAAAAAATTCAAAGTAATTTGACATTGACATTGGGCACAGGGGCCGCACGGTTGGGGGGTAGAATGAAAATATGGATGATGATAAACACCCATGTGAAGTTTCACGAATATAGTATAAGGAAAAACTTTAACCAGACGTACGTTAAAAAGTTAACGTTGAAAATGGCTAAGTCAATTACGTAGAAATAATAGGTCAAGGTAAAAAAGATGGTCACATGTTGGATAGTTGTATGTGGTGGGCACCCCTTGGTTATGAAGCTGTGAAAGTTTCGTGGTCCTAGGTGGTACAGTACCAAAGAAATGGACTTAAACACAAAAACTTAACATTGTAAACGCGAAAAAGTTAACATTGAAAATGGCTAAAGTCGACTGCGCGGATAAAATGGGTCAAGTTAAAAAAAAAGGTAACATGTTGGATAGTGATATGTGGTGGGCACCCCTTGGTTATGAAGCTGTGAAAGTTTGTTGGTCCTATGAGGTACAGTAACAAAGAAATGGACTCAAACTTGACATTGATTGTGGACGCCGCCCGACACCCACCCGGCTTTCGCCAATGCAATAGCCTGGATTTAAAAAAAAAAAAAAAACCTGGCTAAAAAGAAGACTTTCTTATGAAATTAGTCGACGAGTTTAATAAATACCATATTAAATCATCACAAATGTTACATTTTATTTACTGCAAAAGCACCATCACCATACCTTGAAGGTGTACTGGTCACCAAACCTATTTTCAGTAACTATCTAATTTGCATATTTATTACACTAATGTATTATGATTTTTATTACAGTGTTAATACACTGCGAGTGCCCATTTATGCAATAAATATACTTATTTGACATACAAATGTGGCAAGACAAAATGGGGCACATGGGGGACTTTTGTGCTCATCCTAGCTAGAACTTGTATAGCTTACTTCTGCAACCTCGAGTTGATGCACGTCAGATTTTCATCTGTGAGGAAGTGCAGCATGATCTGGCTCTACGTTGGTCGCAAAGTAGCATTTTTTATCAGGTAACAAGCTTTGTATTGGCCGAATGTCAGATGTTGACCCAATACAAATATCCGGGTTACAACAAATGAAAACTGACGTTACATTGGTCGAACGGAGTCACATGGCGTTACTGAATGGCGTCTGTGTAATGACGTAACGTAAACTATTTTATATTTGACAGGTTGACATAGCGCATCGGAGAATATATCACTGCGGAGGTCTATTATTTGCCCATTATTATTGATTTTCTTCCTATTTAAATAGGGAACAAATGATAACAAGAAATGCGTCTGTCAAACGCGGATGCCACCTGCAGCATATTTGAGAAACTGTGACAAAGTGGTTAACCGAAAAGTGTGACGGACGGACAGACGGACGGTCCAAACACTATATGCCGCCCGTTTCTTCAAAACCCGGTGGCATAAAAAATATAACAAATTTAAAAATTCACTTATTTGAGCTGCGAAAAGCAAACACTGTTTTGCAGCTCAACTAAGTAAATTTTCAACTTTATTACAGTATTTTCAGGACTGAATTTGAAAATCAATGCAGATTTTCATATTGATGTGAGTATTTTGTACTCCCACTTTTGAGAATCAATGCGTATTCTGCGAAGATAAGTGCGTAAAATACGTCAATACGCACCTTATCTGGAGCTCTGATAATTAATGTATTTATACCTTGTTCCGTTATTTCAAATTTTGACTTACATGTCTCTGCCCCTGTAGAACCGAGGACTGCGACTTCTGCTGCGTGTGCGCCGCCGTCGCGGCTCATTGGGCACATCCTTGTTGTCTTCCTGTCACACATCAATCAACAAGGAAATTGACATTACCGGTATGTTTGTAAAACGTGGATATGGCATAATGGACTATGAGGTAGTAAAAGTGTTAATAGAACACGTATGAACTTGCATGTAATGCAAAAATGACAAAAGTCCAAACATACAAGCTCAAACAAAAACTGTAACAAAGAGAAATAACAATATTAATATGGCACTTGTAGATCAAGGTTGCATGAAGGTCATTTGTTCCTCAGTGGTTTGTGGTGCACATCACTGGCTCAGGATAGTGTGCAAGTATGATGGCTGTATGCCAAATACTATTGAGTGAGTGAGTGAGTGAATAGGGTTTAACGTCCGCTTTTCTGACATAGAGGTAAAAGCCTCAGGGAGTCTACACGCAGACGGGTCAACGGGGTCATGTCCCGTATCCACCTGTCCGAGGGGGGTAAATCTCAACTTCAGAACTCAATATTTACAATCAAAATATATATTCAGTCCTGAAATTAGAACAACCTGATATGGTGCCAGGCCCTCGCCACACCAGCATCATTTATCCCATCCCCTAAAAGTAATAGGATTAGCGCTAATCTTACTTTTATATATGGGGCATAGCCTGACTCAACTCTCACATACAAGAAAGCCAAAAATGTACATGAGGACCAAAATCAGGTATAGTGGGTTCCGGAAAGTATGAACCCAATCGTTAAGCCAGTTTAGTCGCCTTTTACGATAAGCAATGGCTACTGCAGCACTATTCTCAGGATCAGTTGATCCCGCCCCGGTGCCTGCACGGGGCCAAATATTAATTAAAATACAAGCTTGAACAAAAACTTTAACCAAGGGAAATAACTATGTAAATACAACATTTGTAGGTCAAGGTCATATGGAGGCGTGGCGCTTATGGGTTTTTCAACAGTCTGATCAGGAACTGCACTGTTCGCCATTCCTTCAATGATCATACGTATAACAATCAATATAGATCATCACCGGTATGAGGTTACAGGAGTGTGCAATATGATCCGGGGCTGTACTGCTCACAAATGCCCCATTTCCCCAGTCAGACACATATTTTCTCACCGAGGCAGATATAGCTTCAGCGCTGGGCTTCTTGTCTGCTTTGATCTGTGTGTCCGAAGGGGTGGGCCCTGGTTGAGTGGGCGGTGGGTGAGTGGGCAGTGGGTGAGTGGGCACCGGGTGAGCAGGCGTCTCATCTGGCAGAATTGTCTGGCTGTCGGGCTCCACCTGGGCCGGTTTAATGTCATCCTCGGTGAAATACGACTTATTCTCGAGCACGTCGAACAGCGCATCCACAAACAGTTTTGTTTCTACAAGATAATTGAACTGAAGATTGAATGGTTAATGTTTCATTTGGCGGAATTAAATTTTGGTGCATTTATTTAATGGTCTGTCAACAGCTGTCATTTTAGGCCAGGTTGATGCGTATTTCACCTATACGGATTGGAGGAAATCCCAAAATCAGGTTTGACAGGAGTGATCATTAACGCCCCAACAAATGTCGCTTTGACGCATGAACAGGTTTAATATCAAAAAGAGTTTCATACGTCATCAAAATGTCATGCCAATATTTTTTACATCTGACCTCTAAGTGTGACCTTGACCGTAGACCTGGGTATGTAACTATTAAAGGTGACACATCATTCCATCATGGCAAACACATGTACCACATCATTTGAAAATCGATTCAGAAGATATACAGCAGAAATTAAATCTCATGCGCATATTTTACCTTAGATCTCTTAAGTGTGACCTGGACCATGGACGTACATACGCACATATTCAATGTGACACATCGTCTCATCATGGCAAACATTTGTGGCACATCATTTGAAAAGTTTAGAAGATATATGGTGTAAAAAAAGTTAATGCACATTTTTACCTTTGACCTCTAAGTGTGACCTTGACCTTGGATGTATGTATGGGTATTGAACGCAACACATCGTCTCATCATGGAAAATTTGTGGCAAATCATTTGAAATCCATTCAACAGTTTAGAAGATATATGGAGGAAGTGGAATCTCATGTACATTTTTTACCTTGGACGTAGACACATGGGTATTGACACGTCATCAATAAATGAAAAAAAAATAAGTTAACATTTTTTTTTACTCCCTATATATAGACATATACAAGGTGCCGAAGTTTTTAATAGGCTGAACCCGGACGGCCTCGAGACAACGGACTGTCACGAAACAGTCAACAGAGTTATATCATTGTCGCCTATTGCAGAAGTTAAGAAATGGTTAGTCCTCCGCAACGATATATTCCCCGATGCGTTATGTCAACGCGTTTTCGAGCTATCGATTATTTTGATTTAAAAAAATTAGCATTATTGATAGGTCGTGAAAGAACAGATACATTTCCAATGCCAATACTGCTATATAACATAGTAAACATCGGGTTCAAAATACACCTTTTACGTCGCACAGACATTTCTTCATTTCACAGACATGGCTTCCCGAGAAATGATAAGAAATGTCTGTGCGATGAAATTGTCCGTCATGACGCACAGGACGGGTATAAATGTAGGTTTGATCAAATGTTCGATTGGAAACAATGTTTTGTCTATGCAAAATGTTTCTTTACGGGCCGGGACGTGTAGAAGTGTATTTTGAACCCGATGTTGTGGCCTACTTAGGCATATTTAATGTATTTATAGACCTCGGTCCGTTACTTCCACCTGTGCTTGACCATGGACATAGACACGTGGGTTTTAAATGAGACACATCTTCTACAGAAATAAGCTTAAAGCCATCGCTCTTACAATACGAGATGGCCGCGGCCCGCATGTCGCGCCCGCCGACGCTTTGATATTATACCGAAAAATATTTTTAACCAAAAACTTTAACACGGACGCACGTACATCAATAAGCCAAAGCGACTAATTTCCCTGCCTCTGTGGCCCCTCAAACGCGGGCACCCCGTGACAACTTTGTTTGAAGCTTATCTGAAACAGCCGACTGAGAACGCCCGCCACAGGTTCCATACAGCATGCGTTTTAACACACACATATCCACAAATCCAGCTTTGGGCCAATGAAAGGAGTCTCGTCGAGTTGGGCCCGGATGTGGCGGACACGTCAACGTGACCGCGGCAAATCCATGGGATCCCCGGACTTTCGTTACCGAGCTGACTTATTTGCCAGAGTCTGAGAAACAATATCATGAAAAGAAATTTTATTGAATGATAACACATAGTTCTTGAGATATGCTAATCAGAATTTGGGACAAAAAAATTATCCGCCCGATAAACAGTATTTACTTCATTTAATCGGCACATTTTGGCAATTGTTTTTTAAATATTATGTTATTAGAAAATTGATTCTCGACATAGAATAGATTAACCCTTACAGCGCTGAATTAAGTTTTGTCGTCTGCTATTTACTTTTATTTTCAATTTTTCTCACTAGAAACATGTTTTGGCAACACTTTAGAATAATTTCCAAGGAAATGATTTCAAAATGTTACCAAATTGTGCTTGAATTGGAGAAAATACAAAATATGAACCAACAGCAGACGACACTTTTTGGTTCCCGCATTCTAAGGGCTAAATTGTGCTATAGTAATAATACTTACCGGTTTGCAAAAAAATAGCTAGCTTATCAACACAACTCTTCTGCAGCTCTGCAATCGACTTGGCTTTCTTCACAAGTGCAACAACATACTTGGCCACTTCACCAGGGTCGGCCTCACATCTGTTCACAAACACAGAAATAATAATAATGTGATTACAGGTCAACACACAAAATAAGGACTCGGACATAATGCTAAACTAGACTAGAAATGTATATGTTCTGTCGGAATACCCCCATTGTGACCTTGACCTTCAAAATGAAAATGAATGGGTTCAATGACGTAGCAAAAGCCGTCAAAGAGACAGGACCACAGTTTGAAGTATCATGAATGAAAATACTAAATGTAAGTATAAGATTCAGATCTGAATCGATATTTTGCAGAGGAAGCCTATGATTGGAATCGTAACTTTGGCTACGGACGGTATACGAGTAGATTGTAAGAGTTACTGTTCGCAATTACCATTTAAGTCCACAATTCAATTAGATGAATTTGACGATAAAAACATATTTAGAACATAACTGTATAACTGTGGACACTTTGTTCCTTCGTTAAATTACCCATCACATGCTCCCACCTGCCACCCACCTTCTATGATGTAAAGAAGTACTTTACTTTATAAATACTAATGGTTTTGTGCAAATTTCAGTCTTTCAAGATAGTTAAAACTGCTCGTGAAACGTAAACCGAGTGCCGTTGATTACCCGGTTGGCTGGCTATTCTGAAAGTCGGCGTGACGTCACACTAACATCACGTGACCAAGTCGGCCATATTTGTTTGGGAAAAATTCCATAATCCCGCTCTGTAAATCATCATTTTCGTCATCATAAATATTACTGTTAGAATTAGTCCAGAGACAAATGAACCAAAGAGAATTTTCAATAAATAAACAAATTTCATGAATATGAACTTAAACTTGATCTAACTGCCGGAATTTTGTCGTTAATAACGCCAGAAAATAGTTAAATTAATTAAGGAAAAGTCGTATTTCCCCCTGCGCATGAGCGCGCTCTTCAATAAGAATACTACATATCGTCTATGTCTGACTTCGAGAATACTGTAGAGTAGGGGGACCAGTGCTCGTCGTATGTTTCAATAGTTTCACAAACTAAAACAAGCACACAAACAATATGTTTTGTTTTTTTCATATCCTATTTATGGGCATAAACCTCTTGTGGGCAGCACAAATTGTATTTCTGCTGAAATGTCATCATGCGACTTTACGACCGTCAATTTTTTACACATCCAGGTTACTGTGAATTTTGCTATAAAAGGACTTATCTTCACAGTATGGCCTTGATGCTGTAATCCATGGTAGTCAAATTATTTAGAAATGGAGTATAATGTTGGATTACCACGAAGACTTTACGGCGAAGACTGGTTCTCCCTCTCAAACTTTACGGAGCCAAAAATGCGCATTCGGGAAAACACTTGGGATACACATCCACAACTTACATTGGTGTAAGCGAAGTAGTCAGCCACTCCTTCAGCTTCTCTATATGGTCTATCAACATGCCTACGTATAGTTTAGCAAAATAAGTTTGTTGTTGTTGTCGTTTCTACAATTCTCTGCTTATAAATAGTGGGTGGGGTAGAACATATTTATAACGTCGGTCCTGATTTTTTTCAGTGATTAAAGAAAAGAGTGTCCCGGCAATTTATTGTCTTCAAAAACTTGATATAAACTGCAATCTTTGAAGATACATAAAGCATTGCTTGGTAAACAAACAGCTTTCATAAAACTTCACTCTGTAACAGTGACGGAAGTCTCGTTTTCTGTCACGTGTTCTTTCTGGGTAATCCCTATAAGCCGGAGCCGGTACCAATTGCGACCGATACCATCCGGTACCTCTGCAGAGGATAGATGTCGGCACATTTTAAATAGCGCTAAATGGAAAGGAATATCCCAGCATGTACTCATGACACACAGTCTGAATATACATATACATTAGGCATATACACGCCATGAAACCTGCATTTACACACGTGCTGCAGCATGTCTGTGAAGCAAATGATAGGGACACAGGCCATAGGCAACATGCATGAACATATATCCTGCAACAATCACTTAATTACATATGAGCTTACGTCCAGCAGTATGCTTGCACGTGCACATTGACAACGTGCGAAATATACGCACCTTGCCACATATATGTAAACATATATTATAATGTGCATGAGTAAATGTAAATGCTTTGATTTAACGGTTCCAGGTCAAATCGTCCCCTGTCCAAATCGTCCACATACCAAATCGTCCTCAGTTTGGTCAATTCGTCCTCATAGGTACGATTGTTTTGGTCAAATCGTCCTCATAAGGACGAAATTAATTTTTTTGGTCAAATCGTCCTCAGTCTTATATATATATACAGTTATTTTGAAGACCTTATTGTGTACCAATAATGTGTAATTATTTTTGAAGCATACTTTACATGTATATAGGTAGGAAATTACACATTGCAGGAAAATAAAGAAACACAAGAACATGTATGTAATGTGGTATTTCAACTGTATTACCAATATGCATGTACGACTAGCACCATATGTCAGACAAACACTCAAAATGTGTAACAAATATAACAAGGAAAGTCTAGCGAGATCCATGATAATCGGTGAACAATTGGTCCAATTACGCACTCTAACTTGAGCTATGCCTTCCTCACGTAGCATGTAAAATGTGTAACAAATATAACAAGGAACGTCTAGAGAGATCCATGATAATCGCTGAACATTTGGTCAAATTACGAACAAATCTCACTCAGAACAGAACAATCAAACGTTTAATCTGTCGACGGTGCCATGATGGTCGAGCAGATTCGTAACAGCTGGGTGGTGGAGATAGCTTCATCGCGGTAGTCGGCCCATGCCTGGAATAGCTTCGCCTGGACGCGACTGTACCGGGACCTCTGGTACTTCCTGAGTCGCTGCTCGCTGACCAGGCTCACATGCATACCGGCGACTTGAGCTTCATGGTGCAGCTTCATCACCAGGTTGTGGAATGGTGGCGTTCCCCCGGCGCGGAAGTTGAGACGGCGGTGCCACCCTGTAACATTGAAGATATGAACGTACATATTTCATTGTGATCACTTATATATGTATACTATGTCCGTATATCAAATTATATTTAAACATACGTGCTTCGATACACTTCGATGTACATTTAATTAATTAATTTACGATGTTATAAACAATATTTTTGCATTGCTTACCCTCGACGTCATTGTTCGTCCTCACCGATTGTCCGTAGACAGACCAGTTCTCCGGGGGCCAGACGAACGACTGCATCCATGTAGGTGATGAGTGGGTCCATGTGGTCTGGGGCGTAGTCCTTCAGCTAGCCGAACGTCTCGCCGATGTGCTCGGCTGGGAGGAATGGCAGGGAAAGCAGCTTCCTCACGAACTTGTGAGTGAGATACACGAGCTATACACTGACTTTCCGTCAATGGAAATAATTCGGGACGAGTGCTGTAATTACTCGGTATTATGGGATTAGCAAACTAATCAGTAAGTATAACCCTTTCTTGGATGCAGCCGAATGTTTGTGAATCGGGTAAGTGGTAATTAATAACAGACATCATAATTAGCACTATAATTATTTGTTACAATCAACGCAATTATCGCCGGCAAGTGGACATGTTACGAAACATAGGAATACTTTCTCTGCTCGTAGTAAACTATATGCATTTATTATTTCTACAAAATATGAAGAAAAAATCACAATACCAACATTGGTCTTAACATGATATATATAAGACATTATTATATGCTACAATAAACGAAATAAAACATCCATAATACATATAATTACATTGTAAATATATATATATATATATATATATATATATATATATATATATATATATACATATATATATAGACTGGGGACGAAATGACCATACTGAGGACGAATTGACCAAACTGAGGACGATTTGGTATAGTATGAGGACGATTTGACCACAAACTGAGGACGAAATGACCAAACTGAGGACGATTTGGACAGGGGACGATTTGGACTGAGGACGATTTGACCGGATACCGATTTAACGACGGCAATGGCTCGATGGCCTTGCATGTCGGGAGGACCAGGCTAGCACGAAGTTGTCTTGCCCAATGACACGCCGAATCGACCTTTCGCAGCGGTAGAGGTGCGAATCTAACCCGGGGATTGACGTGAGCACACATGCTTGTATTATATACACCGTCCACGGCTTGAAACTTAAATGCAGACACATCGTGTGATGGGTATGAACACACACACACACGCCTTGTGACACACATTTATATCGAGCTGTGTATTGGCTCAATACGCACTGACTGATAACATAATGTCATGTCATATACCAGGCACTTTCATGATACACATTAACAACTGACATTCCATTGGTCGTACGGCGTCACATGACGTTACCGAATGGCGTCAGTGTAATGACAGGACGTAAACAAGCCCACGTTCTTTTCAACGAAAACTATTTGTATAGGACCATCGGTTTGCGTACAACGATACCTGATAAATAGAATACCAGCCTGTTGTCTGTTGATATAAAGTTTATCAAGCTCGGCTCTAAAACGGTGGGAATTCATCGGCGAGCCTCGGAATCTCTACGCTTTTCCTAGCATTGCCTGTATAAAGAGATGACGCATTTATAGAACGGATCGATAGTCTATAGCACACAAAAATAGCTGTCAACACGCAAATCACATTTTCTTTAGATTTTAATATGCTTGTGGCCATGCCATATGTGCAATGTAAGCATGTGCGTGTTAATCTGTCTCACCCCCAGTGACCTAATGTAGTTGGTAGTTACATGGGAAAACGCAACATTGTTTTATATGCAATGATGTTGAAACCCCAGGACCATGGCCAGTATAGTTGATATTATTGATTTCAGGGGATCTTAATGTTACATACCTCCATCACCTAAGACATTTAGTCATATCTAGTTTAAGCACTATTTATTTCAAGTTATGGCAAGTGATACATATATTAGATACAATTGAGAACAGGATTAGAAAACAAGCTTTTACACTTATGGGAATTCTTCTCCTGGAGAATATCAGTTTTACAATATCGCTAAGGAACACATTGGTGAAATATGGTAATATTGTTTGAACAAACAAACAAACAAACAAACAAACAAACAAAACATGTGTATATCAAAATGAATGCGTCACACCATGATGGAAGCGCATGTGGCGTTCAGACGTCATACTTACGCTGGGCAATTGCGATCAGAAGGGACTTAGCTAAAACGCAGACCGCTTTATCATGGTGCGCAACATTGGTATTTATAAGAGAATGTACAGACATAGGCAAGGTCAACATCGCCAGACTGAAGTCGTGTCCAACGTATCCATTTAAGTTTAGCACTAGTAATATAAAAACATACTTCGTTGAAAGGTTAACTAAACGTTGAATGGTTATTTTAACCCGGCTCTTACTATCCGTATACAAGTCGGTGAGAACGTGCCGTTAATCTCCATTGCATGCTTTACATTTAAATTAATATATGAAAAAAAACCCTGAATAGTCTGAGACACATGCGAACTGTCATGTCTCTAACCGTGTGTACCTACGTCACCACCGTCCTCGGACAGCACCGCACAACACGCACAGAAACACCGCGTATAGGTAAGAATGTAATGTGATGGTGCTTAACTGCGCACCAACACATATCTATGTCTAAATGTCTCATTCTGAATATGATTTGCTTACTTTAAAGGAGATATAACAAGCTTCTGTTTTCGCGATACGCTTATGTATTCATCATTTATATATCAAATAAACCAAATTGTACAGTAATCCGACCAGTATGTGCCGTTCTTTTACGGATTTCATATTCCGGAGAGCCAGTTTTTCCAGCCGTCACAGCATGACTAACTTCCCTTTATTTTGCTTACCATAGTTATTTCCCTTTGCGGTCACGTGGGTATATGACGTATCAGTAGTACTTCCGAAATGTTTGCATAATACGATTATTACACGTAATAGTTCAACCGACTACTTAGAACTCCAGTTTATTAGACCGCTGATGTAAATATATGGGACTGTACAGTACTGTCAAAATATAAGAATGACCTATAGTTACAAATTACATACTGAAATGTGACAGTGGGTGACAAAATGGACATACTGTGCAATTTTCAACAGCTGTAGGATACCAGTCTGTATATACATGTATTTATATTTACATCGTCAGGTTACACTCTATGTTTTCCCCGATAGTACTTATATATAATGCAAAATCAGACGGGCTACCGAGTAGACACTTATCAGAGCTGCCAGGTGCATATATGGATCTGGTGCTATGCTGGTCAAACTGCCATAACGTCATCATGTAGAGGTGACAGCAGTGGGAAAATTAGTGCTCTAATTGCCACGGGGGGGGGGGGGGGGGGGGGTGGGGGGGGGGTGTTGTTTAAAGATTGTGTCAACATCCGCTGTACACTGTGACTGAGAAAGTGGTTTATGAGAGTCAACATAGTTTATAAGAGACAACACAGTTTTTATTTTATTTTATCAGTAACTATTATATTAACTAGTAGTAAATTATAATGATTAATATGTATAGAGATCTCACAGAAGTGCTGATTTAATACGATATATGTTGCGTTTCAGTACTGATTGCATGGGAACGAAGCCATGCCGAGAGTCCAATGCAATCGGTGAATGAATTTAGCAGATGTGATATTAAATCAACTATCAACTAAATAGTAAATGTTTCTTATTGCACAAGCACATTATCATACATATATTCTGTTACGATCACACAGCGTACTTTCTGCAATAGTTTAGTTGACATATTTATTACATTGGATTATTATGATTGTTAAACACAGTCTATTGTTGCACAACGAAAGCCCATGTATGCAATGAAATGGCTTTCCCCATACAGTTGCAAAACTCATGTAATCAAATATTTAATTTCATGTTGTTGCATTAGATTCCGCCATTCAACGATATTTGTGTGTATTTCCCCATGTTGCATGTAATATACTGTAATGGGATGTAATAAAGAGTATTTGAGTTTGAGTTGAGAGGTGCAATAAGCCAAACACAACGCGGGGCTTACAGGGCGTTTGCGACCAGTGTAGATCCAGTTCAGCCTGTACATCCGCACAGTCTGAACAGGATCTGCACTTTTCGGCATTCCTTCAATAAAACACACTAACATGACCGTATTTAGACTACATGAGTGTTATATTTGATAAGGACCTACACTAGTCACAAATCACACAAACCCCATTTCTCCAGTCACAGCTACATATAGGATCAAGCTTCGACGTAACCACATTTTGGCAAAACGACGATTTTATTCTGGAAAACCTCTTTAGTTTTTAACATCAAGTCCAAACATTTTCTATTTATTTGAAACAAGTCAGTAGGAAAATAGATTAGAAATAGTAGGTCGCAGTAACAGGAGAGATAAGCAATGACCAATTCATTGCATGGCTCTGTATAGGCTTCAGATAAGGTGCGATGTGAGAAATCTCAATATCACGAAAAATACAAACGAACCGGAAATCGGTTATTATAGTATATGAGGTAGTGGAATCCATATGCATTTTCACCTACATTTTTCACAACTTTCAGGATATGTTCTACAGTTATATGTGAATACAAAACCGATGTTGAGGATTTTTCCGATGATTTTAACAGCCGCCATCTTGATTTTCAAAATGGCCGCCATGCCGTTTTGAGCGGATTACATAATGACTGTTATCTAGCACTTAGGCAAGTACGAACCATGCACATTTCTAAATTTTATTGTCAAATTGATTACTGAATGGTATATAATGGACGTTCACCACTATTATCTCATAAAATTCCAATAATTTCCAAAATGGCCGCCAAAATTGGCATTTTCAACATTATTTTCAATGTAACTATTAATGAGACCTATTACTAAACTGCAATGGTGTTAAAATGTGATTATTTTCACGTGCATTACTTATATATATCTGTCAATGGAACATGTAATCCCTTTCAAACTCATAACTCTCAGACTATTTCAAAATGCCGCCATATTCGCCATATGTATACCTATTTGGCATTTAGAAAATGCTTTAAAACGCCATACAATGGAAATATATGATAAAAATGGACCAAACTATTGTTGGCTTAGCATTCCCAGACATGTTCTAGGATACAATCCAAAAAAATTATGAATTCAAAATGGCCGCAAAATATTCTCATTTTTATTATTTATAATAAGAAATATTAAAAATTAAAAATCCCGTACTTGGGTGGTATGAGGGAGCAGCGATGGGTAATTTAACGATCGGCGTTCATCCTTACCGGAATGCCGATTTACATGAGTTGGCCCTGATGTACCATTTTGGCCCCCTGGTACTTGAGAGCTGAATCCTGTATGCCCCATTAAGAAAGTAATATGATTAAAATATAATTGTATTGGTATTTTGTGGTGAGCTAAGTCATTCTGGTGTGGCATCGAACTGGCACCAGGTCATATATTCTAATGTCAGGGCTGAATATATAGTCTATGTAGCTCTGATAGTCCAATCCGTCGGCATGGCCTTACATGACCCTGGCTGTTGATAGGCCGTTAAACACCAACAATCACTCATCAATCAAAACCCGTACTCTCAGCTATTCAAATTGTATAAAAATGCACACAAAAAACATGTTTAAATCATTTGCTGACTGGTTGAAATGATAAAAAAAAACATTTATATTGGTTGATTGATTGATACAATCAATGACAACCACACTAATCGCCATTAGGAACTAAGGAAGTATTCCCGCCATTTAAATATAAAGCAGTATACATAAAAAATAATGTATGTGACCACCAGACATCTGTAGTACAATGTGCAACTAAAGCAAGACACATAGTAGTAGGTACATTCACTGTGCCAGTTTTCTAATTGATACTTCCAGGACCTGTTTTAGTATTATTACTACCCTCAAATATGAGTATGGTCATATTATGACCCATGTACTAAGTGAAAATATTGATGATTCATGGTTTCAAATCAAATCAATGTATTATTTAATCCAGGACATGTGTCCATTTTACAGTTAATCATGTTTGTCATCAGCATGTGCATCATTCAACATTGATTTGTTACTATCATAGCCACACACATGTGTATAAATAGTAACATCATTGCTATATTAAATAGCATGTGTAGTAAACATTTCAATGTTATACTCGTGATATTTCATTTGGATTTATTCAATAAAGTATAAAGTATGCAGATACTACTAGTTGTCCAGTATTTAATTAATACTCCCTAATGGTACAGCCATAGCTAACTATGGCACAAGTACATTATTGAGTCTTGAATGAAAAAAAAACATTCTGGTGGTACAATAGAGTTAGAACCTACGTATGGTTTGTGAAACAGAGGTGGAGGGCCATATTTATATCATGAGGGTTAAGTACCGACAGATTGACTGTTTATCTCAATGGAATTTCGACGTGCAGCAGTACAAACGGGTAATAAAATGTAAGGGTATATTGACTGTTTAATGTTTAATTGAACTAAATTCTACCACAATATAACAACATTTCACCATAGTTTAAGATAGTTTTATCACAATATAAGGCAGGTCCTCCATATTGTCAGGCCGTTCCACCTCAATGTGACACTATGAGGATGTTCCACAACATTGTAATAATGTTACGTGACAATATAAGATAGTTACATCACGTTTATACGACAGTTTGTCGTGATAGAAAGCAGTGCCGCCACGTTATAAGGCGGTTTCACTAAATAATGACGTTCCAGTGCAGTTCAATTATGTTCCATCACAACATACGGCAGTTCCACCACGTTATAAGGCGGTTTCACAACACTATAACGATGTTCCTGCACATGATAAGGTAGTTCCACTACAATATGATAAAGTTCCAATACATTTTAATGATGTTCCATTACAATAGAAGGCAGTTCCACCACTATATGAAACAAATTAATTACACTATAAGTCAGTTTCACCACAATATAATGATGTTCCGTCACACTATATGGCAGTTCCATCATAATATAAGGATGTCCCACCACAGTATAGGGATGTTCCACCACGATATAATGGTGTTTCCTTACAATACAAGGATGCTATACTGCATTGTAAAGATGTTTCGTCAACAAGGCAGATCCACTACATTATTATGATGTTCCACCACAATGTAAGGCGGTTTCACCAATATTTAAGGCAATTGTATTACACTATAAGACAGTTTCACACCATTATAATGCAGTTTTACAACAGTTTAAGGATGGTCTGCCATCGCATTATAAGGTAGTCTCACACAATATAATGACGTTTGGTCGCAAAATAATGCAGTTACATCACATTATATGGACATTCGTTCCATCACAATATAAGACATACGGATTACAATATAAGACACTTCCACCACAGTATCAGGCGGTTCCACCACACTCACTATAGGGACATTCCCGACACGTTTTATGACATTTCACCACAATAAGGATGTTCCGCCACATTATAAGGCATATTACTTACAATATAAAACGGTTCTACCACATTATAAAAGGCAGTTTCAAACTTTCACCACAATATAAGGACGATCTGTCACACTAAAAGGCAGCTCCCACACATTATAACGCAGTTAGATTACAATATAATGGTGTTCATATAAGGATGTTCTACCACATGTATAAAGATGTTTCGTCACACTAAAAGGCAGTTGCACCACAATATAATGATGTTGAACCATAGCATTACGACGTTCATAAGACAAACATAATTATGATATTCCATACAATATAAGGTAGTTGCAACATAATAGTATAAGGGTGTATCACCACGATGTATGGATGTTCCACCACAGTATAAGGCTGTTCCGTCAGCAAAATGATGTTCCATCTCAATATACATGCATAGTGCCAATGTTGTGAAACTGCAATGTGTAATCTCCACATCATATTAAGACACTATATTGATGTATACATATACATGTATATACATAATCAATGTGGCGGCCATTTTGAAAGTGTATAGGTAACACATTGATCCAAGTGTATCCGGTATATTTATGGTTTCATCTTCTGTCGGATAGCAAAGTATAATAACAAAATATGGCTTTTATTATTTATGAGAAAAATCAAAACTTTCTGTTCAGATTTCCGATTTGTTTCCTTCGTCAGACATATTTCATGTATGATGTGAGGTATTAACACTGTTACTGAATGAAATCTACATACAAATGGATAACAGGTATCGTAGATTATCTCATATTACCGATAATGATCTCATGCCTCGAAATGTATAAATATGTGTACATTATTCACAACCAATTACTATATATATAATAGGATCAAATAATATTTAAGAAGCATGCGTGCAGACAGACTAACATACGACACTTAGTTTCTACATTCAGTTTAGACAATACTAGTACACATGCAAGTAGTGGTCTATCCATAGCAACCGGTTTATAAGCATATAATGTTGTATACTAGTGAATACCAGTGACATTGCCACAGTATACATCATTATGTACTATCAATTGTATCGTACCTGTGTGCGTATATAATGAATTCAGTACATCTCTTGAGCATTATTGCATACTCCAAACACCATTGTTTCATTTAAATTATAGCTATGCCCAATTTTATTACTTTTCGCCATTTGTTTTCGATGTATCGCCCATTGCTTAGCCAGTTTGAAGTTGTCTGCACGATATTTCTCTATAAAATTCCATTGACAGGAAAACGTAAACTGGCTAAGCAAAGGGCGATACTTCAAAGCAAATGGCGAAAAGTCATAATAGTTGAATTTTGTGGGTCAACAAATGTTATGCAATAGGAATGGCCACTGAAAACATGTCGTGGCAATTGTTATATGGGTAAGCAATCAGAATTGACCATATGTTAGTCTGGAAGATTCAGTCGCTTTATACTTATGACCATTGCTTGTATAGCAAATGGCGGCTAATGTGCGTTCAAATGGCATTTACTGCCATAGTAATAATCTTAAAAGACCAATAATGAATTGTGTAGGTACTGGAAACATGTAATTAATGTTATTTGAGTCAAACATCTTATAATGTGTGGAAAGCCAACCAACCAAAACCTAATAAAAATGTGAGAACAAAACAGATTTTCCGAAGCAAATGGCGTATAGTCTGCAAAAGCAAATGGCGTGAAATTTCCAAATGATATTCATAGAGTTTCACAATCAGTCCTGTTGCGATTGTCAGTCATTTGTACCAATTAAATATATAAAGAACCATGTGGTATACTTATGCTTAAATACACATATTTTTCAATTGGCGGCCATTTTGAAATCCAAGATGGCGGCTGTTAAAGTCATCGGAAAAATTCTCAACATCGGTTTTGTATTCACAAATAACAGAGGAACATATTCTGAAAGTTTCAAAGATTGTAGGTGAAAACGCATAAGAGCCCCCTTTTTGTGACATTACCCTACGGACTATTAGGGCCGCCGTTGTTGTTTTTAGAGCATTTTGAAGAAAAATAAGTGATAGTTTGTAATGTGACCTTTAAAGCATATGTAGAAAATAACCTAGTGTGATTTGTTTTCTGTCTGTTTTGAGACATGATACATTAATTACTTGGTATACTACTGGTCACTTTTCACATGCGGGATTCCAATGACTATCTTGACCTGTCAAGTTACATTATGTAACGTCAACGCGGTTACCTGATGTTTATGATTAATGTTCCTACAAATAGTGAACATTCCTGATTATACATATATGACAAATAAATTATATGAATTTGAGGTCACAACATTGCCGCTTCTTATAGCTCATCCTGGAATGTCGACTGTCGTTGTATGTTGTTTGTCTTGGAGTAGTCGTTGTACCATAGAACCATCGGGTAATACACATATGTGTTCGTAACCAAACGGTAGTTGTCGTGTGGGCCTCGTCCAAATAAGGCACCTTGTCGTAGGTGTTGAGTCGTCGCCAGATTACTGCTTGCCCTGTCGCACAATACACCGTTAGAGACGCTTCTGGATACCAGCAAACGTCTGCACGTGATAGACGATCAAATGTCCACCATGGACATACCGCTGACTGGTTCTGATCGTTCTGAATAACGAATACAGGAAACGTTTGGAGACATTCATGTATCCCCCATAAATCCTTTATCGACTGTATTCAATGTTCTAAAAATTAGAATTAATATGTCTCCATTCCTGGGTAGTTAGATTGTCAATAACACTGCAGGGTTCATGCTATTATATCGTTATTCACCGAACACCCTGGCTATACCGGTTGGCCACCTGTCTAAGATACATATTGGATGCTCGACATGTTTCTCGTAGTCTGACAGATCACACGAGTGGCTTCATAATGACACGTTCGTATTCTCTATTGTGCATAACTAGCTAAATAATTAGCAGACACCTGTGCATTCTAGAGATCCTTTGTAGTTAGTTTCATGTTAACTAAGGGCATTTGAAATTGGTGTACTCAATAAACTCCATATTGTTTCTTTCTTGTTCAAGAGTGGAAGAGTGAGAATAACTAAAATGGTGTCATCTACATGTAACAGTGTTATAAAAGTAACACATGTTAGTTTGAGGGTCTGCTGGTAATTGCATATTAGTATCAAGCTGTTTACTAATGTAAAATAACAATGTTTTTAGTTGTTTTGAAGTGATAGTACTTGGAGATAAATGATTCAAATAGAACGTATTGAGTTCCAATTTTAGGCTTGCCAAGTATGAAAAAGCATTTTGTGCAGTTGTTTTATTTTGTCAAGCATTAATTTAAATTGGAAGTACGAGCTTAACATTGTATATATATTATCATCAATGAATTGTACACAGATCATTAGATCAAGTATGGCCCTTCGAATTTCAGAAATGTTTACACTCTAGACAAATATAAAAGTATTAAACTATGTTCCATCACTTGCATAATTTCATCTTTAATTTGGGCTAATCTATCATGATCAATGTTTCTATTAATTTGCTGTAAGTCAGATTCAGATACAGTTCCAAATAACAAACTTGACAGATACGTATAAGAGAACATTGTGACCTATCATGTGACCTCAGAGCTCTCAAATCTTAAAACGTGTCGTTTATACCATGATATCACATGTGAACTTCATCGTACATGCTATCCAAAGTCGAGGCATAACGTGTCATGTTTATATGCTTATAGAACTGCGACATATAATCATTCACCTCTTGTGTTGTTAAAATATCTGTATTTATTTTGGATATGAACGTTTGGTAAGGTTCCAGATAAATGTGACCAACCAAAGAAACCAGTGTCTATATATATATATAGATCTCAGTTTTTGTGTGAAATATCACATGTTCATAGACGTTAATCGCCATTGATGAATGCCAAAACGCAGAGCAGGGGCATCCTGGGGCTTCTTCCACTGTCCATCATCTGTAAATTCACAGATCAAACCAATACACGGTGCGTAAAATTGATTTAACTTACAAATTACCTTTTGATTTAGTGCTGTTAACAATGTTACTACATGTATTAACACCCATCGGAGCCTCTAACTTACATCAAACCAAAACGTACTCTTAGACTACTACGACGAGGACGTGACCGTGACGTGGCTTTATGTCTGCACTACACTACTCTTATCAGTACTCGTTTTCAGCTGTTTTGTATGACTCGTCTCGATCAACGTGGATTGGCTTAGGCATGATATCGTTACTACTACTTGATTCACAAATGTCACCTATTTCCATTTGCACTTCATGCCTATTGTCATCGATGTCAGAATCATTTGACATAGTTACGTTTATCTTCAGACTCACCTGCTGAGTAGTACGTTGTATTATCAAATTATGCTGTCTGGACAGATTGTATTTCTTCTTCTTCATTGCTGTTGTGTTTTTCTTTCATCTAAGCCTCTGTGCAAGCTGTATTAAATGAATGCTGTCCTCTTCCTCTGAGTCTTCCCTTAACCTACGATATCACTCTGTTGACCTCGTTAACGGTTCTTCCTCTGAGTCTGATTCCTCTTCAAACTTCGAATCGTTAGGTGGTATAGCATAAGCTGCTTTTCGTTCGAGGTTCCCGTCATCTGCTCGGGAAATATCCTAGTCTTCTGTGTTCGTTTTTCCTAGAAGTACTGCATGTACGCTGGCTAAGCTACCCTCTAGTTGGATTTTAATGGCATAACTCGCCCGACCTGTCTTTTCAATCACTCTGTAGTACGGCTTCCATTTGATACATGGCTTTCTTTTTCTTTTGTTGTTTCTGTAGTACACGGCTTCATTAACTTCAAAATCTACCTCCTTCGTCACTTTGTCTACGTATTTCTTCTATTTCTTTTTTTTTATTTTTGCCTTCTTTATATATTCCCTTTTTCGAGCTCTAACGCATTGTGTTGTTTCTGAA
This sequence comes from Conchocele bisecta, assembly GCA_029237695.1. NCBI lineage: Eukaryota > Metazoa > Mollusca > Bivalvia > Lucinida > Thyasiridae > Conchocele > Conchocele bisecta. The sequence goes on from CM055274.1 coordinate 90,323,114, forward strand.
CGGCAATATGGTGTATATTTTCGACATTGATATGCTTTTCTTTGATTCAACAGGTTATCTACGGGTGCAAGGAGAGAACTTGCTAAACTCACTGAATGTAAACCGTATGGCCGCAAGCGATTAACAAATAAATATAAAGTATGTGTATCTCATTCGAGTTTCTTGGCTATACCATCATACAATGTCATGTGGAATTTCTCAACCTTAGCATATTGCTGTGTGGATGATAACACGTGTCATAACATGGTCAATTTTCAAGCTTTCCTCCATTTCTTCACTATGTTGTTGACATCTTGTTGGGGTAGCAGTGTGTTCTGTTTGGATAGGTTCCACATTATACGGTGTCCCTTTAAATAAATGACAACCCAATTAAACACAACATATTTCACGTCAATGGTCAGTGTGGACAGAGCGGAGCTCGGGATAGTGCTAGGGGGGTCCGGAAAATTCGCTGTCACTGTCACAATATGTTTAGACATGATTTTTGATTGAAAACGTTTACATTTTGAAACAATAAGACAACGACCGAAAAATGCATGGAATACATGGCACTTGGCAAAATTACTGTAGGCGGCATATTTTTGTTAGCCTTGTAACTTGTAAACAATCTTTACTCGGCGAATTCCTGAATCCGCCCATGTACTTATAATAGCCTCGATCAATTAGTTTCGCAACACCTAACGACATGTGCTTCCTTTATTCAGTGGAACAGCAAATTTCAAACAAAATAAATCAATAAAGAAGGAAAACTATTCAATTAAGATAAAAACTTACAATAGGAATTACAAATTTCCGATTATTTACATTGTTTCCAGACGCTCAAGTTATGGATGTCACCTAACTCGTTACGTTACCCAGTCTAATGGGTTTCGGAACGATTTGACTACTACATTATTACTCCCGGGTACCAGACCCGATGTCGTCGAAATCATGCATACTCGTACTGCAGATGTTATTCAACATATCAACTCGCCTTAGACATGCTAATAATGTGGATACGGCCGATACACGTTCCTCTTTTTAGTTAGTGCTGACTAAGTGTTTGTCACATTGTTTCTTACATAAACAGTTGTATATTGCATATATTATTCAGACAAATTTACTTTAAAACGCCATTATTCCATAAACTTCGTATGCTCAATTTTTACACATCCCAGTTGATTTGTTTTTAAAAACTAACTAACTTGAGCAGCATACAAGCCAATCGAATTTAGCCCTATCTCGAAACTACTGTCTGTTTCACGAAAGCTGCCCAAATTTTACGGCCATATAGACAATTCAAAAACAATATTATTTTCGATAATATTAAATTAAAGGAAAATTTAAGAATGAGCTTTCTTTTTATTTCGTGAAATTCGGTCAAATATTGATTTTATTACGAAAAATTGATTTGTCTATGGGAATTTAACATGGGGGAAAAGAGGTAGAGGACTTGTGGGAGGAGTCAAAAAACATTTTTTTTTGGAAATTGACTCCGAAACCTAGCTAGATAGCTTGGAAATGATGTAACTAATAAAACAACAGTTAAATTATAAAAATCGGTCCAGTATTTCTGAAATTCTAAAAAATGTCCCCATGTTAAATCCCCATAGACATCTTCACTCTGTGAAGATGTCTATGGGGATTTAACATGCGGAAATTTTGTTTTCGCAATAAAATCAATATTTTACCAAATTTCACGAAATAAAAAGAAGGCTCATTTTTAAATTTTCCTTTAATTTAATATTATCCAAAAAAATATGGTTTTTGAATTGTCTATATAGCCGTAAAATTTGGGCAGCTTTCGTGAAACAGACTATAGGTCATGTAATGTTTACTGCAGCAACCGCAATATACAGCTGTGACAGCTATCAACAGTTGTAATGCGATAAAAGGTAGTTTAGCTGACCTTATAAGGGTGATGACAAAAGGTAATAAGTTTTTTGGACATATTTAACCCCCATGAAGAAAAACAAAGAATAAATCACAATGCCGCTGCGTGTACTCTCAATAACTCATTATGAAGGTACCGAATAGTAGCGGCATTTCTCAGACTGGTACCGACTTTTATGGATCGCCTTCAATTTAATACCGGAAACCAATCGAGCTGCTGAAATCCCTGAAAATGCTGAAATCCACAACAAACATCAACTGATAAAAGTAGTCATAACCAGTGGGTAATTTCTAGTCATTAAATTTTCTAATAATATGAAATTAGGAAGTCAATATCACGTGGTAGCCTCATATGGAGCTGTAATTTTGAAGGAAGTTTGAAAAACAAATGTAGGAAATACATCAATGTTTAAATTGATCAGTGTCACTTGGACGCTTATTGCTCTAATAAGGCATCACGGGACGGTTGAAAACAGCCAAAATTGACTGCTTTTCTGAGGGCGGCGGGTGACTTATAAAAATCACCGCCTCTCACAATCAGTTAAGGAGGCTCTTGCGACAAGTATTGAAAAATACTCGCAAATAAAGTACAAATCGCGCGCCACAATAAAAATTCAGTAACCGCATCAGATGTGTTCAATTAATTTTTTACAAAATTACCCCACCCACCTATTTTTGGCCAAAAGTTTCAACACGACTGAATTTATCGGAATTGTTTTCATGAAAATATGAGGCACAGATACTTTGTTATGTCTTGTTCTATCACTTGTAACACCACACCATTTTCTGAAAATGATTTCAAAGCGGGGTCATAACCAGCTCAAATTTTCGCTACAAATGCCCGAAAAATACCTTAAATTCTGACGCGAAACCGTACCGGCGAGACAGCTAGCAGGCGACATTTTCCAAGATGTCAAAATCAACTGGAGCTAACATTCATTTTCGTAGAATTATGAAATACTCTAAAAAATACACCTTGTCAAGCCTCCCAAAGTCAAGAAATATTCATAAACCTATTTTTCTAGACACACTGGTGTAACTTACAGGGTCGGTAGTGAAGTATTTAGAAAATCGTCCACCCCCTTTTTAAAGCTAGCTGCCCACTGTCCCGTGAGACCTAAAGCAAGATGTAAGAAGTGTTGAACATTTCCAAGAGTGATTTAAAGTACAAGAGGGACCAACTGTGCCTTTGACATCATATATGGCCCTATCTATTTGACACTAATAAAATGATACAGGAAAGTGGTAGAGCAAGTTGGGTGTCAGAGGTTCCGTCAACTGGAGGTTTCGTCAACTGAGAGGTTTCGTCAACTCGGCGTCCGGTTCGTCAATTAGGCAATTAAGAGTAAAACTTGATAATGACCGGCACGTGCCATACAATTGATCAGATAATTGATGGTCATTAAGTGGACATTAATGACAGATATTTGTTACAATTTTAAAGTAGGGTTAGTTGTATATGGGCATTTAATGGCAAATATTTGCAAATATTTGTTGATATTTCAAAGTATGTTTAGTTGCATATGGGCATTTAATGGCAGATATTTGATGTATATGGACATTTAATGGCATATATTTTAATAACATTTTAAAGTAGCTTTAGGTGTATATTTTGTGTATTTGTATAATCACCCGCTTCTGCAGCATTTGTCAGTCATCATTTGTCAGCCATCAAACAGATACACAATCTGTTCAGGGCCGTAGCGGCCACCACGACAGCACGGCGCTGCTGTGGCATTATTTTGGCCTGTTTTTTTTTTGTCAGCTTCATGCGTTGAACATCCAATTTTGAGGGTCTAAGTGGAATTTTTCCCGCTAAAAAGGCTGCCGTGGCATTATTTTACACACCGCTACGGGCCTGCTGTTGAATAGAAGACATACGTTAGCATATCTTTTTACTTGATGAAAGTGCGAAAGTCAATTAGCCGATTTGTGATAAATACCATTCAACTATAATCGCCTAATTGACGAACCGGTAACCAGTTGACGGAACCACTCGACTTTTCACTCTATTTTGCCTAATTGACGAAACCTCCAGTTGACGGAACCTCCTGAATCCGAGCAAGTTTACCTGGCTTTGCACATGGTTCGATGCTATTTCTGGAGTCCCACAGGGTAGCGTACTTGGTCCTGTGCTCTTCATGATATTTATAAATGATCTTCCGGACGTTGTCACTCAGTTTGTGAATATATTTGCTGATGACACAAAAAACTTCACCTCTGTTTGTTGAAAGTATACATAAATGTGAATTATTACAACACGATTTGGATAATTTCTGTGACCTGGAAACTTTAGTCGTGACTTGATGACTGTCTTGATATACAGTCATGATGGCTTACTCTCGTAAAGTGGCATTTTCCTGTGGAATTTTCAAAAACGGTGTTAAAGTATCAAATTTACATATTTTTAAATTAAATAACTTTCAATATGCATGTAAATAGTACAGGGGTCATACCAGTTATCCGGACAATCAGTTTATCGGACAAATGAAAATACCTGTTAATTAAACGCATTCATTTGATCCGATTTTGCAATGAACATATATAAGTCGCTCAGGTGCTAGCTGTTTCCATGCCAGTGTGAAAAATATATCGCCAAGGTAAACATTTTAGTCAAATTTGCTGAAAACATTCCTCAACTCTGTCCACAAGTTGTTTACAATGTCAATAGTTGCGCGGGGGCTTCCAATCGAGTGCGCCCATTACGTCATTTCAGAGTTGTTCTATAAATACAATAAATTCTATAAATACGATGTTTTCCAAGAAGCGAATGGTGATTTTTTTTCTCTGCAGAACTACACAATACTTTTACACTGGTTTTCAGGCGATAAAATTATGATTTTAAGGTGAGAATACAAGTTATAAGACGATTATACTTTTGTCCGGATAACTGATTGTCGATGTTAATTTTGGGGCAATCTTACGACTGATGATCTGACTCAATTATAAGTGAGAAAGAGGGCACAGTTTGCTAAATAGTTTACATGCATTGAGAAAGCAAGAACTGACGATTGTTCTGTGAAAATTTTATGCCCGAAGCTGCTATTTTAAGAAAAATATCGTGAAAAAAATGCCATTTTAAATATTTTAAACTTTTGGGTTCAATCCAAGTGTTTATACAGTTATATGCTGTATATGTTCAGTTTTATTGAAAAATATAAAATACCACTAAACAAATAGCAGTCATCACAAACCAACTTTTGATTGGGTCGGTGATGTTCTCGACTATGGGAACTTAAGTTTAACGCTTCAAAGTGTAAATCGATGCATTTCGGTTACAACAATAACAGTCGTACGTATCATATGTGTGATAATAATGGACAATCCGATATTTCATCCGTAACTGAAGAGAAGGATCTCGGTATGACATTTCAACCAAACCTGAAGTTTGACAAGCATATTGACAATAGTGTACTCAAAGCAAATAGAGTTCTTGGTGTAATTAGGAATAGTTTTGAATATCTGGAAAAAGATACGTTCCTTACATTATACAAATCCTTAATCCAACCATGACTTGAATATGGAACATCTGTTGGAATCCACACTTAATGAAAGAGTACAGCGTTGAGCAACCAAAATAGTCCCAGGATTTTATAACAGAACATATACTGAACGCATGATCCAACTTGGGCTTCCTACGTTAGAGTACACTACAGACGGGCGAGATATGATATGCTTCAAGTGTACAAATTTATGCATAATATTGACGATACTGCAGGAATCTTTTACTCGCGGTCATAGCTTCAAGATATACAGACGTCAGTGTCGACTAAATATTAGATATAATTTGTTTCCTTCAGAGTAACTGATACATGGAATCGGCTTCCTGCTCGTGTTGTAAACGCGGAGACGATCAACAGCTTCAAATCCCTGCTGAACGAGACGAGCTGGAACCGTCACAAGTTTATATCAACATAATGAGATATCATGTGCAGTCCTATAAACGTTATTAATACGTACAAATACGAGGGGTCTTAAGAAATTATAAACTTATAACGACCTGATCATCAAAGGTATCAAAGCTTCGCAGACAATGCAATATGATTTGACAACTGTTTCTGTGCTTACCCGGGGGTGTAAAATTCCACTCGCCCGCTCGCATTGGCGAATGCTTATCATCTTCGGACGAGTGGAAATTACCGTCCGCTGGTCCGACAGGTTGAGTCAGTTTTTTTTCTATCTAAATTCTACGTAAAATTGGAAAAAGGCAACATATCAAATGATCAAGTGTCTATTTTAAGAAAAGTATGAATGCATTGCATTTTAACATCTGACACATTACAGTCACCTTGTATGGCGAAGGAAATGATCATTAAAAGAAAAACACTAGTCTATACCTACAGACCCAACTGTTTTCTGGGACATTACCGGAACCAAGCAACAAGACTAGTACTCTTGAGCTTGTTTGTTTTCATTCTTCACTTTTAGAATGACACAGTTATCACATATTACTATTATGATAGCAACATACATGTATGATGGATTTTAGCTGATTGTGGCCCGTGATGATTGTGGCCTGTGACGATAGTGGCCTGTGACTCTCCAGACCGTGCAGCATGGAGGAGAGCGAGGACGCCACTGCGTCTACCCTCACAGGCTTCCTATTCGGCAACATAGATGAACAGGGAGTGCTCGACGAGGATTTCCTCGATGAGGTAATGAACAGGCAGTGTTCGATGAGGTACTGGCAAATTATCACTTTCAACCCTGGATATCCTATATTGGCTTTTCCGTACTACCGGTACATTTTGGACTATTCCATTAATGACAAAATGTTGATTTTTTAAAGGTAAATAATAGTAATAAATTCAGCAGGCAGATCCTGATGTGACGACATGTTACAAGCCAACTCATATGGATCTACAGTGTTTGCACATGTTGGCTTTCTAGCCTCTGTGCATAACTTGTCTATGCAATAACTAGAGTTCTACTTGACGTATCGTAACCAAATTCGTATACATGATAAAAAAAACCCTATTGATTTTCCACAAATGCTGACAACTTATCTCTTCTTGGTGGCCATTTTTTTTTTTTGGTGGCCATTGATTTCGACTTGACAGATAGTAAACACATTCGGTATATATGTTTATCATGGAAAGGCGAAGAACCCTATTGATTTTCAAAAAGTTCCGATGGCTTATCTCCCCTGCAAATTATTCTAAAGTTTTGTCAAAACATGTTTCAATGAAAAAAAAGGAAATAAAAAATAAGCTGCAGACACCAAAATTTAATTCAGATGTCTAAGGGTTAGGCCATGAAAAAAAATACTTTGGTTCTCAGATACAGGGTTTGTGGAATGCGACAGTCAATTTCCAAATTGTTTTGTTTTTTTATCCTGAAGGATCAAAAAAAGAAAAGTTTTGGAAATTGACTGCGTTTTTCTGACGCTGCGAGATCTTGGTGACCTTAACCTTTTTGGGTGAGACACTTTCCGGCGATCGCTTTGTTTCATGGCCTTAATGACGTCTTTTCTTGTTCTCCAGGAGTCGCGGCTTCACATTGGGTCACTGAATGCTCTGGGCATTGGGTCCTGCTCAAGGAGATAACTGATGTAGCCGGGGGCCAGGTCGATGGTCTGGATGACACGGACCTGCACTCCCAGACAGGTACACCACACAGCTGAGAAAATTGTGGCTGGAGAAATATTTGGCTTATGGTATTTGTGACCAGTGCAGCGCCTGATCAAATAGCACACTTCTGTAGCATGTTAGCGATATAGATTGCTTGTTAGACGCATGACGGGTGTTTCATTGATGGAATGGCGAACAGTGCAGATCCAGATCAGACTGTGCGAATGCACAGGCTGATCTGCATTTACACTGGTTGAAAAACCCATAAGCCCCATTTTTCCAGTCATGGCAAGATGTTATTCTTCTATTAGCCCAGGTATTTTCAAAAACTGCTTAACCCAATATTTTATGATTCACCAATTTTAATAATATTTGGCCAAACTGTCTTTCAAGGATGCTGCTTTGTTCCCCACGTCTGAACATCCAATGTCAAGGTAACTGAGGACTTACGTTTTTATTTTATCAAAGCTACCAGCAAAGGTATAACCTTCATGATAACGATTCCCTTGTTAATTATGCACATCAAATTATCAAATCTATTGGAGGGTATACTTATAGCTCGGACTGTTCCTGTGTTTCAGATTTCTTACAGAAGGCTTCGACGGCTGTCGACTTCTCTGACATCAGTGAGGTGGCGGATGAGGAAGATACGGGGGTGGTGGGGAAACGTAAGTACAGCGGTGGTGCAGAAACGTAAGTACTGGCACTCAAAGTTCCATTCAAAATGGTACAGATATGACATTATAATACCAGACTATTGATATATGATCCAGATGTGTGTATGCGGTGGCCATTTTGAAAATCAATTTGGTGGCCATAACAGCTGATTTAGTATTGCCAAATGACTTGCGAACATATCCTAGAGGTTACTAAAACTATCGAACACGTAAGAATTTTGGTATGTCGTACACTGTTCATTGTCTGCCTCCAGAAGGTGAGGACGATGGTTATGAGAAACGGGACAACATGGATACACAGCTGATGCCGCCGCCATCTTGGCCACCGCTATCTGCCAACACCCCGACGGCACCATCAGCTACAACGACGATAACGGCTGCCACAACAGGAGGGCCGATGATCAGCATGCCCCTCGCAGCCATGATGCCACCAGAGCTGATGAAAGTAGATGTGGCGACCATTTTTCCTGAGTTCCGGCATGGCAAGGTTATTTTACTTTCGTTTGTTTCACATCAGTAGCATATTGCGTGAATGTTCCCTTTGTCGACAAACATACTCACGATCAACTAAATGTAGTTGACTAAGATAAAATCACACTACTGTTTAGTGTTTACTCATCAACAGACAGCAATTATTTTTTTACATTTCAATTTCCTGTCGTGTCCATAACTTGTAAAGAAAAATGATGAAATTTCTTAATATTTTGTTGTGAACTGATCATACCGTTCCATATGTAGAAAGAACTTCCCATTATAGACGCTAGTGTAATTAATAGAAGTAAAATAATTTAGTAACCATCAATTGAAAAACATGTTTATAATAATGAAAAATAACTAGCATTTGCAATCAATTTTTCAGTATTCTAAACATATTTTTCCCAATCCCTAATTTTTTACAGGCAACTTATTTGTACAATTAGGTTCAGAAATACAGTGAAACCACTCTAAACTGGACACCCTGGGAGGGCCACAGGGTGTCCGGTTTAGATATGTTCCACTGTAAATCAGGCATATGACCATTCTGGGACATACTTATGTATTTTGAAATCATGAACATGCATTATTATCTGAGATGCGTTACCAAGAAACCCATCAAAATGAGATCACATATATGTTATTGGTGTCCAGTTTAGAGAGGTTCTACTGTACAATACAAATCTACAATGAATTTACGAGCTGTGTGTTGCAGGTTTTGCGGTTTTCGCGCCTGTTCCGCCCGGTCCACAAGCCACACGTATGGAGGAAGAAGAAGAAGAAGGGTGATGGCGAGGTCAGCAACACTGACGGGAAAAACGACAAACAAGTGGACAATGGTAAATACCCAGGGATTCCGCTGTTTTTGTTTGAAGTGGCGATTTTTTTTATTTTCCCCAGCGGAATCCCTGATACCACATCATGAATATCTACAAGGCACCTGTCCTGTGTATGAATTATATTTTTTTAAATTTACAAATGCCATTATTTATTTACTAATGGTAGAACTGCCGTATAACAATTGTTTTGGTCTCTGTATTTATTCATACAAGTATCAGTGTCGTATTGCAATGTGCACACCACAGTATCCATCTTTGCTAGCGAACTAGCCACAATTCTCTTTATGCCCGCTATGTTGGGTCCATCAGCAGGTTTGTGTTTGAACTTGTATCTTCAATAGTATTAGCTACAGCCACCATAGTAATTTGTAGTGCCAACCACTCGGAAACAAATGACGTGTGATCTTTTTTGTTCACGCTTGTATTTTCAATAATATTATGCATACAGTCCTCGTACTTGCCCACTATCGTGAGCCAGTGATGTGCACCACAACCACTGTGAAACAAATGACCTTCATGTGACCTTAACCTACCATTGCAATATTTACATAGTTATTTCCTTGGTTAAAGTCTTTGTTAGAGCTTGTAATCGTATAAACCTTTTAAACCATAATAGCTGGAGGCTTGATACTTGGTATGTAGCTTCCTTATTATGATTTATGTGTAAATACGCAAAGTCTGTTTTGATTTTTGATTCGGTCCCAGGGTCATGGATTGTCTCTCCCTTTTGGACTTGTAATTCATGAAATTTTAAACCGTTATAGCTGGTGGCTTGATACTTGGTATATAGCTTTGTTATGGTGTGTAGATGCACCCATCAATTTACTGCCCCTGTTGTACTTAGAATTTCACCATTTGTGCCTTGCTATCAAAACGATTATGTGGGGCATTTGTTTTCTGTAAACACATCTTCTAGTTCGGATGAGTTTAATTATTCATTTACTATCATGCTACCATGAGTAAAGTAATCATCTGATAATTCCAGCACAAAAATATTTACACAATTCCCAAACATTTGATTGGCCTGTAGCAAGTCTTTGTCCAAAATTTATATCCCAGTAAACTCCCACACCGAACTACTTTCCGTAACCGTGAGGCGCAGTTAAAATAATTCTTAAGAAAACGGAAAATAAACACATTTTCTTGATGAATTTATTTCAAATGCTGGAATTATAAGGAATTAATGGCCTTTTTGTTGAATTTATCGGGGATATAAACTTGGAAAAGTCGCGTGAATACTGGACGAGGCCTTCCGGCCTTCATCTAGTATTCCCGCGACTTTTCCAAGTTTATACCCCGATAAATTCCACAAAAAGTCCATTCATTCCTATATTGGTTGCAAAGATTGTGATCCATCCTACTCTGCTTACAAGTAATGTAATCTGTTTCCATTGATTCAGAAGCGGATAAACAGACAGAAAACAAAAAGATTCCAACTCCGTCAGATGTACCGACCATCAATGTATCCGGAATGCAACAAGACACGGAGAATGATGGCCAACAGTCTACAGAACTACTGCAACCTAAAGTTGAGTCCCCACCTAATGACATACGTATACATGTAGACACCGGGAGTGAACCAGAAATAGCTATCTCTCAGCCGCTGTTGTCAATGGAACAATCGGTAGAAACAACTTGCCAGACAGCTAAACTCTCAAGTGAGCTGCCATTATTGGATACATCAGTGACAATTAAGGATGAACAAGTGCCACCAACCGCTGACCCAGCAGTTCTGTCGGAGGCCAACCATCACGGGCCAATTATCCGGGATAGCGAAGACACAACTATGTCGTCGTCAGAGTCTGCGAGTGATCGTGAGCCAACAATCCGGGACAGTGAGGGAGACCAGAGCTCTGATGGTGATGAGGACTATGGAGAGTGGAAATCACGGTTGTATCTCGGGCGCTCTGCGCTGCCTGATGAAATAACTTCTGATGATGAGGTACTTGTTGTTATTGCATAAAATGGGCGCTCGCATTGTATTAACAGTGTAATAAATATAATAATAGACTAGTGCAATAAATATACACATTAGCTTGGTGACCAAGACAGCTTTATTGTATGATAATGCAATACATGCAATCTAACATTTGTGATGCTTTAATATGATATTTATTAAACTTGCTGACTAATTTCATAACAAACTCGGCATAGCCTCGTTTCTTATGAAATCATTAAACTTGTTTAATAAATATCGTATTAATGATGTAAGATCCTCTAACCAATGTTACATGCTACTAATGCACTGTGCGGGGGAAATATTCGGATTGGGATTTATTTTGGTATTATCTGCATTCCTTTAACCCTCACTACGCGAGAGACGAAAATTGTCGTCTGCTGTTTTTCATTTTTTGCCTTAATTCTTAACAAAAAACCTGTTTTGGCAGCACATGAGAATCGTCTCCAGTGGAGACGATTCTCATACGCTGTCCAAACAGGTTTTTATCGAAAAATATTAAAAATAAAACATTTCCAGCAGAAGACAAAATTTAATTCAGCGTAGTAAGGGTTAATATTATAGAGAAGAAAATATCCGATTGTTAGTTGCATGCATTGTTGGGGTTTTGGGACGAGTAAAATGTTCAAAATCTCATTATACGACTACACACAATGATCTAGATCTGCAGTGGCCACAAATGTTCCATGGCATAAATCAGCACATCCATGCTTCCCTTAATACGACCTTCTCCTTCACAACTTTTCCAGGTGCGTAGATCAACGGTCTTGGACACACTTAGAGGTTACTTTCACAGACTTAACATTGGGGGATATTTGTTATAATTTCTGTTTCCTTTCACACCACTTCTTGATGTTTTGCACATGCCTTCCTCTGTTCTCTATCATGCCGTGCCAAATCCATGACCAGACCCCCACTAACCCTTAGGCCAAGGTCACAATCCTAGCGCTTTCGCAAACTACATTGGGGGGGGGGAATTTGTTTTAATTTCTGTTTCTGTTCATCACACAGCTTCTTGATTTTCGTTAAACTAAAGCACCACCAGGCTCGCTTCGTTGTCTTCTGAGCAAGCCACATTTCTAGTCTGATATATGCCGTAAATTCCAAAATTACAAAATAGTTAACCCTTTATTCACTCTATGCATCTCTTACAAGCTAAGTCTTTTTGCAACCAGTGTAGATCCAGATCAGCCTGTGCATCCGCACAGTCTGATCAAGATCTGCACTGCTATTCCACAAATGAAACACATGTCATGATTGTAACAAGAAACGTAGATCGTTTTCAAGCTACAGAAATGTGCCATTTGATCATGAGCTACACTGGTTGAAAAACCTGTTTGCTCCATTTCTCCAGTCACAACCACATTTCTGTTTGATCGTGTGCAGGAGAAGATGCTGCGGAAGCCGGAGTTGTCATTGGGAGACGAGCTACTGGGGGGCGGTGGGGGCGGGGTGGGAGATGGCGAAGTGGAGGTGGCTCCCTGGCGCTATGGTCCTGCCCAGTACTGGTACGACATGCTTGGCGTCAGCGACACTGGCCACGGCTTCCAGTACGGCTTCAAACTTGTGAGTTGTGTCCAACACGTTGTGTTCTCTCACATTGTGTCCACCCACGTTGCGTATACTCACATTGCAGTACGGCTTCAAATTGGTGAGGTGTGTCCACTCACGTTGTGTCCACTCACATTCTATCCACTTATGTTGTGTTCACTCACTTACGTCCGCATCCCCTACAATTCCACTTGCATGCATTCAGTTGGAAGCCGTTCTGTATTTTTATTTCATGTATGCCTATTTGACACAAAATGGCTGATTTAAATTGCCAATTAGTCACATGGCACAAAGCGGTGTGTCAGTGTCCATCAGAAATGAGCAGAATGGGAGAGTGCGCTTGATATGCCACAATACGCGAATTTGTAGGGGAGATCGTGATAAAATTGCAGGATTCTCGCTAAGGCTCTCTCTAGACACAACACTGGTACATTCATGTGTGGTTCTAATTTGTGGCTTTGACTGGAGAAATAGGGCGTATGGGTTTTGTGACCAGTGTAGATCCAGATCGGCCTGTGCATCCGCACAGTCTGATCAGGATATGCACTGTTCGCTATTCCATAAACACACTTCATGCTTCTAACAAACAATATACAATGTTATCAGGCTACAGGAGTGTGCTATTTGATCAGGGGCTATACTGCTCACAAATCTCATAAGCCCCATTTCTCCAGTCACAGCCACATTTCTTGTATTGCTATTTTAAACTGTGGTCTCGTCTCTATATGACCATAGATGTTGCTGGGACGTTAAACCCTTTCACTTTAAACTGTGGTCCCGTCTCTATGTGACCATAGCTGTTGCTGGGATAAACCCTTTCACTTTACACTGTTGTCCCGTCTTTATATGACCATAGCTTTGCTGGGACGTTAAACCCATTCACTTTCACTTTAAACTGTGGTGCCGTCTCTATATGACCATAGCTGTTGCTGGGACTTTAAACCCATTCACTTTCTCTTTTGTCCAGTCACAGCCACACAGGTATTGGTGTTTCAGAAAGAAGACATCTCTGAGCTGGATGATGAAGACATTGCAACAGATGTCAGCAAAGCGGTGAGTCGGTGTGTTCTCATGTTCAGTGCAGATTAACCCTTTCACCTCTAAGTAACTGGAATGGGATTTGATATGTTAATTTTGCAACCAATCCAATGGTTACAAAATGATTTTCAGACTAGTCCATTTATGAAAAGGGGTGTTTTTGTTCTCAAAAATATGAAAATAAGTGCAGATCCTGATGAGACGGCTCGTCACGAGCCGGCTCATCTGGATCTACACTGTTTGCCAATACCAGAATTCAACAATGTGATGCATCGGTGTCTGATGTCCAATGCATATTACCATATGACTGATTGGCTTGAAGCTTCATGTGCATGTTTATTGTCATATATTTGTTTATACCCCACACCGTCCATGCTCACGCCATGCACAAGGTGTCAAATAACTTCAAAATTTCCATCCAGTATTATCCTATAACTACTTTTCTTATGAGCGATTGGGTTCAAACTTTATGTGCATGTACATGTATTCCCCGCCCCATCCCCAAGGTAAACAAATGTTCCCATTCAGTACATTTTACTAGATTATTTCAGTTACAACTTCTTATGTAACATATTAGCGATTTGTGTCAAACTTTGTATCCATCTTTGTCGTCATCCATATTTTCATCTCCTCACCGATGCATGCTCCCCCCATACGTAAGACTTTCTCCTATTCTCTACTGCATGAGCGATTGACATGAAATATCATGTGCATATTTATGATCATCCAAACACCATAGCGATACATGCCATTGGTGGCGTTCTTGTTTTATTTTACAATGAGTACAAACAAGCGGGAGAGCATTTAAACAAGTACTTTTGTTGGCACCGATGCAGTGATGTGGTCCTGTGGTCACCGATGTGGTCCTTGTCATGGGAGGAAACTGGCCATAATGATCACAGTTCCAGTTCATATGTCGTCAGTGATTGGTTTTAATGTTTATGTCTTCTCACGAACCCCTAGGCTGGCCAAATTTCACAGGTTATGGTCTTTAACAGACTGTTAAATCATTAGCATTGCGTATGTCAAGGAGTATATAGTTTTCGTAATTCCTTCCGTTAGTCCGTCCATCCGCGTTAGTTGATGTTTATTATTTGTTGGTCCAGGCAGCGGCCGGGGGTATATGTGAGCCCCTGCTTATTTTCTCTAGTTGTTAAAATTGAGATGATCGCATCGTGTTGTAGCCGTGTGATCCTGTAGACGTAGACGAGGCCTACCTGATGGTGAGCCAGCTGCAGTGGGAGGACGACATTATCTGGAGTGGAGACGAGGCCAAACATCGCGTCCTTACATCACAGAAGACGAAGGCTGCGTCTGCCGGCTGGATACCCAGCACCGCCAATAGAACCGCGACTCAATATATGCAACAAAGTGCGTCATATTGCTCTTTTGTCTCCAGTTATATATTATATACCGTTTATTTAACCAGGTGAGCTCATTATCGGGAAATAATGCACGAGTGATGAGGTCCTTACGCGAAACAAACGAGTGAGCATATCAAACCAAGTTTGTTACCGTTAGGACCCAATCACGAGGGCATTATTTCAAGATAATCAGTTCACCTGGTTAAATATACGTTTTCTTACATATTCATACACGATACTTTATAAAAACAAAGCGAATCAAGCGTACAATATGGCCAAGAGGTGTGCAAATTAATTTCTGGAGGCGGATCATTGTTAAGGTGACTGTCTTGCAATTCAGGGGGTGGGGCTGATCAACCACATTTGATTGGTCAAAGGAAACACGTAATTGCGACGTTACTAACATCATTTCTCCATTTATGGTAAGCACGAGAGTAGTTTAAACTACTGCTGCCAAGTGGTGTAATTCACCGTTATATTTCTGTAAACTACTGGCTGAAATGTAAGAAATAGAGAAAAGCCACCAGCCTTACAGAATACAGTGGCTGGTGGTTATTATCCCCCGGCCGATTGGCAAGAGGGGATATAGCGTTAGTCCATGTACGTACGTGCATTAGTAACACCTTTCTAGGTATAGCGCTTTGTTTTCCATATGACCCACGTCCGACCGCCCAAGGTCAAGGTCACTGTACTTATGATAGCCTTTTTTGTAAGGCAAATGTGTTTAAAAGAATTATTCAATAACTTATGATATGTATATTGATAATATTTGGCCACAATGTGTGTCTAGGGATGTTTGGAATCTGGAATGTTTGGAACCTGGGGAAACTTTACCTTTGATAAGAAACCTTGTGACCTGTTAGCTTGAGATGCACAATCTCTGTGTTGCTGCTTACATATCGGCCGAGTGACCGGTCCAAGCCTCACAGTCGCATATGTGGCTATGACTGGAGAAATGGGCATCCGCACAGTCTGATCAGGATATACACTGTTCGCGATCAATGAAGCATCAATGAAGCATGGTTCTAACAAGCAATATAGATCGTTTCAGGCTACATGTGTGTGCTATTTCACACAAATTCCATAACCCCATTTCTCAAGTCACAGCCACATATCTGTTTGTTTTTGGTTACAGATCGGCCGGGTGGCCCGACCAAGCCAGGCATGATCCCAGTGATGCGGCAGATGTCAGGACAGCTTACCCAGAAAGGTCTCGTGCCGGGGTTATCTTCAGGTCAGTCGTGTTGCCGTTCCTGTGTTAACCTTTTCAACACCACAGGCCTGTATAGTGGTAGTGGCAAAAAGTGTAGATCCAGATGAGCCGGCTCGTGACGAGCCGTCTCATCAGGATCTACACTTTTTGCAAGTAATTTTCATATTTTTGAGGACAAAAACAACCCATTTTCCTAAATGGACTGGTCTGAAAATCATTGGATTGGTTGTAAAATTAACGTATCAAAATCAATTCCAGTTACTTAGGGGTGAAAGGGTTAACTCCAGGTCAGTCATGTAGTTGTCAGAAGAGCACACAGAAAGGCATGTTTGTATTGACACAACCTTCATATGAGACACACACGCCATGTGATTTTGTAAGAACATGTGTGATATCTCGTGACAAATATTTACAACACTTATGATATTTTCCGTACATGAAGTCGAAAGATGATGAAATTTTCATAGCAAATGCGGAATTCCGCATTTGCTATGGAAATTTCGTCATCTTTTGACGTCATTAACAGAAAATATCACAGTTTCTGTAAGGATTGTTCATGAAAAATCGCACATGTTCTTAAGATACAAAATCACATGGCGTGTCTCATATGTACCAACACAGCTGAAAATGAGCTGGATCCATCATGGCAACGCAAAGGAAAATATTTTATAAGAATCGTCCATTAACCAATGGTCAGAATTTAAAATAATTTGGTACAAACTTTTTTCTGGTGACTGTCTACTAATAGTCGAGACAAATTTGGAGTGAACCTTACAGTAAAGTACTACGTTTTTTTATATTTTATTGTTTTTAGCTCGTCTGCGCCAAAGGCTAAAATTTGTAATAAAATGTTTTAGATAGCACCCTTCATTTTTCGCATGTAGATGTAGCACGTATGTATTTTGCAGAGCTCCATTATTCCCCGGACAACACGTGGTACTCGATATTCCCAATTGAGAACCAAGATCTGATCTATGGCAACTGGGAGGATGACATCATTTGGGACTCAGAGGTAAATACTTGTCTACTACAGACATAACCCAATTCCATTACTGATCCTGATCAGACTGTGTGGATTCTGGTCTTGATCTACACTGGTCGCAGAACCTATATGCTCCATTTCTACAGTCAGATCCATATATATAAAATACTCACGCCTGGTGCTCTGTCATAAATTTCCATGTTTTATTGCTACCAACATCATGTATTTGTGACTGTGACTGAGGAAATGGGGCTTATGGCATTTGCGACCAGTGTAGATCCAAATCAGCATGTGCATGCGCACAGTCGATGCACAATCTGATCTGGATCGGCACTGAAAGCCATTCAGTCAGTGAAACACCTGGCCTACTTCTAACATATACTACTTGGGGTCGTTTCACTAAACTTCGTACGACTATAAAGTTTGTAAGTGCAAAATTATGATAGTCTGTAAATTTCCCATTAACAATGTATTCTTGTAAACAATTATTGGATTTACATTTATCGAGCATAGGCTGCATATGCAGCCTATGCTCAATAAATGTAAATCCATCAACTGAAATTTACAGACGATCCTAAATCTGCACTTAAGAACATTTTAGTCGTACAAAGTTTAGTGAAACGGGCCCCAGGTCCATGTGGAAGGACTGCTATTTGATCAGGAGCTGGACTGGTCATAAATGCCATAATACAGTCACCACCATATATCATGACTTTTAACGTTGTTGTTACAGAACATGGAGAAGATCCCTTCGCCTAGTATCCTCACCCTCGACCCAAATGATGAGAACATCATCCTCGAAATTCCGGAGGACGTCGATCCTAGTGCTCCATCTAAATCAGCTACAAAGAAAGAAAAGGTATGTATCATTTGTCATTGCTAACATTAAACAAGCTAGATACAAACCAACCACAAAATACTCCTTATATCCATTGCTCTAAATTTCATTAGCTCATTAACCCGTACTCACGATGTGGGATCACATGGTTTCCAAACCAGATTTTCCGACGTGACGTAATCTGTGACGTCATTTTTACAGTAGATTTTCTGTAACATCTTCCTAACAAACGGACGGGTTTATATCTTACATTCACATGCTCTAGTTTTTATTATACGCCCGTATTGTGTATTCATCTTGTACGGGCGGGCAGGCGGGCGGCGGCGGCGGCGGGCGTTCTACTTGACGGATTGTAACCAAATTTGGTATACATGTTTATCACGGCAAGATGAAGAAGCCTATTGATTTTGAAAAATTTCCGATGACTTGTCTCCTCTTGGCGGCCAATTTTAATTTCCCATACAATAAAGGCAACATGATTTAGCCTTCCGGACCACTAGTGTGTTAGTCCATTTCTCGGTCATTGTAACACCTACACCTACCAAACTTGCACACAATAATCACTGCTGCTGTACTTCAGAAACTGACATATATTGTTTGACCATCATATGACCTTGACCTACTTTTTTCTGATTAAACTACTTAGCCATCCGGAACACTTTGCACATTTAATTTCGTTCCTCGTCCATTCGGTGAAATAGTACTGATCCTGCTAAAACTGTGGTTTACAATATTGTATGGAGTACCAGAATGGTGTAATCATGTCACCTTCGTTTCACAGCTTTCGTTGATATATGGCGCATTTCTCACATACATGTTGTAGGCGGAGGTGAAGAAGTCGCGTGTGCTGCTTGGCAAGGCCGGCATTATCAAGGACGATGACGACGACGATGAGGTATGTTGTCATGGCAACCAGGCTGGTAGATGGAAAATGAAATTATGATGTCCAACAATATAGTCCAACAATATGGTCAATTACTGCACGTGGCAAAGTTGATGGTAGATGTGTTCGGGGGCATACCGTCACCCCCATACATTTTGTCTGATGTTTTAATTCAGAGAAGCCCAAAATTATTTATTATTACCAATCCCCGACATGCATGGACACGCATTTTAATGTAGATAAGCCTAACCTCACTTAGAATTACCAATTACAAAAATCTACACCAAATCCATCGAAAAATAGTTCATATTCTCAAATAAATATTATTTTTAGGAACTACCAGACCTATTTCGACGGTTACTATAGGAATGAATGGCCTTTTTGTGGAATTTATCGGGGTATAAACTTGGAAAAGTCGCGGGAATACTGGACGAAGGCCCGAAACTTGGAAAAGTCGCGTGAATACTGGACGAGGCCTTCCGGCCTTCGTCCAGTATTCCCGCGACTTTTCCAAGTTTATATCCCCGATAAATTCCACAAAAAGGCCATTCATTCCTTATAATTCCAGCATTTGAAATAAATTCATCAAGAAAATGTGTTTATTTTCCGTTTTCTTAAGAATTATTTTAACTGCGCCTCATGGTTACGGAAAGTAGTTCGGCATTGGAGTTTACTGGGATATAAATTTTGGACAGAGACTTGCTATGGACCAATCAAATGTTAGGGAATTGTGTAAATATTTTTGTGCTGGAATTATTGTTCCTTTATGTTACACTCACATAGAGTATATGTGTGGTTTGTTGAGGATCTATAATGTATGGAACAAGCAGATATGTGCCAATAAATGTCTCCATATTGACCTGTAGGAGCCACAGCAGACAGCTGGCAACCTCGACCCCTTCAACCTGTCCAATGATGAATACTACAACCCCAAGCTCATGGACACGGCCATCCGCTCCACAATGGGCGTCAGTTTGATCCAGGTATGTATACGGAGATTGGGAACCAACAATCTGTTGAGATGCAATGCTTCTTTCAGAAATAAGAGTGGCCCAGGGAAAGAGCCCACTGAAGATTATAATTAAAATATTTTCCGTAAATGGCGTCAAAAGTTGACAAAATATTCAGAATATATGCGGAATTATATTCCGCATATACTCTGAAAATTGTGTCCACTTTATTTATGAAAAATATTGTAAACGTTTTTAATGAAATTACGCAGATGTCCGAAGGTACAAATTCACATGACGTGTGTCATTTGTATGATTGTAGCATTCCACCCCAGCCGTAGAGTTACAGCATCCATTCTTCCCGACATACATGAATGAGGTGCGGCTGCGCACGTTTCACCGAGCCCCAATGAAGAAATACTCGTACGGCTTGCTGGCCTCAACCGGGCCCCACTCACTGGAGCCACTGCTCAAGGTCATCAAGAGGAAAGCCAGGGTAACTATCAAAATGTTGTACAGTCGAACCTCTCTAAACTGAACAGAGACAAGTTAGTTATGCTTAATTTTGATTATTTTGTTTACATTTCTCTCTGATGATAATGTCTTTTCATGATCGGAAAGCACCCACGCGTGTCTTGCAGTAGTTATATACATGTTTCACAGTGGAGCCTCTCTAAACCGGACACCCTGGGGTGTCGGTTTACAGAGGTTCCACTGTATACTATATGGAGAACTTAATACTGGAGTGTTTTTTTTTATCCCTAGTCGATAGGGTTGGTCCATGTACATATGTGCGTATGTACATTAGTAACACCTTTAAGTTTTCAATTACTTATGAACCACTTCACCGATTTGGATGATATTTTACCACAATGTGTGTCTAGGGATGGTGCTTTGTTTTGCATGCGACCCACGTCCGACCGCCCAAGGTCGAGGTCACTGAGAACTTATGTTATTATTTTGTATTATTATATAATGATGCCCTTGTTATTTCATGGTTACTGGGGGTGCAAAGGCGATTTTTGGGATATTTCATGATGTGTCAAATGTTGGCCCCCCCCCCCCCCCCTCAATGTGACCATATTTCCAAAATGGCTGTGATAATGTAATAAATTCAGTATAATAAAAATTAATAAATTTATCCTAGGTAAGTATACTTTGCAATGTTGGTGAAATAGGCACAGATATTTTTAAGGTGTTCAAGTACAGTATATCAATGCCGGGTACTTGATTTACCTTTACTGACAGATATCTCCACTTTCACTGACCCGCCCCATCCCTAAATGACCTTAGCTGTTGCTGGGACATTAAATTCATTCACTTTCACTTTTTAACCGACCCGATAGCTGCGAGAACAGGAGCGGCAGGCATATGGTGGCGGTGACATGTTCTTCATGCGCACGGCACACGATCTGACGGCCATGGACGGCGATCTGATCCTCTGTGAATACTCGGAGGAGTTTCCTCCCCTGATGATGCAGGTCGGCATGGCAACCAAGATAAAGAACTACTACAAACGGGTGAGTTAGCAATTGGTGATTGCGATACTTCGATTATTTTACCTTTTGTTACCGTGCCTTCCGAAAGTATGGGCAACATGTGTGCATGTATTATCGACAATCACTGTAATACCAGCAACCAATAACAAGTTTTATTGCATAAAATGGGCTTTCACAGTGTATTAACACAGTGTAATAAAAAACATAATACAGTAGTGTAATAAATATGCAAATTAGCTGATTACTAAAAGCAGGTTTGGTGACCATTACAGCTTCAATGTATGATGATGTCCTTTTGCAATAAATATAATCTAACATTTGTGGTGATTTCAGGCCCGTACGCAGAAATTAATTTAGGGGGGTGCATTATCGACGGCGCAAAGGGCTAAACACTTTTTTTGCACATCCACGGGCAGACCTCGGCAGATTAACCATTTCATCCCTAAGTAACTGGAATGGATTTTGATATGTTAATTTTGCAACCCAATCCAATCATCACAAATGATTTTCACATGGGGTATTTTTGTTCTCAAAATTATGAAAAATACTTGCAAAAAGTGCAGATCCCGATGAGACGGCTCGTCTGGATCTACACTTTTTGCCAATACCACTATACAGACCGGTGGTGTTTAAATGGTTAAGGTCGCACCCCCTATACGTACGGGTCTGGATTTAATATGGTATTTATTAAACTGGTTGACTAATTTCATACGAAACTCGGGTTATAAACATATTAAATCATCACTCATGTAAGATCCTCTGTATCGGACAGCATGTCAACACCTTTGTCTATTTCACTCAGTCAATGATGTCACAGCAGTAAAATCGATAATTGTCAAAACTTGTTGATACGGACACAAGATAATGTGAGCGCTGGCCTTCTTGCACTTGCCACTTCAATGTCGTCTGTTCTTCAGAAACCCGGGAAGGATGGCCACCCACCCCAGTACATGTATGGAGAGCTGGCCTACGCCCACACGTCGCCATTCATGGGCTCTCTGCTACCGGGACAGACCATGCAGACTTTGGAAAACAATATGTTCCGGGCATCAATCTATGAACATAGCATGCCATCGACAGACTTCCTGGTCATTCGCACAAGACATCAGTAAGTTGTATCACAGGCGATTGAAGTCCCACCTCTCCACCCCCACCCCACCCCCTAGTATAGTATACTATTATACATTTAACATATGTAGTATAGTCGGACCAGATGGATTTATCTAATGGGGTTATGTGGGTGGGGAGTTCAATTGCCTGTGGTTGTATTTTGTCTGTATTTGTGGAAGTATTTTTGTCACGCCCGCTTGAGGACAGTGCGATATAGTCGGCAAATTGGTATACTATAAAAGCTCATTTAATACTTTCAAATGCCGCGGCCGCGGCCATCTAGTTGTTGCATTTATGTTTGTCTCAGCCAGGTGAGTGGGAAGTGAGACTTAGCGCACACAATTCTGGAATCCTCATACTCGTTGTTGTCAACAATTACCTCCTGATACGTTAGTTAGATCATTATCAAACTTCATCAATAGCTTCCTCACATTGATCGCTATCCACCCAATGTAATTGTTAACTATGTACAGTTGAACCTTTCTAAACCGGACACCCTGGGTCCCTATGGTGTCCGGTTTAGAGAGGTTTCTCTGGAAATCAGGCATCTGATCATTCTTTGCCATAGTTTTGTGCTATGCAATCAGGAACATACA
The DNA here is from genome assembly GCA_029237695.1 of Conchocele bisecta. Taxonomy (NCBI): domain Eukaryota; kingdom Metazoa; phylum Mollusca; class Bivalvia; order Lucinida; family Thyasiridae; genus Conchocele; species Conchocele bisecta. Next base: position 90,346,527 of record CM055274.1, read on the forward strand.
TTATCACCTGAGATAAACGACCAAGAAACTCGTCAAAAATAAGATCAAAGGTGTTTTCTTGGTGTCCGATTTAGAGCGGTTCCACTGTAAACATGCACTGGTGCTATCATGCACAAGTCTGTACGGGAATGTATGGAAATCAATAAAGTTGTCAATTGTTGGTCACAAGTTTAAATATATTTACATGCCCTAGATGTTGTCTGCACAATATGAAAGTTCCCAATTCTACAGTTCCACAGCAATCCTCTCGTCCTATTATAACTGAACAGCCAGCGCAGCAATGCCACTGTAAGGACATTGATCATACTTTATGAGTGGAGGCGGACATTTTGGCTTTCGCTGATCACACATGCAATAATGTCCCTGGCAATGTACTCTGACCCCTTGGGTGTAAGATCCTGGTCTCATGGTGTCTCATAGTGTATGTCAAGCCGACCAATCAAAACGTGCTGTGGTATGACACAGGTCTTGTCCATAAATGTGGCTGTGACTGGAGAAATGGGGCCTTATGGGTTTTGCGTGACCAGTGTAGATCCTGATCAGCCTGTGCATCCGCACAGTCTGATCAGGATCTGCACAGTTAGCAATTGCATCACTGAAACACTTGACTTGCTTTCAACAAGCAATACAGTTCGGTATCAGGCCACAGGAGTGTACTACGCGATCAGGATCTACACTGGTCACAAATCCCATAAGCCCCATCTCTCCAGTGACAGCCACAAATATGTGATATTTGCAATGATGTTACTGTTTGTTTCAGTTACTACATCCGTGATGTGGAGACGATCTACTGTGTCGGTCAGGAGACGCCGCTATATGAGGTTCCGGGACCAAATTCCAAGAGGGCCAATAATTTCATCCGTGATTATCTGCAGGTCTGCAATGTTGACTGCTTATACTTGTGGCATTACTAGTAGTGGAAGTGAGAGACCTTGTAACTATAATGGGATCTATGTGTGTGTCCGTCTGTCCAGAATCTGCATTAAGTTTTTATACGTCCGTTTTAAAAAGGGGGGACAAGCAGAAAATCATTGTTTGGAACATATGTCATATACTGCTTGGAATATCTTCATGAAACTTCACAGGTGTGTTGATATCAATTGGTAGAACACGCCTATTCAAGGTTAACATTGTCCGCCCAAGGTCAAGGTCACCCTTGCTATAAATAGATTGATTCACATTGTACTGCATATTTTATGTAATATACTACTGGATCTGAAACTAATCACAAAAATACGGCCTTGTCAACCATTTTTCTACACATTTACATACAATCCTGTATATGGTTTATTGTTTATGTAATCAACTCTTGACAGCTTTCTGTCAACTGTGATGAGGGTTTTACAGAGAAAGTAACACAAATTGCACTACTACCCCCACCCCACCCCCAAATGTTGTTGCTGCCCACTGCTACTGGCTCACATTCACACATACATGTCAATACTACCTGTACTAAGAATAGTATGGAAGGGGAAAGTACTTGGTGACACAGGAATTGTTTGTTTTATTGTTTTCCCCGCAGCATTATTTGTACATTTCACTTAACCATTACACTGCCAAATTCTGTCGTCTGCTGTTTATTTTCAATTTTTCTCATCAAATCATGCTTCCAATGGAAATGATTCTAAAGTGCTGTCAAACCATATTTATATTGTGACCAATGGCAAGATATAAACCAACAGCAGATTACAATCGTCACGAGCCGACTCATCTGGATCTACACTTTTTGCCAATACCATTATACAGGCCTGTGGTGTTGAAAGGGTTACAAACTATTGCTATTTCGATTGTCTTAGGTGTTCATTTACCGATTGTTCTGGAAGAGCAAAGACGTCCCGCGTAGAATAAAGATGGACGACATAAAGAAAGCATTTCCATCCCACTCGGAGAGCAGTATAAGGAAACGGCTGAAGCTTTGTGCAGACTTTAAAAGAACAGGTAAATTTTTGATGACAGGAATTTCATTTGTCATCAGCTGTTTTAGATGCAAATAGGTGGTCACGTAATTTGCAGATCAGAAGCAAACTATAGATACTGCAGTGAAATCACGATGCCTCGAAATACTGGGCTTGCTCGATATAGTGTATATGGTGAGATGGCATTTGACCCTGTTGACAGGCCATAAGCCCCATTGGATAAATAAATAACTTCTATATCCCTTTAATAGTTCAACACATTATACTTAGTATGCCACACATCCCTTCAATATGACAGCGGCCTTTAACTTAACTTTGCTTAAACAACTATGCCAGAGTTTCTCAATTCTGTCATAACTTCTGGTGTGATGTCATGTGTCAGTACCTCATACTTGTGCAGAAATGCCATACATCCATGCTGCCCTTAACCCTTCCTACGCTGTTGATGGAAATTGCCGTCTGCTGTTTTTCATTTTTGCTTTTTTAACAAAAAACTGGTTTTGACAGCACATGAGAATTGTCTCCAGTGGAGACGATTCTCATGTGCTGTCAAAACCAGGTTTTTGTCTAGAAATATTGAAAATAAAACATTTTCAGCAGACGACAACATTTAATTCAGCGTAGTAAGAGTTAATATGACCTTGACATTTTGAGCTTCACAGCATTACCTCAGATGGTTTTGGTTAAGAAGTTTGCAGAAGTTTCTCAATTCTGTCATAGCTTCTATTCTATCTATATCCTTTGAAAGATCACTTTTAATATTCCAATACATCACAAGTGTACACAAATGTCACACATCCATGCTGCCTTTAATATGACCTTGACATTTCGAACCTTCACAACTTTGCTTAAACACTTGTCACTTTCGGTTATGAAGTGGTTCTCTATCATGCTGTGACAAATCGATATTAGCTGGTAATATTTTTGTTTTTACTAACTTAGTCACTTGCAAATCACATTTTGTAATTTAACTACCTAACATGTTGCAGGTATGGACTCGAACTGGTGGGTGTTGAAGTCCGACTTCCGTTTGAAGACAGAGGAGGAAATGCGAGCAATGGTGTCACCAGAGCAGTGCTGTTCCTACTACAGTATGCTGGCTGCCGAACAAAGGCTGAAGGTAACACCCGTCTGCTGAGCTCAGTGATGCAAGGGTCGACGTAACTTCTGGCTGCTCATCCAAGTCAAAGAAACTTCCAAGCTCAAGCTAACTTGATCACATACCCAAGAGCAGTCTCCGCGAAATTGACTCAGACATTACATTCTATCTGGTAAACATGATTTTACCAGACCGAAAATATGTTTACCAGACCAAACAATTCCAATAACTTTTATATAAATTAAAATTATCTTGTATATCATATAAATTGAACATATTTTGTCCCAGCCACTACTTTTGTGGAAAGTGAGAAATAGCGGTCACAATTCCGGTGTAGTCGGCGACGGTGGCGGCAGCAATGACGACATATAAGCATCAACAATTTTGGACATACGTCCAAATGTTAAGTAGTTCTTGCTCCGTTATTCGGATCATTACCATAAACTCCCATTGATAGCTATCCATCCAGTGTTAATCGGGTGACCTTGACCTGCACCTTGGTAACCTTGACCTGCATTCAACAATTTTGGGCATATGTCGGATCATGATCAATAATCATAATCAATGGCTTCCTCACATTGGGTGACATTGACCTTGGTGACCTTGACCTTGGTGTCAACAATTTTGGATGTGTGTCCAAATGTTGAATATCTCTTGATCCGTTAGACAGATCATTACCATAAACTTCATCATCAATAACTTCCTCACATTGATAGCTATCCATCCAGTGTCAGTTGGGTGACCTTGACATTCAACGTGGTGACCATGACCGGTTTCAACGTTTCAAGTACGTCCAAATGTTGAATAGCTCCTGATTCGTTAGTCGAATCATTACCAAACTTCTTCAATAGCTGCCTCACATGTGACCTTTACTTTTGTGAACTTGACCTTTGTGGGTGAGACACTTATTGGCAATTTGCCTTGTTTACCGAACATGTCCAATGGATCAACGAATTACGGGGAGAAGTCTGATTGAAACATGTTTGTGTTACAGGACGCAGGTTATGGAGAGAAATCACTGTTTGCTCCGGAGGAAGACAATGAAGAGGACCAGATGAAAATCGATGACGAGGTACGCTCAATTGGCGCCCAGATGGGACTGTGATCAGTGTAACTCCTGATCAAATAGCATATTCCTGTAGCTACATAACGATATAGAAACATAACTGGTGTTTCCTTGATGGAATGACGAATAATGCAGACTGTGAGTATGCACAGGCTGATCTGGATCTACACTGGTCGCAAAAGCCATAAGCCCCATTTCTCCAGTCACAGCCACATATAATGTAACCTGACGTGTTAAAGTTAAACGAAGTCCAATATAGCTCCTGATTATACCCCCAGCATAAGTATGTCGAGGGGTATATAGGGTTTCCGGCCTTCCATCCATGTGTTTATCTGTGCGTCCATTCGTCCATCCGTCTGTAAGATTTGCATTAAACAATTCGGTTACCCATTATCTCTGTAACCATATGTCAGATTGACTTGAAACTTCATATGCATATTTTTCATCATCCATATTTTCATTTTGTGGCCCCTGTGCTCAAGGTCAAGGTCAAATGAATATTGTGTTAACTAAAATTTTACAAGTTTGTTTAAGGTTTTCATTAAGGTCAAGGCCAAATGACTTAGAAGAAAATATTTGTTGGTTGGACCATGCGGCGGCCGGGGTTTACCGTGAGCAACGGGGGTGCACTTTAACAGACAACTTCTAGTTGATTTTGCATTAAAGATTTGGTTTGTCGGAGGGATGGGTCGTGCTCTAGAGGGTATGGCATTGAACTTCAATACAGGAGTTTATGAGTTCAATCCTCACTCTAGACATGAAAAATACTTACATAGTATTTTCATCCGGATGGATTGTGGCCTAGTTGCTCTAGTTTCTAACACCATGAAGATCAATGTGTTAATGTTCATTATTTTGTTTCAATCTGCACAATTCTCCATGATCACTGTTCAGTAGCTGATTTCACCAAAATTGCAAAGTATACTTATCTTGATAAATACATTTTGAATCTAAGGATACATTTATTATTTTTCTGAATTTATTACATTATCACAGCCATTTTGGCTGTGATAATGTAATAAATAAAGTATATTAATTCTGCATACTTTTAATCATCAAATATATGCAGTCGTTAGTTCTATATGAAATAATGCATTTCGAAGAAAATAAATTATTGCCCCCTCAAAGTATACTTAATAGCTAGATAAGTATGCTTAGCGATTTTGGTGAAATCGGCTACAGGTCTGACATTCTGCCATTGATTACCATGATCTGGTTTGACATTCTGCCATTGATGACAATTGGTTTGTTGGCAGGTGAAGACTGCGCCCTGGAACACGACGCGGGCCTACATCTCCGCCATGAAGGGTAAATGTCTGTTGGATCTGACGGGCGTCGCCGATCCTACCGGCTGTGGGGAGGGATTCTCCTACGTCAAGGTAAACCTGTGTAAGAAAGGCTGTATAGAGGCTCCCTCAATTAAAATTAAAGTGATAGTGGGGGAGGCATTTAGTGTTCCCCTTGTCCGTCCATCCCGTCCCGTCCGTCACAAGGTTTTGTTTTTTGCTTGTCTGTTTTCGATGAAAACTGACAGAGCTACTGTCACCAATCCGGCCTCGTCCGCATCTACGTCAGAATTTTGGTTACCTTTTCATTTGATTCAACACCTGGGCCCATGTTAATGAAAGTTGGATACAACTTTCTTCATGCATCACTCACCACAAACTACCCATAAATCATCCATTCATCCTTGTTCTTGACCTAATTTTTTCTACTTGAAGGACTTAGAAATTTTATACTCTTAATTGTAATATGGATCGACACCGAACATCGTCCGCGTCCACGCCCTCGTCCGCCACAGACACTTCTTGTCCAGAGCATAACTCGCACACCCTTTGGAATATTTACATGAAACTTCACACATGTATAGACCACGACCCAAGGGTGTGTTGCGCACTAGAATGACAACTCTTGCCACACTGGGAGTGTCTGTGACACTGGGAGTGTCTTCTGCAGGTGCCCAACAAGCCCCAGCCGCGAGAAGAGGGTAAGGACAACACACCCCAGAAGAAGACGGTGACCGGCACCGACGCCGACCTCCGCAAACTCTACCTCAAGGACGCCAAGCAGCTGCTGCGCAAGTTTGGTGTTCCGGAACATGAGGTACCCGAATTGTGGTTCATATACGGTAGTCACTAAAATGTTCTTAATTGCTATTTCAATTGATGGATTTACATGTATTGAGCATAGGCTGCATATGCAGCCTATGCTCAATAAATGTAAATCCAATAATTGTTTACAAGAAAACATTGTTAATGTGAAATTTACACACTGTCATTATTTTGCACTTACGAACATTTTAGTCGTACGAAGTTTAGTGAAACAGGCCCCAGCCTGTCTATCTGTTTGTAGGTCTGTTCGAGATCTTCGTAAAAGTTTTGACCTACCTACTATCTCTGCTACTGTAAGTCGGATTGGCCTAAAACTTCATTCACTTATTTGTCATCCTCCAAAGATGCAAAATGTTATTGATGACAGAGAATAAATAGATAGTTGGTTTAATTGACACCAATCCACAGGTTGTCATCTACTCACTAATTTAATCCCTTGTCATGACGACCGCTATACAATTAGCGAGTAGCCACCTTCGGTCACTCACAACATATCCTTGGGAAAACAAGCTGTTTTCTTAATACTTAACCGACTGTCACCAGCTGTTATCTTTAATAGATGACCCAATGATTCTAGAGTGCTGTCAAAGCATGTTTTTTTATGAAAATTTGAAGAAGAAAAAAAAACGGAAAATAAAATAAACAGCAGATGACCAAATTTAATTCAGCAATGTAATGGTTAGCAGAGAAAGCACTTGTGGCCATACAACTATCAACCTGGCCCACAATAATCACAGGTGCAAGACTCGGACCTGTGACACAAAAATTATGCCCATCAAAATAAATCCATTACCCCACTAACTTGGTCTCATACACCTGTGACAATAATTAGCTGGTGGTGTGGCTGGCCATATGCTGTTTGACGTTTGTACACAGATCAAGAAGCTGTCGCGGTGGGAGGTGATTGACGTGGTCCGCACGATGTCCACGGAGCAGGCGAAGGCCAGCCAGCAGGAGCCACATGGGCCCGGAGGTAACATGTCCATAAATCTGGGGCCTGTTTCACTAAACTTGATACAACTAAAATGTTCGTATGTTCACATTAACAATGTTTTCTTGTAAACTGTTATTGGATTTACATTTATTGAGCATAGGCTGCATATGCAGCCTATGCTCAATACATGTAAATCCATCAATCGATATTTCCAGACGATCCTACATTTGCACTTACGAACATTTTAGTCGTACGAAGTTTATTGAAACAGCCCCCAGTTTCCACGAAATCAAATCACATTGTTTTTATGACAATTATTATTTTTTTTTACAATGATACCACCTCTTCAGCTTTTTTCTACACATTCCTGCATACAATTCTATATAGGGTATAGAGTTTATGCCAACAACTCTTCCAACAGCTTTCTGTCAGTCAATCCCTCAATGGACATTTGTGACTGGCGGCTCTCTTGAAGTTGTTCTTTTGTAATTTTCGCAGGGTGGAGTAAGTTTGCCCGCGGGAATCGTTTTTCCGTTGCCGAGCACCAGGAGCGTTACAAGGAGGAGTGCCAGCGGATCTTCGACTTGCAGACCCGGTACAGCATTCTTAGAGAATCTTCTCATGAAACCGTCGGACCGATTTTGAAAAAAATTGGCATATATGATCTTTTTAGCCGTTTTTATTTTTTAAATATCCTGGGTTATTGGATTAATAGCGAAAGCCAGGTGGCGGGCGTCAGGCGTCCACAATGTTAAGTTTTCGTGTTTAAGTCCGTTTCTCTGTTACTGTACCTCCTAGAACCACCATACTTGCACAACTTCATAACCAACGTGTACCCACAACATTCCCCTATCTAACTTGTGACCTTATTTTTTTTTTACCTTGACCTATTTTTTTCCGCGTAATGGACTTAGCCATTTTCAAATGTTAAGTTTTCGTGTTTAAGTCCATTTCTCTGTTACTGTACCACCTAGGACCATCATATTTGCACAACTTCATAACCAACGGGTGCCCACCACACACCAGTATGCAACATATGATCTTTTTGTTTTAACCTTGATTTTTAACCTATTGTCCATGTAATCATCTTTTTTCAATATTACGATTTCGCGTTTAAATCTGTTTCTCACTTAGTATACTATCTAGGACCACCATACTTGCACTACTTCATAACCAATAGGTGCCCACCACATACCACTATCCAACATGTGACCTTTTTTTCCTTGACATAATTTTTCTACATAATTTACTTTAAATAGCAATTTTTCTTGTTAAGTTTCGTTTTTAAATCCGCTGTGCTCACAGTCACAGTCAAATGACTTAGAAGTTTGCATTAAAGTATTTTGTTTAAGTTTGTGTTAAATGTCTTGTGGGGTACATCCATCAATGTCACTGATGTCTTGTTGTGTTAAGGATTCTGTCCTCCACTGAGCATCTATCGACGGACGAGGCATCGAGCTCTGGTGATGAGTCCGACTTTGAGGAGATGGGCAAGAATCTTGAAAGCATGCTCTCCAATAAAAAAACCAGCTCACAGGTATACACAGCATTTACAGAAAACATTCTTATGTGCGTTTTCATCGTGCCTGCTTGTGGCAAGCGATAGTCATTGGCATGTGTCCATGTCTCTGTGCATCTTTCATTTGCATTACAGTTTTTAAGTACCAAATATCTCCACAAGTCCAATTTACTACATACGGTCCAATTACTCTGAAATTTGCAGTAAAGCTATTGTAAAATCTGAGTTAGTTTTTAACTTCTGTTTCCCTTCATTGAACTTCTTTATATTGCATAGATGATTCCTCTGATGTGACAAATCCATGACCCTCCGACCCCCGCTAGTCTCAACATTAAGGGCACAGCCTTGGTGTGTTAGATTTCTTACAATTACTATTTCCTTTCACAAACTTCTCAAAGCGTCATAGGTACCCCACTGGTTTGGCAGTTTTACTGAAAGCATATACATATTAATATAAGGTTTGATCATGTCCAGCCGTGTGCAAACGTTTGCTGTGGCCCGAGGGAACTGTTTGAACCCCAAGGCCGCAGGCCGCGGGTTCAAACAGTTCCCTCGGGCCACAGCAAACGTTTGCACATGGCTGGACATGATCAAATGTTATTGTTACATTTACAACAAAAAACTGATGTAATTTGAGCATTATATTCAGTATTTTCAGTACTTTTATAAAATCGTCCCATTCACGTAGATAATTTTCGGTATGCATATTCCGGGGCCGCGTGATGAACGTCATGAACGTCATGAAGTAGTGACGTCATGAAGGCACTTCCGCGTAGTGACGTCATGAAGGCACTTCCATTACGCGCGGCCCCGGAATGAGCATTGCCTAAAGCCATGTGCAAACAGCACGCGCTATTTGTTTGCACATATGTGCAAACAACGGAAACCATGTAACAATTTTGAATAACCTCCGAAGGGAAGCACATTTAATACACATTGTTTTAAAGTCACTCTTTTTATTAAATTATCTACCACATGGTCTTTAATATCAAAATAGTGTGAAACTGTATTATGGTCTTTATCAAAATAGTGTGAAATTATTAGCAAATACAGTTTCACACTATTTTGATGAAGACCGTGTGGTCGCAAATTTAATAAAAAGAGTGACTTATAAAAGCATTGTTTGCTTCAGATCCGGATGGAGCGGGAGGAAGTTGAGCGGCGAGAACTACACAAGATGATGATGGGCGACACCGATGACAAGGACAAGAAGGCAAAACAGGACGATGACATGCCGAACACCGTATGTTATTCTCATGCCGAACACTGCATGTTATTCTCATGCCGAACACTGTATGTTGCTGGCCAAACTTCACAGCAATGATCCCTGTGTGAAGCATTTTCAGATTTGTTAAAATGGAGGTCAGCGCTTAACCCAAGATGGCCATCTAAAATGTCTTACATCCTTAGAAAATCTTCTCACAAACTGCCAGACCGATTTTGATGAAACTTGTTAAAATGATGACACTGGGATCGAAAATGGGTGCAACCCATGTGGCGAGGGGTTAGGATTAGGGACTGGCCGTTAGCACAGGTTCGACTGTACTTCTCTATTATCATCCATATTTTCATTATATAGCCCACCCATGCGATGTAATGCCCAAGGTCAAGGCCAAATGATTTGTTGGTCGGACCAGGCGGCATCCAGGAGTATCTGACTTGCTCTATTTGAAGTTGAATCTCCTTCAATTGCCTGCACTGTATTTCTAGGTTGGTCGAAAGCTGAAAATTACACGCGTGTTTTGTGGTGACGATGGGAAGGAATTTACCCGTACAGAATGGGTGTTGAAACAAGCTGTGATAGATGCATATGTCCGCATACAGAAAACTAAGGATCCTAATTTTATGTAAGTACATTATTTATTCGCCAGTTCTCCAGTAGAAACTCTACTCTACAGTATTACATGTATATTCACCATAGCAACACTGACTATCAGTGTTGTTATGGTGAATATACATGTAATACTTTGATTGGGACTTGTTTTTGATTAGCCATAAATACCTTTAGTCCCTTTTCTCTAGTCACAGCCACGTATGATTTTCTAAATGTGCTTGTTAATTGTTTTGCAGCAAACAGTTTGCCACTATGGATGATGGACTGAAGGAAGAAATGAGGAAAGAAAAACGAAGGTACTGGCTACCAATTTTATAGTTAACTTTTTGCATGCTAGCAGCGAAAATATCCGCCAAACGAATTAGGAGTATATGTTTTATTTCTCTCTGTAAATATATCTTGAAATTTCATTAGAATTGAGTCCTCAGGACTCGATTCTAATGAAATTCCAAGACATATTCATGATATTTACGGGGAGAAATACAAGAAAATATGATTAATTTTTGTCCGCTAGTTTTGAACTATTTATAGCCCACAAGTTTCCCAGCATGCAAAGAGTTAAGGAATAAATCCATGGGCTGTTGCATTTACAGTGGTATTAATAACATTTGTTTAAAGTGCTTGAAGTGATATTTTCTGTAAATGGCGTCTATAGATGACGAAATTTTCATTGAAATTCGGAATAGTGAAGTTGTCCCTTGTCGTACCAAATGCATCCATGGAAATCATAAGATTACTTTTGTCATATATGTTGTCATAGATACCGTAGAAAGTGTTGGAACAAGTAAAAACATGTTAGTCGTCAATTTATCAGTTATCGGAGGTCCCCAGGGTGTCAGGTTTAGAGATGTTCCACTGTAAATCAGGCATATGACCAGTCTTGGACATACTTATGTCTTTTGCAATCATGAACATGCATTATTATCTGAGATGCGTTGCCAAGAAACCTCAAAATGAGATCACATATATTTTCTTGGTATACAGTTTAGAGAGGTTCGACTGTATAAGTGAAATAGCACTCACTGGTTTGTGGTTACCCGCTGATTTACCGTGATTCTGGAGGGATTTACTTTTGTGAAGGAAACATTTCCTTCTAGACGTTCGCGAGACATAATTGACGTCAGTTCCGGCGAAGAAACAATTCATACTCTAACATCAAAATTGTCAATTTTGACAACGTTATAAGCTGGTCTAAGAGAAACAATTTCAAAGAGCATTTAATATACAATTTATTTCACTACCATTTTGAAATAACTGATTTATTTCCCTTGACATCTGTAAATCCGATGTCGGTATTTCAAAATTGTAGTTGAATAAACCCTATTTGTTCACTGTCTTACTCCAGATTGCAAGAGCAACTGCGGCGCATCAAGAGAAATGTTGAAAAGGAAAAACTAGTGCCACCAACTAGTGACAAATCTGAGAAAAAAATGAAAAAGAAGAAAGAAGCTGCTCTTCTGAAGACTAAGGTTGAAACTCCATTTTCCGTTCTGACAGTAGATATTAAATCCAGTCGATTTTAATTTGTTACAAACTTAGTATGAGCGGTTGGCTCGAAACTTCATATGTATGTTTATTATCATCAATGTTTTCATTCCCCTCTCCACCCATGCCCCCCCCCCCCCCCCCCCCCCCCCCCCATGCACAAGGTCAAGGTCAAATAATCTTTGGCAAACTAATAAATAATGTGCATTTGTCCATTCTGCTATAACTTCTTTACTATATGACCGATTGAATTGAAAATTCATGCGCATGGTTCTCATCATTTATATGTTCGTTCCCCGCCCCACGCATGCTCTCAAGGTCAAGGTCAAATAACTTTGAAGTAACGCCTTAAATTTCGGGTCAGATACCACAGTTGCCGTCTTCATGTTTGTGACATTGTAGATGAAGTGTGGTGCATGTAACCAGATGGGGCACATGCGCACCAACAAGGAGTGCCCGCTGTACAGCCGGTCGATGGCGGCGGCAGCTCCGGTTACCGTGGCGATGACGGAGCAGCAGCAGGAGGAGGACGAGCGGAGCTTGCAGGACCACGGCCTCGTGGACATCGTCGGCACGAAACTCAAACTCAGTAAAAGTCTCATAGAACAGTAAGTTCTGTAATAACCCTAATTATTATTTGGATATAAAATTCTGACTATTTCTGGCCGTTATTAGCCAACATGTGAGACACGCCATGCGATTTTGTACCTTCGAACATCTGCGGAATTTCATTAAATACGTTGACAAAATTTACAATATTTTTCATAAATAAAAGTTGACAATATTTTGTGCATGCGGAATATATTTTGTAAATTTTTGACGCCATTTACGGAATTGTAAATTTTGTAAACGTATGAAATTATGCAGATGTCTGATGGTCCAAAATCGTATAGCGTGTCTCATGTAGGACCCAGGCTGACACAAAGTGAAATCAAGTCCGACTGTAACTGTGTTACCGACTGTGTGTACCGTACTGACCAAAAGTGGGCCGAAACGTCTTGGTCTGAAATGCCCGTCCGAAATGCCCATAAACGGACAGACACTACAATCAAGTCCGGTATACATTCAGAGTAACGTCCATTTGTCATGATTTTATGTTTAGCTTTGAAAATACTGTTGCAAATCACATATTTTATCATTTTTCCCTTCGCAGAATAACTCTAATAAACGCCGGGCATATATTAGAATCATTAAACAGCGATTAACTACAGCTTAGTATATCAGTAATTTCAACAGAACACTTTAATGAACAGTTGTTTTGTTTTAGTGCCGCACAGCTCAAACGGAAGTCACTCGTTTTGAAGTTCCCCAAACAGTCCATCGAACAAAAGAAGAGACGGAAAGCTGGCACGACAATACATTGTGACTATCTCAAGGTACCGCACAGATGGGCATAGAGTATGATAAAGGCTATATGTGGCTGTCACTGGAGAAATGGGGCTTATGGGTTCTGTGACCAGTGTAGCTCCTGATCAAATAGACACTCATGTAGCCTGATGAAGTTCTACATTGCTTGTTAGAAGCATGACTGGTGTTTCACTGATGGAATGTCGACCAGTGCTGATCCTGATCAGACTGCAGATGCACAGGCTGATCTGGATCTACACTGGTCACAAAGCTCATAAGCCCCATTTCTCCAGTCACAGCCACATATAGGTATTGAGGTATGGAGTATGCCAGAGGCATACATACAATAAAACTACAGGGTAGCTATATTGCATAAATTCAAAATGGCCACAAATATATGTTAAAAAAAAGTATCTTGTTACAAATTGATATATTTTCATAATATCCAACCTACAGTGATAAAATGGCTCCACTCATTGTGTACACATTAATGACAGGTATAGTATCTCAAGAGCAGGTTTGACGCAGAATGAAATGTCTTGAAATTTGTGAATTTTGTTGGCAAAAGCATGTTTTATCGTCTCCCATTTCCACCTCACACTTGTGGATGCGATGTTGGGAAAAGATGGAGGCGTTTTGCTAAGGGTTTTTATACGCCTATTTGTAACCAAATTCGGTATACATCTTATCACGACAAGACGAAGAAGCCTATTTATTTTCAAAACTTTCAATGACCTCTCTGCTTGGCGGCCATTTTTAATTTTTGCTCTCATGTAACCAAATTCAGTATGCATGTTTATCACGACAAGATGAAGAAGCCTATTCATTTTGAAAAAATTTCCGATAACTTATCCCACTTGGCGGCCATTTTTATGTTTCACACTCTGTACCCTTGTCCACACAAGAACTCAAGTTCTACTTGACGGATCGTAACCAAATTCGGTATACATGTTTATCATATCAAGATGAAGAACCCTATTGGTTTTCAGTGAGTTATCTCCCCTTGTTGATTGGCTTTGCCTCGACCGGCATATATTATGACCTTTGCATTCTCGTTATGTAATATTTTGCCATGTGGAATGTTTAGGGTATTCTATTGAAACAAACATCAGACATTCATGGGCAGAAATGCAATTATGCTTGGCCAGTTTGTAATAATTATCCTTATGTTTCAGTGTAAACATATTCACATGTGTAATATTCTTTATACTTCAGAAACCACGCCAGTCTACCAACAGAAAACGAGCAGATCCTGTGGTAACCATGTCGTCGATATACGAGCAAGTTCTCAATGAAATGAGAGAGATGCCAAATGTAAGTATGACCAATGTGACACGGTACTCCACTGTAACATGTGTAACGGAATGGCCTGTGCAACTGAGTTCAAATTGGTATGTCAGACGTGTTTGGTAATACTAGTTTTGGATGGCTAAAGCCAGACAAACTGACTGTCATTCTGATGCAATCTGGTGAAATGTCATCAATACGATATATAACGGATTTCCCTGAGGTGGGTAAGCAGTGTACAGATTGCTGTCTAGTGATATACACTCAATTTGGCTGGTTGGAAGGTCGGACCAACGCTGGGTCGCCTTGGGTAGTCTGGGCACAGGTACCCACCCAGAACTCTTGAGATTTAGGCTACATTTCGGACAACGTCACTACACGATCAATTTTGGCATGCCTCTGAATTCCTAGCCTTGCCTGATTAACTTGATAACAAATGACACTAGCCTGGTATTCTCTACATACACGGTACTGTGCCTGTAACCCATGTAACGTGCTGTGCTACAGACCCACCTGTTCCTGTTCCCGGTGAGTGAGAAGGATGTGCCCGACTACTACCGCATCATCAAGAAGCCAATGAACCTGCAAGCAATTAGGGAGGTAAGTAAGTTCACAATATACTGCAACTTTAAATGATTTCAAATGTTGATTTTGGGCATGTTCAGCTATTTTAAATATCATAAGTTTATTTACGCCTGGGCTCATAGCTTAACTTCAAAATAAGTGTGTAAAATATGTCAATACGCACCTTTTGGCAAAACTGTTCAATACTGTTTACCGGTATTATAATTCTAGCGTATCATTTTTGACAGGTGACCATTAGCAGAGGCGAGACTGTATATTCTTATGATTGGTTTATTTCAGAATTTGAGAAGCCGGGTATACAAGTCAAGAGAAGATTTCCTACTCGATGTGAACACGATTGTAGAGAACAGTCGTCTCTACAACGGGCCAAAGAGCACCCTCACCCTGACTGCCCAGAACATGCTGGAGCATTGTCTACGTAGGCTGGCAGAGGTACGCCGTCCTATTGTGGAACAACTGGCTCATTATCCCCTCGCCGATAGGCAAGAAGGGATATAGCGTTAGTTCATGTACCTACGTACATACGTATGTTAGTCACACCTTTCATTTTTCAATAACTTGTAAACCGCTTCAATGATTTTGATATTTGACAACAATGTGTGTCTAGGGATGGTGCTTCGTTTTGCATACGACCCTCGTCCGAATGCCCAAGGTCAAGGTCACTGAGGATTTATGTTCACCTTGTTTGTAAGGCTTTGTAAGGCATGTGCATTTAAAGCATGTTTGTTTTATTATCAAGGCTGCTAGTGAGGGGATTAGCTTCATAATAACGATACCCTTGTTCGTGTGGAATGTTGCGACAAATGGCATCTTCGATTGCCATTGAAAACTGTATTGTTCACATGGTGATCACAACTGGTCAATCGGAACATGTGTATATATTATATGTGCATCAGCATATTCTGTTCAAAGTCATGTCAAAATCTATAATGTACCTCTTATGATACAAGAATACAACTGCCATTAGTGAAAATATTTGTGTACCGTATTGACCCTAAATATTTGGACACAATTTGCTTTGGAAAACCCCTATTAAATAGGGGTTTCCCAAAACAAATTGTATCCAAATACATTGTTATTAGGGCCCTGCTGAGATTTGGCGTTGCCCTGTAGGTTTCGCCCTGTCCGTCCGTTTGTCTGTCTGTCCGTTTATTTTTTTGGAAGTTTTTGTAAGAGTTTCTCAAATCACCTATAGGGGCTCTAAGTGCATCGACAGACCACATTTTCTACTACTGCCTTAGTAACCCTAAATATTGCCATGCTGACTGTTGTGGGGAAACCATATATTTTTTATGTTTTGCCAAATAAATGGTGTCCTAATATTTAGGGATATTTCTGTATTTTCTTTTCAGAAAGAGGAGAAATTGATGCGTTTAGAGAAAGCAATCAACCCATTGCTGGATGATAATGACCAGGTGGCGCTGTCATTTATTCTGGAAAACATCGTGGGCCACTTAAAGGCTGTGGAAAATGTAAGTTTGTGTCACGGCTGCAGGCGAGAGAACATTCAGATATTGCCGGAATGGTCGTGGTATCACCAACTAGTTATCACCTTCTGATGTTCGCGTACTGTCACCATACACTTAATCTTATAATAAATGTTTTTCTTTGGTCCATGAATCTATTTTGTCGCACCCGCTTGCGGACAGCGCGATATGCATCCAGGTTAACATTTTTGGTTATTAAAGTTTTTCGGTATACATGTGCTATCAAAGGCCATCTAGTTACACCAATCTGTTCATCCGTCTGTCTGTCTTTGCTTGTCCGAGGAACTACTTCTTCAATATTCAGCCGATCTTCTTATTTATTATACATCACAACCATCAAGTGCAGGAGTGTGTTGCATAGAATAGTTTGCTTTGTCCCCAATCCATCTGGAGTTATGCCCCTTTTTCTTGTGCGGTGAACTACTTTGCGGTGCGGTGAACAGTTTTTAGCCGATCCTCTTCACATTCGGTGTATGTCAGCACAGTCTCATCAGGATCTGCACTGTTCGCCATTCCATCAGTGAAACACCCATCAATCTAACAAGCAACATGGATCATTACCAGGCTACAGGAGTGTGCTATTTGATCAGGAGCTACACTGGTCACACACCCTATGAGCCCCATACGTTTTATTGCCTAAATTGTGTAATAAAAATCATAATACCCTAGTGTTATAAATATGCAAATTAGCTCGTTACAGAAAACAGGTTTGATTACCAGTACAGCTTCAATATATGATGATGTGCTTATGCAATAAATATAATCTTAACATTTGTGATGATTTAATATGGTCTAATATTAAACTTGTTGATTAATTTCATAAGAAACGAGGCTATGCCGAGTAAACTAGTAAACTTGTTTAATAAATATCATATTAAATCGTCAATCATGTAAGGTCAGCTATATGTGGCTGTGACTGGATAAATGGGGCTTATGGTTTATCCGACCAGTGAAGATCCAGATCAACCTGTGCATCCGCACAGTCTGATCTGAATCTACACTGTTCGCCATTCCATCAATGAGGCAGCCGCCATGCGTTTAACAAGCAATATAGATCGTTATCAGGCTACATGAGTTGTCTATTTGATCAGGAGCTACACTTGTTACAAATCCCTTAAGCTCCATTTCTCCAGTTTCAGTCAGATATGATATGTGGCTGCGACTGGAGAAATGGAGCTTAATGACATATGTATAACACATGATTGCACTGATTTCAGTCATGGCCGTTCATGAACCCTGTGAACAAGAAGCTGGTAAAGGATTACTATGAAGTGATTCTTAAACCCATGGACCTCACCTCGCTGCTTAAGGTTTGTCTCTCCAACCAAATATCAGTCTCCGCAAAACTTCCAAAACTTTACATGGCATTCGGTCTGGTAAACTTGAAATTTTGGCCAGACCGGACAAAAATTTACCAGACCGAACAAAAAAAAAGGTATCTTTATAATCTAAAAATAAAATTGATATTGTGGGAGTATATCAGTCGTGTAAGTAAGTCTACCTAGCATCATAAAAGCAGAAATGGGTATACCAAAAGAAGGTGATATTTGAAGTTTTGAATTGAAAAGTAAGAAAATTTGATCCGGCCACGATTCACCGTCAGACCGGCAGCAATTTCACCGGACATGCTATCTGATCAGGGCCTGCACTGTTCGCAATTCTGTCATTGAAGCACCTGCAATGCTTCTAGCTTTTTGTTTTGATTCTGAAAGCAAATAGGTTTAACGCCGCAGTAATAGCTACGGTCATTCAGGGACGGGACCTCAATTTCAAGTCTCATCTGATGGAATGGAAATACTATGAATGTATTTTTTGATGCCTAAGGCGAGGTTTGAACCCACAACCTCCAGATTAACACCTAAGCTACAACCTATCCCACACATTTCAGAAGGCCCCAGTGCAGCAGGTTACGTGCGGGATCGAAACTGTTGGTCCGGTCTTAAATGACCTTAGCTGTTGATAGGCTGTTAAACACCAATAAATCAAATAATTTCAGAAGGTACAGGGCCATGGTTACCAGCGGCGACAGATGTTTATTGACGACGTGGCCCTGCTGCATCACAACAGTGTACAGTACAATGGTGCCGAGAGTCCATTCACCGGCACCGCCCTCAAGATGCTGGATGTGTGTAAGGCTGCCATACATGAGGTAAGTTTCACATGTTTCAGTGTGACAGTATTGGCCATTAAATTCTAAATTATGTGGAATTTTATCACGTAGTCTTCAACACAAATCATGACATCATGATTTTCAGGAGAGAAAATAGTTTTAACTATTCCACAGGCACGTGGAACTATTGCCCAGGCAGATCAAAATTCAAGGAATTAGTCATAACTATGTAACAGCAACTTATATAGGGAGTTGGGTAACAATGTTGCCTATTATGTGGCCTATACTTCAGAACGACGAGACGATCAGCCAGCTGGAGAAGGACATTCGAGCAGCCCAGGAAGCCGCCCTGGATGCGGCTGACTCCGAGAGTCTCATGACGGGGTCGATCGCCAACCCCGACGACTTCGTTCTTGCCGGTATGCTCTTCCCTTGATTATCCTCTCGTCGATAGGCTAGAGTGGATATAGCGTTAATCCATGTACTTGCAAACGTACATAATTATGTACATTAGTCAGGCCTGGTTTATGTTCAAGGTAAGTATTTTGATTTGTCAATACAATTTTAATCTCTCATCAGATTTTGTTCATATTTGGTAACATTGTTTGTCTATGCATGCATCATTGACCCCACGTCCCAATGATCAAGGTCAAGGTCACTGGACACTTGTGTTCAAATTTTTCTGTCAGCATTTATGTTTAGGTCTTAAAATTGTCACCACTTGTGAGGGCCCGCCGACATTCGATTTCGCCGTGTTGGCGTTTTTATTTTGGAAGTTTTTGTAAGAGTTTCACAAATCACAAAAGTGGTCCTAAGTGCGTCGACAGACCACATTTTCTAGTTGGATTTGGAAAATAATTTGGTACAATGTATTTTATTATTTGACTCGTATTACAGCTATGAGAATGGTGTAAATGGTAGGTTAATGTCGAGCAAAGTACCAGGGTATCTTCACTTATCACATCACTAACTTCGTTAGTTGCCGAGATATTTAGTAAACTGTAAGAGTTACAGCTACGACACCGCGTCAGCGTCATGTGATATTGAGCAATTATCCGGCATATATAGATGAGTGACGATTTAACCCTTTCAACACCAGACACCTGTACAGTGGTATTGGCAAACAGTGTAGATCCAGATGAGCCGGCTCGTGACGAGCCGTCTCATCTGGATCTACACTTTTAGCAAGTAATTTTCATATTTTTTAGAACAACAACACCCCTTTTCATAAATGGACCAGTCTGCAAATCATTTTGTGATGATTGGATTGGTTTAAAAATTAACATATCAAAATCCATTCCAGTTACTGATGGGTGAAAGGGTTAATACAATATTTATTATCCCTTACACTGCTACACTTATTTTTGTCGTCTGCTGTTTATTTTCTATTTAATCATCAAAAACATGCTTTGACGGCGCTTTAGAATCGAAATATAAAGCAACATCAGATGTAAATTGTTGAGTGTAGCGTCTAAGGGTTGAACAAGTTTACTGATTTCATAAGAAATGAGGTTACGTCCTCACAGCTAGTGTAATAAATATGCAGATGAGGCCGCTACAGAAAACATGTTAGGTGGTCATTATAGGAATGAATGGCCTTTTTGTGGAATTTATCGGGGTATAAACATGGAATAGTCGCGGGAATACTGGACGAAGTGATAAAAAATTACTATTTTCGAAAAGAAATCCAAAACAAAAAAAGTTGTTGTTGTTTTTTTTCGAAAATTGTAATTTTTTAAGTCCTCGTCCAGTATTCCCGCGACTTTTCTAAGTTTATATCCCCGATAAATTCCACAAAAAGGCCATTCATTCCTTATAATTCCAGCATTTGAAATAAATTCATCAAGAAAATGTGTTTATTTTCCGTTTTCTTAAGAATTATTTTAGCTGCGCCTCACGGTTACGGAAAGTAGTTCGGCGTGGGAGTTTACTGGGATATAAATTTTGGACAGAGACTTGCTACGGGCCAATCAAATGTTAGGGAATTGTGTAAATATTTTTGTGCTGGAATTATTATAGCTTCAACGTAGTGTGATGTGCTTATGCAATAAATAGAATATAACATCAGTGTTGATTTAATATGAGATTTATTAAACTTGTTGTGAAATAGACCAGAAATAAAATGTTAAAATCAAAACAATTGTTGTGTAGGTGGCGATTCCGAGAGCGTAGACAGCTACGGCATCGGGACTTCGAGGGACAACATTACGATACAGGAGGACGAGCCAGCTATGGATGACAGCACCTCGAAACCGTGGCCCAGCATGCAGTCGCAGGTACCTTAGTTACCATACATGACGTCATAAAATATTACCCATGCAACCGTTTCAAGCCTAAGCATCTGGAATGGATTTTGAAATGTTAATTTTGCAACCAATCCGACTGTCACAAAATGATTTGCAGGCAAGTCCATTTATGAAAAGGGGGTGTTTTTGCTGTCAAAAATATGAAAATTACATGCAAAAAGTGCAGATCCTGATGAGACGGCTCGTCACGAGCCGGCTCATCTGGATCTACACTGTTTGCCAATACCACTATACAGGTCTGTGGTGTTGAAATGGTGATGGTTGACTGATCTTCGTATTACCATTACTGAAAAATAATTAGGTTTGTGTAGGCTATTTTATCTAGAATTAATAGTTACTAATTTCATTTACTTGAATTAGTTATCCCCTAGCTGATAGGCAGGAGGGAAGATAGTGATAGTCCATGTACTTGCATACGTTTGTAACACCTTTCATTTCTAAATAACTTGTGAACCACTTCACTGATGTTAATAATATGTTGGCCATAATGTGTGTTTGGGGATTATGCTTTGTTTGGCAACTGCCACATGTCCATATTTCCTGTTAAAAGCATCATAAGTGTTTCATTGATGGAATGGCGAGCCGTGCAGATCCTGATCAGACTGTGCGGATGCACAGGCTGATCTGGATCTACACTGGTCGCAAAACCCATACGCCCCATTTCTGCAGTGACAGCCACATATTTGCTATAACTACAGTGTATCATTGCAGCACTACTTCCACAACGTCTCTGGTGACTCGGACTTTGTTGACGTCGAGGGAGATGAAGAACATGAATTGCGACGGAAACGCACATCGAAAAAGGTAACCTGTCTATGCAATGTTATCTCCTGGTTTGGCCCTCGGGTACGTCTTTGGCATTCTTGTATGTGAAAGTTGAATTTGGTTATGCTCCTTGTATGAGTAAATTTATTATACCCCCACAAACAAAGTTTGAGGGGATATATAGGAGTCGGCTTGTTATTCCTCATCCTATTACTTTTAGGGAAAGGTATGGACCTGGCACCATGTCGGGTTGTTCTTTCTCAGGGCAGTGTTACCATTGTCCATCCGTCCGTCCGTTCTTCCCATGTGTCACAAGGTTAAAAGTTTTTGTTTGAGCTTGTATCTTCAATAGTTTTAGGCCTACAGCAACCATACTTGCACGCTATCATGAGCCAGTGATGTACACCGCTACCCACTGTGAATCAGATTATCTTGGTGTGACCTTGACCTACAATTGCAATATTTACATAGTTATTTCTCTTGGTTAAAGTTTTTGTAAGAGCTTGTATACTTCAATCGCTTTTTATGCTCCATCATGATAGTGGAGGGGGCATTTAGTGTTGTTACCTTTGTACGTCCGTCCGTCCTGTCACAAGGTTAACAGTTTTTGTTTGAGCTTGTATCTTCAATAGCATTAGGCCTACAGCCACCATATGTGCACACTATCATGAGCCAGTGATGTACACCGCAGCCCACTGAGAATATAATGACAGTTGTGCAACCTTAACCTATAAATGCATATTTACATAGTTATTTCTCTTGGTTAACAACAGCGAGGGGATTAGCTTAGTGATAACGACGCCCTTGTTGCCATTGTAGGTGTTGATAAGGACATTCTAAAGCAATGGATTATCCCTGGGTCCTGTAATTTCACCAATATTCCATGTATCCTGATATGTGGCTATGTCTGGAGAAATTGGGTTTATGGGTATTGCGACCAGTGTAAATCCAGATCAGCCTGTGCATCCGCACAGTCTGATCAGGATCTACACTGTTTGCCATTCCATCAATGATGGGACAAATCCCATAAGCCCTATTTCTCCAGTCACAGATACCTATTGGTTTCGCGACCAGTGTAGACCCAGATCAGCCTGCGCATCCGCGCAGTCTGGTCAGGGTCTGCACTGTTCGCCATTCCATCAACGAAACACACGTTTCTAACAAGCAAAACAGATTGTTATCAGGCGACAGGAGTGTGCCACATGATCAGCAACTACACTGGCGACAAATCCCATAAGCCCCATTTCTCCAGTCACAGATACCTATGCTGAGCTACCTATGTTGCAGCGAGAGCTAGAGACTTCCAATGAGGAAGAATCACTAGAGCATGACCTCGAGATGTCCCCGGAGCACAGTGGCAATGACATGAGGGCCGACATTTCCTCAGACCAGGCTGGAATGCATAATGACGAGGAAATTCTTGGTGAGTCTGCAAGTGTTATTGGCACGTCTTCACTAGATGTCTGTAACCATGTCTGATATTCTATCTATCTATCTATCTTCCCTTAGATATGTGGATATATATTTTAGATGTACATACAATTTCAAATAGAGCGTTAGTCAGTGTACGTGCATACGTACGTAACACCTTTCATTTTTCAATAACTTATCAACCGCTTCACGATTTTGATAATATTTGGCCACACTGTGTGTCTAGGGATGGTGCTTTGCTTTGCATACGACCCACATCTGACCGACCAAGGTCAAGGTCACTCAGGACTTAAGTTCACCTTGTTTGTAAGGACCTGTTCAGGTTGTTCTAAGGGCAGAATATATTTGTTTCTGTAAATAATATTCAGCTCTGATTTTGGGATTCCTCATCCAATTCTAAGAGGTTAATTATGGGATGCGACCCTACGAACTCAGCCTTAATGAACTTAAACACCATTAAATAAGTGAATACTATTCCAGTGGTAAATACATGACTAAAACTGGAAATGTTTCTGCTGTCTCATTATAAACCTTATATGAGACACACCATGTGATGTTGTAGCTTCAGACATCTGCGTAATTTCATGAAATACGTTTAAAAAATTTATAATATTTTCCGTAAATGGCGTCAAAAGTTGGCAAAATTTTCAGAGTACATGCGGAATTATATTCCGCATGTACTCTGAACATTTTGTCAACTTTTGACTTTATTTATGAAAAATATTCTAAATTTTGTAAACATATTTAATGAAATTACGCAGCTGTCCGAAGGTACAAAATCACATGGCGCGTCTCATATATGGTATTTGTTGTCCATTATTCTACAGGTAAATTGAGTGATTCCGACGATGAGGAGGATACTGATGAAGTAGTACAATACACAGATGACGTGAACAACTACGATCCAACACATAGTTTTCTTGCTAACTCTGAAGCAGCTCAGTACCAGGTAAACAAATGTGGCTGTGACTGGAGAATTGGGCCTATGGTATATGTGGCTGTGACTGGAGAAATGGGGCCTATGGTATATGTGGCTGTGACTGGAGAAATGAGGCTTATTAGATTTGTGACCAGTGTAGCTGCTGAGGTTGAACTGATGTTTACAGGGCTAATAAATCTCCACTTTTTGTACTTGCCTGGACGGGCCAGTACAATTATAATCTACTCGCCCAGACAAAACAGCTAATTGCCCAACATTTTAGGAAAATGTTAGAAGTATTAATACCTTTTCGAAAAAGGTTAGGCAATTAACTTGTTTAGAACTATCCAATAAAATAGTACATACATGGCTCATCGTAATTTAGACGAATCTCCGCATCAATTGTCCAGATGCTTTGTAACTTTATTAAGCTTTTCCAATACATAGATTAATTTAATGTATGATGCATCTTGGAAACTATTTTAAACACTTTAAATAGACCAAATGTTATTCATACCACAGTAAACGCATGGTTTTCTTCTTTAACTCTTTCAACACTACAGACATGTATAGTGGTATTGGCATATATTTGAGAACAACGGCATCCCCTTTCCATAAATGGACAAGTCTGAAAATCATTTTGTGACAATTAGATTGGTTGCAAATTTAACATATCAAAATCCATTCCAGTTACTTAGGGGTGAAAGGGTTAAGTAAAGCTTCTCAATCCCCTACAGGTGGCAGCCGTCCAGGAGGAAGATGAGAACAGCTTTGACCCGCTCGACTTCTTCCGGCACAGTTCACTGGCGAGCCAGGCCGCCGTGGCCGAGGGTGGCATACAGGACGATGCTGACACACACGTTGCCATGGATACAGATATCAACACCGACCTTCAGGTGTCCGAGTCGGACAGTGACGAGGGAGAGCCGGGCACTGTGGAGGCGAACGATGGATTCGACATTGATGAGTTCCTGTAGCAGATATCGGGGATGGCCTGTGGCAATTTAAGGATAAATTTATTAATATTTATTATGCTGAATTTATTACATTATCACAGCCATTTTGGCTGTGATAATGTAAAAAAATCAGTATAATAATTCTGCATACTTTTAATCATCAAATATATGCAGTCGTTACATCTATATGAAATAATGCATTTCGGGAAAAATAAATGATTACTCCCTCAAATTATACTTAGCTAGATAAGTATGCTTAGCAATTTTGGTGAAATTGGCTACTGGGGTAGACAACAGGACCCTGTACTGAAGGTTGTTAGTTCAAAACTTACCATAGGGAAGGAAAAATACTTTCATAGTATTTCCATCCTGCTGGTCTGTCGGATGAGACTTTAAACTGTGGTCCCGTCCCTATACAACCATAGCTGTTGCTGGGACGTTAAACCCCATTCATTTCATTTCATTTTCTAGCAGATATCCTCAGTAATGGATACTCCAATATATATTGTTAGCAATGGGAATCAAGTGGGTAATGAATGGTTTGTCAACCAGTAATATATTTACTACATTAAATGTTGACTAATTGCTATAATTCATGGTTTCTAAGCACAGTAAATGTACCCACCAGACGAAAGTCGAGGGATTTGGCGATGACGCCGAACATCATCAGCATCCGCGGCAGACAATTCTTGTCCGGAGTATAACTCAAATACCCTTTGGAATATTTTCATGAAACTTTGCACTTGCATAGACCACGCCCCAAAGGATTGTCAAGCACAACTCTTACCTCACTAATTTTTGCGTTATCTCCCTTTGTTTTTCGCACACTGATTTCTTCTACTTAGCATGACTCGAATACCCTTTGGAATATTTTCATGTAACTTAGACCACGACTCGAAGGTGTGATGTGCGCAAAAATGAAAAGTCTTGCCTCTCTCATGTTTTAGTGATCTCCCTTTGTTTTTTGTAGAATGATTTTCTGTCGATCCAAAACTTGATTATTCTTTGGAATATTTTCATGATATTTCACACTTGCATAAACCATGACCCAAAAAAGTGTCTCATGCAAGTACGACAACTCTCACCTGACTGACTATTCATTATCTCCCTTTATTTTTTAGTGGCTGCCTGTAGGAGGGGAGGGGGATACACATGCACTTGTGGACAAGCGTTAATCTCTAGTTTATAAGTTATATTATGAACAGAAAGTATGGGTGCTGATATAGACCGTACATACATGAATGTTACGAGATACGTGCTGATTGTTGTTGATTATCAACACGTAATTACTTGTTATTTATCTATTGGCTACAAGTATCTCCACTTTACTTCATGTGTGCTCGCACAATTGGGGAGTATGGTTTGTTATGCCATTAGGCCATACAAATTTCTTTCTCTGTTAAGCGTCCGCGTGCGGGTAGGCTTTTACAATGGTTCTGTGAAAAATACAAACAAACTCTGTATGCTATTTGACACTACGACATGCGCACGTTTTATATCCGTTCATGAATTTACACTTAAAAAGTTTAATTAGAGTAATTTCTTCTTATTTTTTGGTGGCGGAAATAATTTATGCTAAAAAACTTCCTGAACCTGTTGCATACTGCAAAGGGTTGAGGAAGTTTTTAACATAAATTTACATTCATTTTTTTCAAGACCTTGTTTATTTTTACCGGATACATAGGTAGGTTTTGGCCATCTGGGTGGACGCTTAACAGAGAAAAACAATGGCATGGCCTTACTGCTGTAAACACGAATAAATACAGCAGAACCTCTATAAACCAGACACCCTGGTGACCCCATTGTGTTTAATTTAGATGGGTTTCACTGTAATTTATTTCATTGTCATGTCTGTTCATGTTTGAAAATGACAAACTGTTCATGGAGTGCTTAATTACAGTGGAACATCTCTAAACCGGACACCCTGGGGACCTCCCAGGGTGTCCGGTTTAGAGAGGTTCCACTGTACATAACTAAATGGGAATGAAAATGCGCTATGGCATAAATACGTACCATAATGAAACGTAATGGAGTATACAAGACGAACATCCATAGTTCCAAAATCAAGGTCACACTTAGAGGCCAAAGGTCATTGTATAACAGATTTTTGAATAGCTGTTGTATTGTAGATTTTCAGATTGCCATTGTGAGATTTTTGAGAATGTGACAACTTTTCTACTGCTGGTTTTAAAATAAGTTTTTAATTATTGTTCTAACGTTGTATGTAACTACATGTATGTGCTTTTTTTAGTGGCACATTGGCGTATGTCTGTACGTATGTCTGTACGTGCGTGCATCTGGCAGGGCTCCTGATAAGGAATTAGTAATCGAGTCTTTTCACTCCATCATTTCTGAAGCAATTGGGTATTTCAAAATTTTAATTGCGTAAAATAAAATCACACAAATGTTTACACATCAACAGACAGCAATTATTGAATAGTTTTTAAAACATTTTCGAAATTAAAACATGTCTTGGCATTTCATTAGAATTGTCTCCTTGGACAATTCTAATGAAATACCAAGATGTGTTTTCATGGCACATAAGAAAAATATGCTATTTTTGTGGTCTGTTTAATGTTTACTGCAGCATGATAAAGGTACCACAAAATTGTTATTGCTTTTTGATACTCGCTACTTCTGATTTCAATTGGGTTTTTGGCAATTTTAATTGGGTATTTAAGCAAATACGCAGCTTATCTAGAGCTCTGATCTGGGTTAAAGTTTTTGGTTAAAGTTTTTCGGTATGCTATCAAAGCTTCAAGAGGCGCGACATGCCGGTGCCATCTAGTTCCATAATGCAGGCATTTCATATTCGTCATCAGATATACATTTAATAAATGTGCTTGCTAAACTTCTGTGAGGAGTTACGGTGTTATTACATAATCAGTAGCCTTACTTCGATATGGAACGTTTATGGTGACTGTTTTTCCTTGTTTGTAAAAGTGTATGTAATTAATGTCATTACCGTATCATTTCACAAGACATCTGTTGCCCATCACACACTCATTATGCTGTAGAATTCAAATAAAATGGTGCAGTGCATCAACTGTATAATGATTCGTTTTTTGTTTGTGTCTCGTTATTTCCGAACAATTAAGTGGGTGGTTGGGGCGAGCGAGCACGATGGCGTAAATTAACGGTAGGGGTTCCTCCTTATAGGAATCACGATTTGCCTGGTTTTGCCTTTAGGTACGTTTTTATCTGTTTTATTTTGTTACCTGGGAGTTGCATTGGGTTTTTGTCCATTATAAAAGTAGTAAGATTATTACTGATCTTACTGCTTTTGGGAGGGGGCCAAGTGATTCTGGTGTGGCGAGGACCTGGCATCAGATAACGATTATTCTGATTTCAGGGCTGAATATATCTTTTTTTTATTGTAAATATTCAGTTCTGATTTTGGGATTTTGCCCCCATTTGTAGATAATATATGGGATTTAGTACTAAACCCATTGATCGGCCTTAAATGACCTTAGCTGTTGATAGGCCGTTAAACCCCAACAAACAAACAAATTTACCCTTATGTGAGTACATGTATTACGATTATTTGTAATTGTATTACTTTTAGGGGAATGGGCCAAGTGACTTGGTGTGGTATGGATCTGGCACCAGGTCCGGTTGTTCTAATTTCGGGGCTGAATATACTTTTTCTTTCTGTGTAAATATTCCGTTTTGATTTTGGGATTTTCCCCCCTATGCAGCTGGTTAAATATGGGATCGAACCCATTGGCCCGGCTTTAAATGACCTTAGATATTGATAGGCAGTTAAACACCAATAAATCAAATCAAATTATATTTTGCGATTGCCCCTCATCCATACAGGTGAAATATGGGATATATGTGATTCGACCTCATTTACTAAGTGACTGGTGTGGTGAGGACTTGGAAACAGGTCAGGTTATTCAATTTCAGGGCTGAATATGTAGTTTAGCTCACCTGAGGCTCGAGTGAGCTATTGTTACCGCTTTGTGTCCGTCGTCTGTCCACAATTTCAAACGCCTTCTCCTGAATCTCTGGGCCAATGTTGGTCAAACTTCACAGAGATGATCTATGGGTGATGCCTTTTCATATAAATTTGTTAAATGGAGGTCGTTGTATAATTTTAGATGACCGCCGTAGAAAAGTAGGTAAAATTCTTAAAAAATCTTCTCACAAACCGCAAGGCCGACGACGAAATTTGCCAGTAATGATCGATAGTCGATGCTCGTTCAGATTTGTTAAAAAATGATGACACAGAGATCAAAAATTGGCAGGGCCAGAGGGGTCAAATTTAATTTTTCGACGAATATTTTTATGTCGTATATCAAATCAAAGTTATCAACCAGACGCTCGCTCTTGTGCAATTTTTGCCAAAATCGGATGATTATATCATCCAAGATGGCCGTCAAAAGGCCATCCTTTTATTAGAGATTTCGAAATTCTTCTCACTAACCACTGGCCAAACTTCACAGTTATGGTCCTTGGGTGAAGCATTTTCAGATTTGTTAAAATGGAGGTCTTTGTTTAACCCAAGACGGCCGCTGTCTAAAAATAGCTTTTATTCTTAGAAAATCTTCTCACAAACTGCCAGACCGATTTCAACGAAACTTGTCAGGAATAATCGATCATCAATGCTCTTTCAGATTTGTTACAATAATGACCCTGTGATTGAAAATGGGTGGGCCCGGGGGTCACATTTCATTTTCTTAGAGCTTTCAAATAATTTATTATATCTGCTTCTCACGAACTGCTTGTCCGTTACTGACCAATCTTCAGAGTTTTGGTCCTTGGGTGAAACCTTTTCTGATTTGTTAAAATGAAGTTTGTCGCTGAACCCAAAATGGCTGCCGTCTGTGTAAAAATAGCTTGAATTCTTACAAAAGGCTCTCACGAACCGTCAGACCGATTTCCACAAAACTTGGCAGGAATGATCCATAGTTGGTGTTCTTTCTGATTTGTTAAATAGAGGTCAGTTTTCATTTTTGACTGAATATGTTTTTAGTCACTCTGGTGCAGTTAATGCCAGGTGGGCGACTCAGGCCCATTTGGGGCCTCTTGTGTCTGCAATTATTCAGTTCTGATTTTGGAATTCACCCAGTCACACCCTACCCCCCATCACAACAGGTAAAGTATGGGAATGGATTTCAACCCCATCAACCCGGCCTAAAATGACCTTGGCTGTTGACAGGCCGTTAAACACCATTAAATAAATGGATCTCATTAACCTGGCATAAAATGACAGCTGTTGACAGGCCATTAAAGACGATTATGCACACCCCATGTTGCTTACTAATGTAGAACTAGGAAGTATTGGCCGTTAAACACCATTAAATAAATGGACCTCATTAACCTGGCATAAAATGACCTTAGCTGTTGACAGGCCATTAACCCTTGGACCACTATCTTATTTTTTTTGTCGTCTGCTGTTTATTTTCTATTTTCCATTTTTATCATCAAAAACATGCTTCGACAGCACTTTAGAATAATTTACAACATGGTTTGACAGCACTTCAGAATCATTTCCAATGGAAATGATTCTGAAATGCTGTCGACCCATGTTTTCATTGAGAAATAAGGCAAGATATGAAAGCAACAGCAGACGACAATTGTTGTGAGTAGCGGTCTAAGGGCTAATGACGATTATGCACACACCATGTTGCTTACTAATATGGAACTAGGAAGTATTCAGCTATGTTGTTAACAACAGATCACTATAATCGCATCGGACATCTTTCTGGTAAATCCGGACTTCTTTCTCGTAAATCCGGTAGCTCAGGAAAAAGGCACTCCACTCATATTGCCAAATAATGCATACCCACTCGAGTTGTTTTTGTATAATGTAAAGTATATATTTATTTGTGCCTATGTATGCATATGTTGTTTGTGACACGATGTTTATTGTAACAGCTCATTGGATCTAAAACTGTATAGTATACCGACACACCACACGATGGGAATTTATCAAGGTTTGTTTGTTAACATGGGAGTGGTGCTTAAAGGTACATGCCCACACAGTAGGTTATAATATAGTGATACAGATACTTTTGTATATTCTGTATGTATGACATTTTCTGGCAAAATAAACATTCATTCACCATTACCCCATTTATTGATTGGCATTATTATACATTTTATTTTAGACGAAAATTTTCACACTGATATCAGGGGCGATAACCGAGTTTCCTTAAAATGTTAACGGATATTACTATTTATTCTCTGTATTTATTTTTTGATGTGCAATGATCATACTTTATAATCTGTCGAAAATATTATTTTTTCAGGCGAAAAATTTCATTAGTATAAATAAGTAAAAAATATGATGCCTCATTTGCATATGAAAATAGCCTGATACCAACGCGCGTCACTATCAGTAAAATAAATATTACTAAATGATTATATCTGTTTTCCGGCATTTGTAATTTTTAGAACTGGTGGAATAGTGACACAATTATACACTTATTTAATTCCTATAAAGAACAGTTTGAGCATGTGAGAGTGGGCATGTACCTTTAACCTTTTCAACACCACAAACCTGTATAGTGATATTGGCAAACACTGTGTATCCAGATGAGCCGTCTCATCAGGATCTGCACTTTTTGCAAGTAATTTTCATATTTTTGAGAACAAAAGCACCCCCTTTTCATAAATGGACTAGTCTAAAAATCATTTGGTGACAATATGGACAATATTCATCCCAGTTACGTAGGGGTGAAAGGGTTAACCCTTAGACAGCTATCTTATTTGTTTTGTCGTCTGCTGTTTATTTTTTATTTTCCATTTTTATCATCAAAAACATGCTTTGAATAATTTACAACATGCTTTGACGGCACTTCAGAATCATTTCCATTGGAAACGATTCTGAAGTGCTGTCAAAACATGTTTTTAATGAGAAATAAGGCAAGATATAAAAGCAACAGCAGACGAAAATTGTTGTGAGTAGCGGTCTAAGGGTTAATAGGTAATTACACTTCAGAAAAAGAATTTACACTGCGCCTTTTAATTGAATTGCATGTGGGTCAAATTGGCAACTTGTATATTTCTATGACTATATTCCCGAAGCACACTGTCATGTTACGTCTGTGTTACGTCTGTGTTTGCTATTCCAACTGTCTGTGTCGGTAGTTGACCATCTGCTAGCATAAAACGTTACCTGAATGATAGAATACCAGCCCATGGCAGTGTCAGTTGATATCAAGTTTATCATGCTCGGCTCGGCAACGGTAGGATTCCTCGGAATTCCTACATATTATGAAATATGTAGGAATTCCGAGGAATCCTGCCTGATATACTTGATATCAAAATACACTAAACTGGTGTTCTCTATTTCTGCTCCAGTGACAACAGCGGTCTGTGTCCTGTGGTCTGTATGCGACGTCTCCGCGTGGAAGGGTTCTATCGAGCTGCCGGGCTTGTTCTCCGCATCATTCTGCAGAGATCCTCAACTCGCGGCAATCACTTCACCTTGGTGCAGCTGCACTAACGGCACGCAACTTGATGATGAGACGCTTTGCAGGTAGTAGTACGTCCCGATCGTTCATAGCAACGTCGCTTAACCCTTTCACCCCTAAGTAACTGAAATGGATTTTGATATGTTAATTTTGCAACCACTCCAACCGTCACAGTCCATTTATGTTCTCAAAAATATGATAATTACTTGCAAATATGAAGATCCTGATGAGACGGCTCGTCACGAGCCGGCTCATCTGGATCTATACTATTTGCCTATACCATTGTGCAGGTATTGTGAAAGGGTTAACCATGACAAACAAACACACAAGTAACCATGACACTGCCAAAAAAAACGTCCCCTTCATTACAACATGGTATTATACACAGAAAGCGTGGCAGGGACGGTAAAATGGTTTTAAAAAATCCTAATTATGTTAAGTCGGAGAAATAAAAATTACAATGAAAACAAAAATCTACCCTAAATGCCTATTATTAGAGGATGGTCAGTAAGATAACTTTGGCAATCGTCCGCATATTATGTCAAAGGTCCAAGAAAAAACATTACTTCAATGTTCAACTCCAAGTGGTTCTGAAATTATCACGGTGATAATTGTTGATCTACGTCAATTTTGCAGATCGTAAAAATTGTGTCTACCGAAATCTACGCGAATACAGATAAAAAACGTACACATAAACATAATTTATAAAGGATATTCATATTTTTGCAACGAATATGACATATATAACGGCACTCGTGAAATATGGACTTTTCACATCACGAGATGAACATATTTGTCATATTCGTTGCAAAAATATGAATATTCTATTTATTATATAGCCTACCGTTCAATGGAAAATAACAGTTTTTTAGACTGTATACGGTAATGAATGTGTATTTGCAGCCTATTTGTAGTCCGGCACTGCAGATGCGCGTTATGAATATAGATAGCGGACGTAGTCGTATTTTCACCGGAAGTTGTTTATTTCATCGTTGAGAACATATGACTTTTATTTACATCGCATAACTATGTATTTCATGAGTAGGTATATAATAAACATGTTTCCATAGTCAACCAACGGTGCAAAACGAATATACATTCTGTGTCATAGTGTCCTGAAACTTGACTTTTGCAATTTCCTCTACTTTGGATGGAAATACCTATTTAGTTAATAACAAAGTTTTTTTAATTAATCAGATGTCGATTTTATTAATTAAAGTAAGATTCCTTGCACCTTGGTTATGCTTTTAGTTTTTTAAATCAACTGTAAAAGACGAAAGATGCTGTTTTTGTGGCAAACAAAAATGCACAGCACGTGTGTCTGAGCTATAAGGATACAGAAAATAAGAAAGACAGGTGAACAGTAAAATACAGCCATTTAGCCGATATAATTTCCGCTGTGTCTGTGCCTGCAGGTCGTACGAGGAGCTGGGAGACTGTTTGAAGAACAATCTGACGGACAACCCCTACATGCACTCCGTCTACAGCCAGGATCGCATGGTCGCAAATCTCCGATACCTGTGTGAAATACGGAAAGGTACGCAAGCCGATGCATATCACCTAGAATTGTCTTATATATGTGTATGTCGAAACAATGACAGAAGTTGATACGTGTCACATATAATTGTGTTATTTTCTCGCCCGCGAAAGCGGAAAGCGAGACTAAGGTTTTGCTTTTCCGGAGTCGTTGTCGGTGGCGGCGTCGTCATCATTCAATGTTAAGTTTTCGTGTTACGGTCATTACTTCAACACCTTATCAGCTACAGTCATCAAACTTTATACATACCTTTACTATGATATGTACATGAATATATGGCTATTCTCGGGGCCCCAAGGTCAAGGTCAATGCCCCAGGGTGAAGGTCAATGCGGAACAAGGCGAGACATTTGATTCCGCGGAATTCTTGTATGTGGAAATAATGACATAGAAGTTGATACTAGGGTAAACAATAAGTGTAGTAAAGTGTAAACCAATCATGGACACTTTTATTACACGTGATATTTCCACTGTGTTGCAGATATTGAGGATAGTTTTTCCTGCGTACAGGCGAATGTGACGGCACAGTGTGACCTGCGTTTCCAACAGCAGCTGTCCACCAGTCGCACGTCGCTGTCGCACTATCAAGAAACAGCTTGCAAGTACGGTTTCCTTGCAGTGCCAGTGAAACCTCTGTAACCTGACACCCTGGGGATCGCCACACTGTGTCAAGTTTAACTCTTTCAACACCACATGCCTGTATAGTGGTATTGGCAAAAAGTGTAGATCCATATGAGCCGGCTCGTGACGAGCCGTCTCATCAGGATCTGAACTTTTTGCAAGTAATTTTCATATTTTTGAGAACAAAAACATCCCCTTTTCATAAATGGACTAGTCTGAAAATCCTTTTGTGCTAATTGTATTGGTTTCAAAATTAACATATCAAAATCTATTCCTGTTACTTAGGGGTGAAAGGGTAAATGTATTCAGACGTATATACATTACAGGACATGTGTCAAATAAGTGAATGTTTAAATTTATTTAATGTTTTGATCATGTGTTCTCTATTTAAAGGAAGAAAATCAATAATCCATTTGTAAAAGTAAAATACACATTGCATTTGTAATCAGGGGGTATAATAATCTTTAGACACAAAACCTATCTGCAGCTCTGTAATAATGACATGACCATAGTGTACAGTATTACTTGTAAACGATGTATTTCTATTTATCAGCATCACGAAGACGATGGGTATTTGTCAGTGGAAACACCAGACACGCTGCCCGGCAAAAACGAGGCATTATTTGGCAAAACTTTCAGAAGTATATCTTTCTGACCACTGCACTAAATAGTAAGTAGAGCTGTGTTGCCTGATATACATGCAATGTACACATTGTATGGTCGGTGAGACACGGTTGATCCGAGTCTGCACTGTCGCACCAATTTTATTGTAGTCATATGAAAAGAATATAATTGATAGGAGTCCGTTTTCCTGGCTTTTCTATGTATGATTAGCTTCATTATATCGTATGTTCTACTTCGCATTGTCAGTTTCTTGTCAAACGCCAGAAGAGGTGAAACTGGCTGATGGCTGGAATACACAAAGGGGACCGAGTTGGCCATTCCATGTGCCGTATAGGATACAGTAACTAGGCAGTGTTCACATTATGTGTTATACATATGCTCCAATACATTTTCAAATCAAGTAACTTTGAATCAAAGGATAATCAGGTATAGAACGTCTTAAATAATGATTTACTAGCCGGAAGTGGAGTTGGAAAGGGAATTGATAAGGGGGTCTACCGTGTCACAACTGTTACGGGAGGTAACCACTCTTACCGAACTTGGCTTTACATTCAGTCTGTCCTTTTCATTGACAGTGGGTCATCGGTGGACGGCCATTGTTCCGAGCTGGTGAAGCGCGTCCACCCGTCACAAGGAAACGACACCCGACAGTGTATGTAAGTGACCAGTCTTGTTTCGCTGGCAAACCCTTCGTTTCAACTACAGTGAAACTTCTCTAAACCGGACACCCTGGGGAGGTCCCCAGGGTGTCCGGTTTGGAGATTTTACACTGTAAAACAGCAAATGATAACACGCATGAGTGCTTTGTGGTCATGAACATACATTATCACTGGAGGTACAGGGCAATTAACGCTATCAAAATTAAGCACAACTAACTTGTATATGTGTCCGGTTTAGAGAGGTTCCACTGTCCATACCACTGTCCAATTATAATAGTTTTAAACTTAAAAAACAACAACAACAACGTATAAACGAACAATATGGTTATGATGAATGAGAATATATTAAGTAGCATATACACATAGTTTGGGGTCTTCAAATTGGAATAAGTTTAACATTCTAGAAAACACTAATTTCGACTCATGTTTTTCATACTACAGTAAACGCATTCGTCCATGGTGTTATCATATTACTTATATTTACATTGCATGTTCTGATAGTTTCAAAAAGGTAAATAGCCAAATATGGTGTTAAAATTAAGAATATTTTAGTTTTACGTCATTTTGTCGCAATTAATGTGACGTTATTGACAACGTCGTGGAAATTAATGACGTCAAACAAACTTTAACAAATAAACAACGTCGAGCGACTAATGTAATGTATTGGGATGTAAACAAACCACGTGGAATGGGTATTTCTATATTATTAACTTATGGAATGTGTAACTATTTTCACATACACAGTGATGACGAAGGGTTAGACAGCAGTACAATTAGCAGCACACATATGAGGTTCGTGTTACTTGTGCATCAACACCAAATAATTGGAATGCCGATTTGTAACTGCCAACAGTCAATGGGATCTGTACGGAGCCCCACAGGGGACGTATAATTATTGTTTATTAATTCGTTCCCACGAAATAAGCAATTCGTTCCCACTGGAACGAATTGTTAATTCGTGGGAACGAATTGTTATATCGTGGGAACGAATTGTTAATTCGATGGTACGAATTGTTAAATTGAGGGAACGAATTGTTATTTCGTAGGAAGGAATTAATAAAATAAAATCCATGTCCATTGCGGGACTCCGTAGATCTGCACCTTAGTCCTGTTCTCAATATCTCTCACATATTTGTAATGACAGTTAATACTAGTGAATACCTTTGCTAAATCACTTTTCTGTTATCTGTGGACTGTTCTGTGCGTGTTGTCATCATGAAAAACCGAAAATGACGTCATTAACTGCATCATTTAGCAATGTTTACAAACTCAAGTGATTGGCAAAAGTTACAGGACAGTCAAGCGTGGGGCTTATCGGTTTTGCGACCAGTGTAGATCCATTGCAGCATGTACATCATCTGCACTGTTCGCCATTCAATCCATGAAACACCCGCCATTCTTCTAACAAGCAATACAGATTGTTATCGGGCTACCGGAGTGCGCAATTTGATCTGAAGCAACATAGGTGACAAACCCCGTAAGCCCCATGTCTCCAGTCACAGTCAGAAACATAATAAATTAATGTGACGCGCAAAGCAAAAACCTCCTTTATGGGTCAAAACTTCGAAATTGAGTTTTCAACATATTTAGAAGATATGATCTCTCACAAACAATATGATACATACACCAATGTTGTATTCAACAGATAAACCATCTTTCTAGACCAATAAAGATACACACCTGACGTCACTGAATAGCAGTGACGTTGTTTTGAAATGATATACGTTACGTCGTCGTTATTAATATTTGCGGACAGCGAACCGCACGGTCTTTGGTGTCATGGGAATATATATTTCTCTATTTCTCTAATGATCTCAAAACTCTATAATCATGTATCATGTGTACATTTATTTGCTGAATGCAGACTCATATTTACATTGTACATGTTGAGCACATACAGACTACACG
Source organism: Conchocele bisecta (assembly GCA_029237695.1). NCBI lineage: Eukaryota > Metazoa > Mollusca > Bivalvia > Lucinida > Thyasiridae > Conchocele > Conchocele bisecta. The sequence goes on from CM055274.1 coordinate 90,384,456, forward strand.
TAGTTTGTAGCTAATATACATGTATTTGCCTCCATATACTCATATGTGGCATTGAATCCACATAACAATCCCTATGGTTGTCTTTCAAATTGATTACACCCCTGATGGACAATCATATTCCATTACTATAGCAACCAGAGACATGTTATTCGAGTATATGCCATGGCTAGAACATTTTTGGTGTCATCGCAAGATGCGGGACTTCCTCGAGATAAGGGTATTATCAACTATTTTAAGAAATTTAAGCTGTATTAAAAGTGTATATATATATATATCCGTAAATATCACATCCTAATTGTCGATGGTCATCTTGAAACTGGCAGTCATGGTGACACGGTATATGATTTTGGGTCTATTAGTTTCAATAATGTGGTTGAATGTAGAACTGCAGTCACTGCGTGCATTATATATCATTATTGTATTTATTTTCCAATGTTTGCAACTCACGATCAAGGGTTAATTTAAATTATTGGCACGTGTGAAACATATGTCGGATGCTTAATGTGGGAGAGAGCATGTTTGCAATAAACATACCCATGCCATTCATCATACCATACTACATACTGCCTTGGCCAATGATCGTCATGCTCGCTTAATTGTGAGAAGTGTCTTCGTTACCAATCGCAGCCCAATTATAACATTGTATTCCTTGTCAACAGTCAATCCATTTAGGAAACACTTTGAAACATTTCTTCCATACTCAAACTGATTGAAATACACCCGTAATTGTCTTTGAAAATAAGCAGAATATCACACTCTATACAGTGTTAGTGTTGTTTAATTACTAAAAACTGTAGCTGCATCGTCAATATTATTGAACACCTGATAATTTTGGCGGCCGTTTTGAATATATATTTTATAGCATTGTATACCTGGATATGTATATGTTATCAAATGATTTGATTTATATATCAAACTGGTATGTATACATGTAATATTTACATGAAATGCTGTTTATATCAACTCCATACAGTAAAGAATCGAATAAAACAATAACATTTTGGCGGCCATTTTGACGTTTCTGACAATTTTGGAAGGATATTACATCACTATTTCCTGTATTTTCAATTTATTTGTGAGGGAAAGCAATGTATATATGTTTCAACTTTATGAATGTCTGTAATTGTTTGTAACAGCACACGACTCGCAGAAAGATGTTGTAAAACAGCCTATTTCGGCAGCCATTTTGAAATATATTGCAATTTGCTGATGTAATTAAATGATTTCGAGAGCTCTCCAAATGATTTAGAGATAGCTCCAAATGATTTAGAGAGCTCTCCAAATCAAGTTATATAATGCTCGCTACAAATCAATTCGAGAGCTCTCTAAATGATTTCGAGATATCATTAATTGATTTCGAGAGCTCTCTAAATGATATCGAGAGCTCTCCAAATGATTTAGAGATAGCTTCAAATGATTTAGAGAACTCTCCAAATTAAAGTTATATAATGCTTGCTACAAATCAATTTGAGCTATCATTAATTGATTTAGAGCTAGCTCTAAATGATTTCGAGAGCTCTCCAAATGATTTCGAGATAGCTCCAAATGATTTAGAGAGCTCCCTAGATCAAAGTTATAAATGCTCGCTACAAATCAATATGAGATATCATTAATCGATTTAGAGCTAGCTCGAAATGAATTAGAGACCTCTTCAAATGAATTGGAGATAGCTCGAAATGTTTTATTGCTAGCTCGAAATATATATTGCTAGCTCCAAATATTTAGAGCTAGCAATATATATTTGAGTTTATGTAGATTTGGCGTTCCATAGATATTAGCCACACGTTCCGACTAAAGTCGCACTATATCGCACGCTACTAGCTCGTGCAAATATTAACCTATACACTCTACAAACGAACCCAGTCCTTGTGATAATCGGTGTACATTTATGAAGATTTTCAAAGGAAATGATTTGCAATACCTGTATCTGCAATACTTACCTTAACCCTTATACCTCTATCTTATTTATTTTTTGTCGTCTGCTGTTTATTTTCTATTTTCCATTTTTATCATCAAAACATGCTTTGACAGCACTTTAGAATAATTTACAACATGCTTTGACAGCACTTCAGAATCATTTTCATTGGAAATGATTCTAAAGTGTTGTCAAACCATGTTTTATTAAGAACTAAGGCTGGATATAAAAGCAACAGCAGACGAGAATTGTTGTGAGTAGCGGTCTAAGGGTTAAATTATGTCAACACAATGATTCTAATTTGTAATCATCAATATAAATGCATATATTTTTTTGGACGGCCGTTGCGTACATAGGCTATTTGGAAATTTCTCAAATTTCTTAATGAGGGGTCGTCACGTGTAACACAGCAAGCAGTAAGATCTCTGTGTCAGAAGTTGAAAACATGCCAAACACGCATACGGTGATACGTCGCATTTTTTCTGTACCGGTGTATAAAAAAAAAGTATACCAGCCTGACATGGCGTTGTTTACATGCTCTGTTTATATAAACATTGGTGTATACATAAACATGGAATTCCTGTAGGTATTTCCCTGTTTATTATGGCGCGTCGCTATAGTCATGATCGATATATTGCGATTGACAAAACAGTGTCTTATACTGGAGCAGTGGGTAAACTGGCGGCCAACGGACGCACTTGGTTTTAATTTTGCACTGCATGCGTTCGATCCTCACGTTGGCCATTATATATATATACATGTATATATATATATATATATTTAAATATTGTTTTTGTGTTTTCTTTTTCTTTTGAATGCATCTTTATTACATGTAACAACAATTGACATGGTAATTATGAACCACATGCATCCACGTTTATTTATTTATTAGTTTATTATCTGAAGTGAGAGGTTTATTTTCGACATGGTGTTCTCCGTAACATATTTGTATTTGTAGTGAGTCGAGCTGGACTTTCACAATAACACACGAATGTGCAGAATGCATTTCACAATGATTAGGTTCAAAGTGAAGTGTTTCATAATGTTGTGTAAAAGTAAATGCACGACTGTTTCGGGATGTGTGCGTTACCTCTGGCGCAAAAATAGTAAAAGCGAGAGAAAAATGTATTCCTTTGGCAGGATTCGAACTCACGACCGTCCGATCACCAAACAGCAGATCTACCCACTAGAGCATTAAACGATGTTACTATTATTAGCAATTCTATCGAATGTTAATGCGTTTGCGCTGGTATACAAATACCATGTCTACAACATATGACGTAAACTATTTAAAAATAGCACGTGTTCACAATAATATTTACAATAATAACGCGCCAGCTCAAAGCGGTACACCTCTACCCTTTGTTCGTGGCTGACAGCAAGATCAATACACGGTCTACATTTGGATGTAATCAATATTGAGACATAGAAACAAAACTGGCCAAAATAGAAAAGAAACGCACTTAGGCCATATTTTATCCAACGGAGTTATACACACGTTTAACAATTACAATTATTTGAATGTGTTTTCCCAGACCCAGAGTTGTCATGTCCGCATGCGTGTAATACACATACGATGGTATGCAGGCGCGGATCCAGGATTTCGTGTTGGGGTGGGGGGGGGGGGGGGGGGGCGTAACTATATTTTTTTAAATCTACATCGCATTTCCTGCGTTCTGGCGCATTTTGGAGCAAAAATATTGACACTGTCACAGTATGTTCAGACATGATTTTTACATTTTGATACAATAAGACAACGACCGAAAAATGCATGGAATACATGGCACCTAGCATGAAACGTGCCTTGTAAAAAATCTTTACTCGGAGAATTTTAGGGGGGCGCGCGCCGGGTCATACTTTATAATCTGTACATAATATTATTTTTTCAGGTGACACATTTAATAGTATAAATAACTAAAAAACACCATGCCTCATTTTCATATGAAAATAGCATGATTCCACCGCGCGTCACTATCAGTAAAATAAATATTACTAATTATTTATATCTGTATATTGGACACTCGTTATTTTTAGAACCGGTGTAATAGTGACATAATTATACACTTATTTAATTTCTATAAAGAACAGTTTGTGCCTACTGAGTGGGCATGTACCTTTAAACGCAGGTTGATTGCCTTACATCGTGAGGTATTTTTTTATTGTCAGAAACATTTACTGTAGTTCCCGCTTTCTTCGAAATAAAATAAAAGAACAAAGTAAGCAGGCGTATTTATGGAAATAAATAAAAAATAAACTGCCATGTTTAAATTTTATTTAATGTCTACTTAAATTTATTTCTCGAAAACGCCATTGTAATGCATACTCATATATATAGACACGACAAGGACGCTAAATGTGACGTCTGCTTTGTCAAAACAGCACGAGGATTACGCCATCTTTGTAACGTCGTAACTCGTTACGTCACGTTTTCCGATAATGGAGGTTTTCGCTTGGCGCGTCACTATATACAATCATGTTTGACAGGGCGGCAGTAGACACGATGGCAGCCTGCTATCGACGCGACCGGCTCCACTCCAAACACCACGAGGACCGTTTCCACAATCTCGAGTTCGATGTTGAACGCTTTATACGCTTCAGTCATTTCGTATGTGAAGTCCGTGAAGGTAACAATGTTTTCCTGTAAACAATTATTGGATTTATATTTATTGAGCATAGGCTGCATTTGCAGCCTATGCTCAATAAATGTAAATCCACCAATTTAAATTTACAGACGATCCTAAATTTGCACTTACGAATATTTTAATTGTACGAAGTTTAGTGAAACGGGCCCCTGGTATTCTCCCATTTCTTCAACACCATTTTAAGCTACGTCGACAATACTACATAACGGATCCATCAACCACCATTTACGTTGGCCGGATTATCTCAGTAGGTAGAGCGTCCGACTGCGGATCGGGAGACACCTGGTTCGATTCCCACCTCCACCCGCTCCGAATGGCCGATTCGCCGTGTCCTTGGACAAGACAACTTCGAGGATAGACTTAAATAGTCATCGAGCCAGTGCCATCGTTAAATCAAAGCATTTACCATTTACGTTTAAATCATATATCGAAACAAGGACGCACGATGTGCGATGTAATTTCAATATCGCCGACGCTAAGTAATAAGTAACCACTAAATAACTAAAAAAAACGAGTGTGTATGGATACAAATATTTAGTAATTTCCTCAATGCATGTTCATTTGTAATGTTCACGGTCAAATGCCTCGGCAGGCGGGATACCGCTTCCGTGGCGGAATTCTTGTTTTAGCAAACTAATTGAACGAGCATGGTAACATAACTTGTTTACATTTCAGAGCGGGATGATAGCTGTTTTCGAAAACAGAGGAGCACATTTGCTAATTGTTTTCTTGAGTTCAAATCCGGCCGTGGGAAGCTGTGGCGGAAGTTGAGAACCGGCGGGAACGTGACAATAAAGGAGGCATGCAGGTAATAGGAGACGCTGGGATATGGCTTAAAACTATCCAAATGTTTACATTAGCATCACGTGACGTCGCTCTACGTTGTTGATTGGTTAAAGTTTGTTTGACGTCATTAATTTCCACAACGTTATCAATAACGGCACGCTAAAAACTTAAAACAGGATGATTCTTCAGTTTAACGCCGTATTTGCCTATTTACATGTTTGCAACTATCAGAACATGTAACATAAGTAAGAAAACCATGGACTGTTTCGTTTACTGTAGTATGAAAAACGTTTGGTATGTTTAAAGTTTGTGCGGAGTATACTAACTTTTTAAACAGACCAAAATAAATGTGACCCGCTAAAGGAAAAAGAACCGGTTGGGTGAAAATGACGTTTGTTTTCATTTTCTAAATCTCGATTATTTTCTGATTTCAAAAATATATACTTTTTGTATGTTATGACTGCCTTAATATTTGTTTAATTAAACTCCAAATTAATGCATGCATCTGCTGAAATAATGCGTTATGGTGATGGTAAGTTAGTCAGATTTGGCATAGTGTGTGAGGTATCCATTGACTATAAGTGGTCTAATTGGAATACAAAACAAAGGTAATAATAAGAAGAAAGCTGAACAAAATGCCTGTGTTGCAGTGTCCATGATAAGTTAAGCGCCTGCCAGACGTCTGTGTTTGCCACGTGTCCGCTTGAGAGGAGATACTTCCTGGCCAACGTATGTGCGCACGTTCCCACGTCCTGTAGCTGCCCACTCGATATCACGTCGTACCAGCATGGCCGTCTCGCCATGTCGTCATCGGGGGCAACCGCAGCAAGCCACCTAACAAGAAATACAGCGTTATTCATATATGTCGTTTATTCAACTGGCATGTGGAAAGACGAGACTTATTGCCCTTGATATTGTAGAGAAAACAAATAACACACTCCTGTAACCTGATCATGATCTGTATTGCTTGTTAGAACCATGACATATGTTTCAATAATGGAATGGCGAACAGTGTATATATATCCTGAGCAGTCCATGTGGATACACGGGCTGATTTGGATATACACTGCTCGCAAAACCCATTAGCTCCATTTCTTCAATCACAGCCACATATGTGTTGTTTGTATTCGGCTGGCCATTACAGTTCGTTGGCATCACACGTATGAGTTTGGAGCTATGTTACACAGCAACAAATCATACATTTAGCAAACTTGGTATTAACTCTTTGCATGCTAGCGGTGAAAATATCCGCCAAACAAATTAGGAGTATATTTTTTATTTCTCTCTGTAAATATGTCTTGGAATTTCATTAGAATTGAGTCCTGAGGACTCCATTCTAATGAAATTCCAAGACATTTTCATGATATTTACAAGGAGAAATGAAAGAAAATATGATGATTTTTTGTCCGCTATTTTTGAATTATTTATAGCCCACAAATTGCCCAGCATGCAAAGAGTTAATGAATAATAAAAAGTAGCAAGTACGAGTGTAGATACATGTATATGGGTGTATGGTCGGTAATTACAACAATGTGCTTGTATATACACATTTATATATACATGAATATACATGTCTAACAATAATCATCTATTGTTCATTTCCAGTTATTTCTAGAAGATTCTAGTACCATAGAGATTTCTTTTGAACGCGCTGAAAATAAAGTTGCCAATGTTTCTTACATGCTCTATCTGGATGCGTACATGAACATAGGGGAACAGTAATACAAGCTAAAGGCACGGTTGTTGTTGTACTGTCAGTTGCAACAGCCAAGGTTCTGCAAGGCAGTTGCATTTGGGTGCCTTTTGGGCATGGGCATCATCATAGCAGCTCACGACATAGCAACAACGTCAGGTACCGAAGGTGCATGTCATCATGTGGTCTTCTATTTGTCCATGCTGCATCAGGTAGTGGTAGGACGTCAGCCAGTTCAAAATGCTTGTGATGTCTAGAGGTGGATGGCAGACTTGACACCTCCGTTTAAGAAGTTGTCTAGTGAGCCGGTGCAGGTGACTGGTGAGTAAAACTGGCATGGTTCATGCAGCACTCCAGATAAGGTGCGTATTTGCGTAAATACCCAATTAAAATTGCCAAAAACCCAATAGAAATCAGAAGTAGTGAGTATCAAAAGGTAATGAAAAATGTGTGGTAACTTTATCATGCTACAGAAAACAATAAACAGACCACAAATATAGCATATTTTCTTATTTTTCCACTAAAACACATCTTGGTATTTCATTAGAATTGTCTCCAAGGAGACAATTCTAATGAAATACCAAGATGTGTTTTCATTTAGAAGCAAACTATTCAATACGTGCGGTCTGCTGATTTGTAAACAGTTGTGTGATTCTATTTTACACAATTAACATTTTGAAATACCAAATTGCTTCAGAAATGATGGAGTGACAATACTCAATTACTATAATTCCTTATCTGGAGCACTGGTTAATGTACAGCCGTACATCGCAGATTGTGAATGTAAATGAAGCCCACAAGTACATGGGTGCTCATGGGAATTGCCAAATAGAAAACGTACATCCAACCAAAGATGCTCACGAGTATCCTACCAGGCTTGTTATATTTAGGGGTAAATCACTAACGGCAAATCAGATCCCGCCACCCTGCTCCCACCCCTCCCCCTCCCATCGCCTCTCCCATCTTCTGACTGGGGTTGGATGAAATACTATGCTGATGTACACTTGGTGCCAGAATTGACTTCTTTCCCGGATGCTTTAAAAGGTTACCGTGAACTCATCAGGTGCAATTGCAAGACATCTTGCTTCTTGAGATTCAGTGTTTTATAGTTAATCTAAACTGCACACAACTCTGCTATTGCGCAGGTCAGTGTACACAGGAACTGAACTGATTCATGGTCGGAATACACTAGAAAGATTGAACAGTTGAAAGCTGCTGACGAGACTAAGTAGTCACCAAAGTATTGACTTCATTGACCAACGAAGTACCATAAATGATAATGTCTATTCAATTTAATTATTCCTGTTTCTTTGATCATATGAATAACTGGCTGACCATAATGAATGTGACAATTCTAGTTGTGTGTCTATTTCCTTGCAATCGTACATAGCATAATACCAGAAGTAAATCAAATAAATATCACTTTAATATGCTAATACTTTGGATTTGATGCATGGTGGCGGCCATCTTGGATTTTTCAATTTACCCACAGATGAACATGATAATTAGCCCCTCATATTATTACACGCCATAACCCTCAACAAGAAACACTTTAACAGAAAACTTACGATCAGTGTAGGTCTATAGCTTCTTGGATACAAAGGAACAAAGACTGCAATTACCACACGACTGGATATATTCCAACGGTTGGCGGCCATCTTGGATCACAGTAAATGTGAATTATAGTTAAATGGCCAATTTGGCCAAATGTATGAACTATGATGCTGAAGATTTAATAATTGATTTTAGATATATAATCTAAAATATGTTATAAATCCACTCCTTTTTACATATTTGGCCGCCATTTTGATTTTTTAAATAATATAAATGCCCGTTTACATTGTAAAGCAATACGAACCCAGACGGTATCGTCTGCTATCATTTTAGATTCTAAAATTACATTAATATGGATTAGTATATGTTATCTCCCTTGTGATCGCATACTGTGTCACGCACATTTCTATGAAGGCAGCCATTGCTGGTGCTACGCCTAAATGGCGAGTACGAACAAGAAAATAGTGACCTGTGCCAACTAATCCTATGGCATGTTGGTCTGTCGTGCTTTGTATTTAAAACTCGACATATACTATTCTCTAAGATTTTCACAGTTTTGTGCTCAGTTTATCAGATAATCAGTTAATTTCTGGAAGATACGAATCAATACATTTCGTGCGTCGGTATACAGCAGCTATTTATTATATTTAGTTATATTTATGTCTCACGGGACAGTACCGAGCTGTCAGTAAAAGGGGGTGGACGATTTTCTATATATTTCAGTACTGACCCTGTAAGTTACACCATTGTGTTAACTTATCCCACACACCGATCAGTTTTTGTGGAGATAACATATATTTCAGTACTTTGATTTACACCGTAGTAACGACATTTCATCCTTACAATGCTAAATTAAATGTTGTCGTCTGCTGTGTATTTCTTATTTTATGTTTTACTCCATGAAAGCATGTTTTGACAGAGCACACTGCCAAACTATGTTTTTGCAAACTATTAAGATAAATATTAAATAGCAGCAGACGACAATATTCAGTTTGGTACGGAAGCTTAAAAGGGACATGTGCAATCTTTTTTCTATGTCGTTCCCACGACATAGCATCTCGTTCCCACGAGATAGCATCTCGTTACCACGACTTAGCTATGTCGTTCCCACGACATAGCATCTCGTTCCCACGAGATACCATCTCGTTACCACGACTTAGCTATGTCGTTCCCACGACATAGCATCGTCGTTCCCACGACATAGCATCTCGTTCCCACGAGATAGGATCTCGTTCCCACGAGTTAGGATCTCGTTACCACGAGTTAGCTATGTCGTTCCCACGAGATAGCATCTCGTTACCACGAGTTAGCTATGTCATTCCCACGACTTAGCATCTCGTTACCACGACATAGCATCTCGTTCCCACGAGATAGGATCTCGTTACCACGAGTTAGCTATGTCGTTCCCACGAGATAGCATCTCGTTACCACGACATAGCATCTCGTTCCCACGACATAGGTAGCCAATGAAAATGCAGCATAATTACCGCCACTTTTTCTTTCAGCCATAGTTGAATATAGTCCGGCAGCCAAAGGCCGATTTTGGGTTTTACCTTGTTTTGAATAACATGTTTTTTTGTATTACTGACTTTGCATGTCCAGACCTTCTAGTTTTGAAATCCAACGGATGACAAGCTTGTCACCCTTAAGAAATTTGCACAAATTCAAGATGGCTGTCAAATAGATATAGTGTGCCATATAGTTGCATTAACATGAGGAAATCCAGCAATTTAAGAGCGTAAACTGGGTGTATTTGACATAGTGATGAAAATTGGCAACGTTAAAATTCAATTCCTTAACTGCAGTATGAAAAATCCAAAATGGCCGCAAAATGTGACCATTTGACGTAATTTCACTAGTTCGTCACAACAAAGAGTATGCTTTTTATAATCTTGGGTTTATTGAAACAATGAATGTTTATTTTTGTAACTTTTCTGTGTAATTGAATAATTGTCTAAATAGCAGAACTCCAAAAATGGCCGCCAATTATAAATATAATACATTATACGTGCAATCGTATCTCTTCATAAGAAAAGCATATATAATTGCACTCAGACCCTATATCAGAGCAAATTTGCATACGAATATTGTATTTAGATACACAATGATTTTAGTACCTTAGGTACACAATTAGATCATTGTTTCGACAGCTTTAGTCCAAAATGGCCGCCAACTATTTTGATATTATTGTAGCAATTAGCTTATATAATTGGACTCGTATGAATGTAATTGTACCAAATACTGGTATTAAGTCAAGATGCTCGTTTGTTTTCTTAACTTAATATACACCATTAGACAACGTTCAATAACAGAAGTGTCAAAATGGGCGCCGGATAATAATATAGTACATTCTACTAGTAATCAAATCATATACTTATAAATGGTACACTTGGTTATATACGTTGGCTTATTCAGTTTATTTTGGAAAGCCTTCTTGTCTTGCCATTCCACATCAACATTCATGCTGACAATATTCTGACACCAAAGTATGTAATTATAACTTACATAGTGGGCGTTGTCAAGAATATGTAGGGTGGAACTTTACAGTAAACATTAATGACTTCCTAATTTGAATGAATGCAAGAGGTTTTCTTTCATACCAATGGTTCCAAACGCTTCAATGCTCAACAAGTTCACTGTGAAATCACGCGAATTGGCTAACCTAGCTAGTACAAATGGAGAACACACATATATATATATATATATATATGTCAACGGTCCCATTAGCGTTATTCCCATAGCAACTAAGGACTCCCACTGATATTATTACATTCTGGCAAGTTATTTTTTATGCGAAAGGTACATACATTCTACTAAAGGGCGGTACGTACATGGTGATTTATGTACCTTTTAATATCACTTATCATTTGGTAAACTGCAAACAATTGATATATATTCAGATTTTTATTGATTATGTGAAGCAAAATATATGTGTATGATGAGATAATGTAATATTTCTATAACAGTCTTGGTTTCAATGACAAATCGGAATTCAACGTCTGACATGCATGTGCGGTTGATTTTATTACATACAACTCAATATGGAGTGCATGCATATGACATGTTAACATACGTAAATGCTGAACAAAGAAACTAATACACATTGGAATGGTATATACGACAGTCATTCCAGCTGAGCCACTACTAACTCACGGTAACAATAACTGTTATAGTCATTGCAGACTACAATACACATAGTACACACCAATATATACAACATGACAGCATGCAAGGTACAATGCAATGGATATAAGAAATGCAGTAGTCACGAAGTTTAATATACTAATATGACAATGCTAAGCAACGTAACTGTCATCCCTTGCGGCTAGAGTATTTGTGCCATCATATCTTCTTCTTTTCTTATAGTCATATCTACAATATTAACTTTCATTATTTCATGTATACTGTGTATTTCGTTTTAATTAGTTTGTCGTTATCGTATGATATATTATTATTCGTTTTTTGATTGCCTTGTATATTGATGTCCTTTTGAAGCTTGATGGCGAGGTAAGCGGAGGTTTGCCAAACAGTTCAGTTTCAACCATCCAAGTGTTCTGTTTTATGCACTGTCCTGTTACTTTACCAGTAGTTCATTGCGGAATAGTCGTTGTTGTGCTTGCTCTGCATTTGTTATACTGTTTATGTAGTGTATGCACAGTTGCTTTCGTTTTGGGACCGTACACCGCTGATCGTGGAGTGCATGTTTGTGCCGCGTTGAAGGTTCTGCGACCACCGAGGTGCGCATGTCATTTGCTTATTAGGAAGTATTTATTGCGTTGGTTTCTTATGGGTGTCACTTTTCTACTATGCTATCCATTTTAATAATCATTTCATTATTATGCGATCGTCATTGACATACATTTGTAAATTATTGCTTTAGCAGTGTGCTCCCTATGGAGCTGGACTGAACTTAATTATATAACTTAATTATTAAACGATGATTGCTATAATTTATATTTGGCAGCCGTCTTGGACTTCTGCTATTGGAACACGTGTCTAATTACTTAACAAAGTTACAAGAGAACACAAGATTGACATAAATATGTGTTTTTTCTTTGTAATAGGTCAACGTGACATTTCATATTTTAATCATTACACATTATGATTGTCATTGCCAGGTAATTTATATCTGGCGGTCATCTAAGGCTTCTTCTTTCTATTGACACAATCGTATAATATTGCATTTGAAAGTTCAAAGTTACATACAACGTTCAATGTGTCAATAAACCTGAGATATGTATACTAATATGCTTAAACTAATCAATAGCCCCGGTAATTAGTATGCAATTTGCGCAGTATAAGGCAACGTGACTTTTTTGTTAAATATTTGGCGGCCATTTTTGACTTCTGCTATTGGCACAGTTATTTAATTATGTGTCTAAGTTACTGAAAACGTTCAGAGTATGCCTAAATCCAATACAATCTATACCAATTTACTATGATATGGCGTTAATATGCAGTTATATACTTAATTATCAGTCCGTTTACATTATTGTTATATGATACTATAGCTATATGTGGCGGCCATCTTGGACTTCCCCTGTTCAACAACTTGTCTACGAACATATCGAACGTACCGAAAGCGTTTGTTGTGGCAATATATCCAATATCATTATCATGTTTGCTTTGATATAGAGTAGATATATGTAAAATATGTTACATTTGACGGCCATTTTGGATTTTTTCCATGTCACAGTGAATTTAATTGAATATTAAAAATGTTGACCGCTTATCTGATAAGTCAAGTAAATCCACTTTACGCTCTTAAATTACTTCAATACCTCACACGGCATTCTATAACTGTCTGGCGGCCATTTTTAATTTATGCAAATTTCTCAAAACGCTCAAAGATGACAGAGTATCATTAGCGGATTCTGGATGTGGTTGGCATGGACAAGCAAAATCGCCAATAACAAAACTATGTTGATCAAAACAATGTTAAGCTACCGGCTGTCGGACTAAAATGGCGGTAATTAAGCTTCATTTTCATTGGCTACCTATCTCGAGGGAACGAGATGCTATGTCGTGCGAACGACATAGCTAACTCGTGGTAACGAGATGCTATCTCGTGGGAACGAGATGCTATGTCGTGGTAACGAGATGCTATCTCGTGGGAACGACATATCTAACTCGTAGTAACGAGATCCTATCTCGTGGGAACGAGATGCTATGTCGTGGTAACGAGATCCTATCTCGTGGGAACGAGATGCTATGTCGTGGGAACGACATAGCTAAGTCGTGGTAACGAGATGCTATCTCGTGGGAACGAGATGCTATGTCGTGGTAACGAGATGCTATGTCGTGGGAACGACATAGACAAAATTTTGCGCATGTCCCTTTTAAGCTTCCGTAGTTTGGCCTATTAAGGGTTAAACACCTTAAAGTTCGGTCCTTCGTTTCTACACTAGGTAGAGACGAACATTAGGAACATTAACTTTCTTTCAACGTAGAGAGGAACATTATTCATTCCGTTATTCCTACGTTGCGTAGAAACGAAATTAAGAACACTAAATGTATTTCCTGCGCTTCTTCATGTACGCCACGAAGAGCAAATTACGGTTCTCGCTGCTTATACACGGCGTATAAACGAAGAAATTTTCGATACTACAGCGGATCTGAAGGGGGGGTCAGGGGTTGCACCCCCCCCCCCCACCCCCGTTCAGCAACGGAGTTTACATAATTACAAAATCTTTTACGCTACGGGAGGGGGGGGGGGGGCATGGGGGGGGGGGGGGCATGCTCCCGGACCACCCTAGCATACTCGATAATAGTTCGAATATAGGACACCCCCGTTCCCCAAATGCTGGATCCGCCCCTGCAGCGGCCCACCATTGTAAACTGTCGAGAATAGAATTACACTCGACCAAGGGTATAGTATGACGTAGTTCTGTTGTACCTGGTACTTTTAAAACGCCGAAGGTAAACACCCAGTACACACGTGACAATGATAATACAGGTTAAAGTGAATGTGTCTGGCATACGTTTATCCCATCGCGTATAGAAAATGGGATATATGGATGCAAAGCCGGACGGGACAGTCCGTGCATCTGGACAGAGATATAAATACAATACGATACAAATGTCGATACGAATATTTGTATTAAAGGTACATGCCCACTCAGTAGGCACAAACTGTTCTTTATAGGAATTAAATAAGTGAACAATTGTGTCACTATTCCACCAGGTCTAAAAATTACGAGTGCCCGCTATACAGATATAATAATTTAGTAATATTTATTTTGCTGATAGTGACGCGCGGTGGTATCAGGTTATTTTCTTATGCAAATGAGGCATGATATTTTTTAATTATTTTTACTAATTAAATGCGTCACCTGAAAAAAAAAATATTATCGACAGATTATCAAGTATGATCATTGCACATCAAAAAATAAATACAGAGAATAAATGGTAATGTCCGTTAACATTTTAAGGAAACACGGTTATCACCCCTGATATCCGTGTGGAAATTTATGTCCGATATAAAATGTATAATAATGATGGTGAAAGCATGTTTATTTCGCCATAAAATTTCCCAGATGATATAAAAAACAGTTTCTGCCTACTGAGTGGGCATGTACCTTTAATGTGCTTCTCACATTTTACGACGTTAATTAACGTGAATCAGTTTGCACCTAAATGCACGCATCATTACATGTGAACAGATCAACTAAAGTTTAACCTCCAATAATTTGTATATTACCAGATTTCATGATTAACTGTTCGAAAGGAAATGAAAAATCAATACGTATTGGACATTGCATTGTACACTTGGCTGAACTATAACTTTGTTATTGTTCACATATTGAATGTTTCAGGAACTAAATGCTGCGGTCGCTAGCGCTCCCTCGCATTTAATTCCTTAAAAATCCAATATGTGAACAATAACTTGTGTATTACGTTACCTGATCAATTGTAACTAGTGACTAAGTTTCCATATCAAGTTTATCAGGAACAAGTTTGCCATCCCTGTCACGCGTTATTCACCTGTTATAAGCCCGGTATACTGAAATATATCACCTGTTCGTTTCATGAATAGCATTGTTTCTGTATTTCGACATTTCCGAGATAATTTACGTCATAGTTATAAAAACACGATACCCGCTGTCCTGTGACTGAAAGCCTTTCAAAATACAAATACTAATTTGTGAATGTCGCTTAAAGTGGCGATGCCTATGGTACATGAGAAACATATCAATGCCTTCCATCCTATTCGCCGCTGGAGATGGGTGGGTGTGCTGGGGTGCCAATGCGAATGTTAGGTTATATTTGCTACATAAGCACGTCATCATACACTGAAACTGTACTGGTTGTCTAGCATGTTTTCCGGTGCTGTCGCATTGATGTAGGCTATATATTGCACGTGTGCGTCATATTTGTAACCTTTCCACCATACAGACCATAAAGCGAACGTGTGCCGACACTGTAGACCTAAGCGAACCTACGGTGTCCTGTTAGAGCCACGTTATATTCTCGCGTTCTCGCTCTCTCGACTTATACACGAGATCGCGAGATTGCGAGAACGCGAGGCGAGATCGCGAGATTGCGAGATCGCGAGAACGCGAGCCGAGATCGCGAGAATGTGAGAACGCGATCTCGTGTGTAAGTCGAGAGAGCGAGAACGCGAGAATGTAACTTGGCCCTAACAGGACACCGTACGAACCGGCTCCTGCGATAAACGTGCGATCATTTTGGTTTGCCATACTTTGGTATTTTCGCTATACATGTACGTGCGTTAGCAGGGAAAACACGTGGGATTTCTTTATTTTTGTTGTGAAATGATCATACTAGTCCACATTTAATAAGTCTTTTACATTATAGACGCTAGTGTAATTAATTTAAATAACCATTGATTGCAAAACACGAATATAATACTGAAAATGAATGTAATTGATTTTTCAGTATTGTAAACTTTTTTTGGCCAGTCCCCGATTTTTTCAGGATACTTGTACAGTGTATATAAATGCGATCGGAAACACGAACATAAGCTATGTCTTCACTTTCTGGGCTTTTCTGATACTTGCAGTGCCTTTACGTAAGAAAACAGTAATATAAATGGTGCGAAATCGCCAGTGGGTTGCAAAAGTAGTCCGGTATAAAAAATAGTGCGGGTGTTTTGAGGTCACAGACACCGTTTGCTTGCAAATTTGATCCATTACTACCCAGTTTCACTTGAGCAACATGTTGGGGGTGTTTGTAACACCAGTTTTCAGCTTATTTGTAACATTTAAAAGAAAACACTGAACCTGTTGGTCACGTGATGTAAACAGAGTTTCCGTGGCCAAATAATGTAAACAATAATGGGGGACATAACGAGGTTGATTTTTACTTTCTTATGAGTAAGTGCACATAATGTTTAATTAGAACCAGTACATACCGGTTGCAGGTCATGTACATGTAGATCCCACGGCGTCATTACGAATAGTTGGCATCGTACTATCGATATCGTGGTAACGCCTTCCGGAAGAACATGCGCATGCGAATTGTTTGTCAACAAGCAAACTATTGGCGAATGCTCTCGTTCACAGTCATCCATTGTTTTGATACGAATGCATAAGTCCATCCGGAAGGCGATATCACCATGCTACGATGACGATATTACGAAGGTACGGTGCTACGATGACGACATCGTACTATCGTTATCGTAGCATCGTACTATCGTTATCGTGCTATCGTACTATCGACCCGATAGCGATATTACGATGGCATGGACGGAATATCGCAGAGAATAGACAAATGGTGAGTGGTTAGAGTCAAAATCAATGGCGGTGGCCTATGGAGCCCCACAGGGGACGTAGAATTATTTAACAAATCGTTCCCACGAATTAACAATATTCGTTCCCTCAATTTAGCAACTGTTATATCGCGGGAACGAATTGTTAATTCGAGGGAACGAATTGTTAAATTGAGGGAATGAATTGTCATTTCGTTCGAACGAATTGTTAATTCGAGGGAACGAATTGTTATTTATCTCGTCAACACAGTGCAGTGCGTATGTGCCGTGAAACACGGTGCCGTGAAACATTTTTGATTTCCAGTCAATACAATTTTTGCATTTTACAGCCATGTGTAGGTGTTGACGGGATAAATAGAATAGTAGGTTAGTGCCGTGAATGGGAAAAAATATCTGGCGCGGCACGGAAACGAGATGTGCTCGGCAGAGCCTCGCCCATCCCGTTTCCTGAGCCTTGCCAGATATTTTTTCCCATTCACGGCACTAACCTACTATTCTCTATTTCCTGGGAACGAATTAACAAAACAAATGCATGTCCCCTGCGGGGCTCCGTAGTGGCCAACTTTGTATTTGTGTTATATTGAACGTTAAGTGGCGGTGACACAGGTGGTGTTACTTTAACAAAGTAAATACCTGTGTTATACGAATCGATAATCAACAAGGGCGACGACTGCATATTTAACGATAACCTTCTTTGTGACCAGTTATTTTGTAAGTTGTGTGTACTATATACGGTGACACGGCTTTGTGTTTTGTGGATGTAACCGACATAGATGTGCATGTAAGTTAGTATTTTCTTATACGTATAGTGTATCAAATGGTTAATAGTATATGTATAGTGCTTACACATTGAATACAGACGTGCGCATGTTGTCACTGTTTACTTTTGTGTTTTGTAATTTGCGCATGTATTTTGTAATTTGCGCATGTATTTAGTGGAATAGTCAATGGGAATGATCTGATAAAATGGTAAGTTTGATTGACTTAGGTTATTCGAAGTACATACATAAAAAAACACATATTGAACACTTGAATACGATTCCTCCGCTTTTTGTTCCAGAAGTGATCATTTTCCACATACGGGCCCCGCCCTCCTCAAACAAGAATACTGGATTTTCACTAATCACGGGCAAATTTTCTAATTAAGTTTATAAAACAACCGAATATCCAAACCGCCACTAAAGGCTTCTATAAAACTTGTCACGAGCACCAAAAACCGTCTCTTTAACCCTCACTACGCGGGAGACAAAAATTGTCGTCTGCTGCTGTTCAGTTTTGCCTTAATTGTTAACAAAAATCTGTTTTTACAACACATGAGAATCGTCTCCTGTGGAGACGATTCTCATGCGCTGCCAAAACATGTTTTTATCGAGAAATATTGAAAATAAAACATTTCCAGCAGACGAAAACAATTAATTCAGCGTTGTACGGGTTAATCACGGTTTTTAAGTAGCTGAAGAAATGGGGCTTATGGTATTGTGACCAGGGTAGCTCCTGATCAAATAGCACACTCATGTAGCCTGATAACGATATTATTGTGCGGATTCACAGGCTGGTCTGGATATACAGTGATTATACCCGTAAGCTCAATTTCTCCAGTCACAGCCACATATATCGACTAAATAATGGACTTGTTTGAGTTCATGTATACATAACATACTTATAATGTCAAGTGAAGATCGGTAACCTACTTCATGAGTCGCCGACCGAGAACACTGACCTTACGTTGCGACGAGCGTAGTTTATTTTATGTATACATGCATATTTAGTTACAGTAGCCGATTTCACCAAAATTGCACGAAGTATACTTATCTTGCTAAGTACACTTTGAGGGAGAAATCTTCAATTTAATGATAAATTTATTATTTGTTAATATACTGAATTTATTACATTATCACAGCCATTTTGGCTGTGATAATGTAATACATTCAGTATAATAATTATGCATACGTTTAATCATCAAATATATGCAGACTTTAGTTCTATATGAAATAATGCTTTTCGGGAAAAATAAATGATTACTCCCTCAAAGTACACGTAGCTTGATAAGTATGCTTAGCAATCTAGGTGAAATCGGCTGCAGATCAACGTGCGCATCTAATCGGCGCAGTTTAGTACACTAGTCGTCATTCGGGCAAACGGGTATTGTTCACGCCACTGAATAACAGTGTTCACCAATTTGTGATTAAATGACGACACTGATGATAAAACTATTCCATGCCCACAAATGGATCGCCGTCTGAGGACAAACATGGGGACCGTTTCACTAAACTTCGTACGACTAAAACGTTCGTAAGTGCAAAATTATGTAAAAGTGTAAATTTCACATTAACAATGGTACCTATAGTATTTCCTATCTTGTTACATTCAACATGATAGAAAATCTGATACTTATGTAATGTACCGATATCGGTGAACTTTGAAACAACCCAGCAGTCCTTTAGTTAACCCTCTTATTCCACTGTCCATTTCAATAGCTGCAATCGTGTACCGTGTAAGGCACAGGCATTCGGCGTGTTTCGGTATACGATGAAAGCCGAAACACGCCGAATGCCTGTGGTGTAAGGCACCTTTCACCGGGCTGCGTCTCAACTAGATATGCATATGAACACAAGGCCACGTAGCGGGACAATATCAGTACAATACAATGGAGACTGTGTCAAAAGCCTTGGTCATTTGTGTGTGGGTTTGTCGACAAGCTTATTCGTCCACGGGTTGCTAGGTGCACAGGTGGAAGACTCGGACATAGGACCTGGTAAATGGTTCATTTGTAAACCGCTACCCCACCCACCAATTTCCGTACACTATACAGGAAAAGGCTATACTGTATAGTGTACGGAAATGGGTGGGTGGGGTAACGTTTTTCAAATGAGCCATTTATTGGGTTCTAGATCCGAGTCTTTACCTGTGGCTAAGTGTATCGATACTGCCAATTTGTTAACATATGTCACTTTGGACTAAACATTTTTTGTTGCACATCCACGGACAGACCTCGGCAGATTAACCCTTTCGCCCCTAAGGAACTGGAATGAATGTTGATACGTCAGTTTTGCAACCCAATCCAATCGTCACACAATGATTTTCAGACTAGTCCATTTATGAACATGAGTATTTTTGTTCTCAAAATTATGAAAACTACTTGCAAAAAGTGCAGATCCTGACGTGATGAGCCGTCTCATCTGGATCTACACTTTTTGCCTATACCACTATAATAATATATACAGGCATGTGGTGTTAAACGGTTAATGGGTCACACACCCTCTGCGCACGGGCCTGGGCCTGTCGGTATTTGTTAATACCCTTCAAAGTAAGTAATGGAACATATGTTCAAAGCCACGATTTAAAATAAATTAAATTACGAGCTGTATCAGTGTAGAGGTCATTCTAAAGAGGTTCATGTGGTAAATGAAGATGGATGAATGAATGAATGGATGGATGGATGGATGGATGGGTTTGGTTGGGTGGACGGGTGGGAATAAGTACACTCATTATATTGATGCATTATAACAATGCATGCATGCACTGCATTATTTTAATTTTCATAGGATCAGTTGTAAAACAAGTTGCAAACTTGTAATTTGTTGTTATTTATTTATTTATTATTATTACATTGTATTATTATTATTATTATTATTACATGCCATATGTGATGCGACAAGCTTAATTGCGGTACTTGACAACAACTTTCGATTGAGCGCGGAGTTAAAGAACAACTCGACAGCCGATTGCGACTGAGCTTGGAATTATTCAACGAAATCGACAGCAATGGCCGTGGTAATGGGACAACCCCAGCAGTGTACGTATATTGTGTGTTTCTATGGGACATGCTCTGAACAATACATATACAAGCTAACCTCTCTAAACCGGACACAGCGAAACGTTATTTCTGCTTAATTTTGATGTGATATATTGCCCTTTGTCTCCTATGATAATGTATGTTTATGATCACAACACACACAGTCTTGTCTTCAAGTAGTGATCTGTCTGTTTTACAGTGGAACCTCTCTAAACCGGACACACTGGGAACCAACCTCCCAGTGTGTCCGCTTTTGAGAGGTTCCACTGTATAGCCTAGCAATAAAATATATGCCCGATTGTTCCAGCGAGTCGTTTTTGTGTTGTACTTGGTCTGTCCTCATTTAAGATTGGGACCAAGTGGACCGTATTCTCGGACCACAAATTCATTACAGCGATATCTATTCCATTTTCCATCAGCTTGTGACAGTTGCGTCCAGTGTAGACCCAGATCAAACAGCGCAGACTCAAACTGCGCGTATGATCATGGTCGACACTGTTCACTGTTCAGTCTAATAAACAGTGTATGTCCTTAACCCTTCCTACGCTGTTGACGAAAATTGCCGTCTGCTTTTTTCATTTTTGCTTTAATTCTTAACAAACTGGAGACGATTCTCATGTGCTGTCAAAACCAGGTTTTTGTCGAGAAATATTGAAAATAAAACATTTACAGCAGACGACAACATTTAATTCAGCGTAGTAAGGGTTAAGTGACCCTAGGAGTGCAATCAAGAGATAGATGGGACAATTAAACAGCTTATAGAATATAAAGTGCATCCAACGTATGTAATATATTCTGTATTCCGCTTTGCAAGTTACAATGTTTGTCTAAATTTCATTTTAAACCACGTGTAAGCAGTTACATTTCGTTTTAAGCCACGTGTGAGCATTATATTTCGTTTTAAGCCACGTGTAAGCAGTTATATTTCGTTTTAAGCCACGTGTGAGCAGTTATATTTCGTTTTAAGCCGCGTGTGAGCAGTTACATTTCGTTTTAAGCCACGTGTAAGCAGTTACATTTCGTTTTAAGCCACGTGTAAGACATTAGTCTGACGTGTTTTTATTTCTCCATCTCAGTCGGCATGCAGGCCCCCCAGCCCCCGGGGACTATGGGCTTTTATTTACCCCCGGGCCTCGCGTACTGGCATCGTTTGGACCAGGTGATCGTCAAACAAAAGAAGGAATTTCTCGAAAGTAAGTACATTTGTTTACCTGTATGTACCGCAAAGACAATGAGATTATTCCGCTGCCTTTTTCAAATCCGTTGAATTGATGGAAGTCATCACCATCATGCACACCTTATAGATATGTATAAGTTATAGTTCACATATTGAATTTTTAATAAATTAATTTCGTAGCGAGCGCCAGCGAGCGAGAAATTAATTTAATAAAAATTCAATATGTGAACTATAACTAACTTATTGTTTGCCACGCCCCATCGCGTGCTCATGTTACGCTTGAACGGAGCGCCGTCCCCTACACGCTTGCAAATCCCGACACTATATTACATGATTGGCGGTTTTACAACAATATGCGATTAATTGAGAAGAAATGATGGGCTTTCATTGGTCGAGAACATAGGGCAAACAATATACATATTAGTTTAATAGTCACTCATTGTATTTAATCAAATGAGTGACTATTAAAATAACTATGTATTATGCAATAGTTATAGCTGATGATTACATTGAATTTCTAATAAATTAACGACCCGTGGGACTCCTGATAATCATATTATTGAAACATAGTTGTTTTCTAAATGTGATGGGATACATGTTACCATATCATTTCCTTCGTTACTGTATTATACTTTTTCCCGTCAACACAGTGCGTATGTGCCGTGAAACACGGTGCCGTGAAACATTTTTGATATCCAGTCAATACAATTTTTGTATTTTACAGCCATTTGTTGGTGTTGACGGGATAAATAGAATAGTAGGTTAGTGCCGTGAATGGGAAAACATATCTGGCAAGGCACGGAAACGGGATGTGCGAGGCTATGCCGAGCACATCCCGTTTCTTGAGCCTTGCCAGATATTTTTTCCCATTGTCGGCACTAACCTATATTCTCTATCTATTTGCCAAATTTCTGAACCAAATTATAGGTTGTGACCACTCATTTGAACCGTCTCGGCGAGACGGTTCAAATGAGTGGTCACAACATATACTTCTGATGAGAAATAAAGACATTTTTTAACCTTGCCAGATATTTTTTCCCATTCACGGCACTAACCTACTATGTACGGCGCATGGAGTGACCAACTCGGCCACCTTCGTACATACATGTGTTCAGGCCATCGGCAAGTTTCACCTCCTGTGGCGTTTGAAAAATACGGAACATACGAAGTATAACATATGATACAAAGTAGATTGTTGCTATTTTTCACTGCACATGCCTCTCACTGAAAATGTGATGAAACCATTTCTGCCAACTGCTATCGACAAAGATGTGCAAAATAAAAACAATACACGCAATATTGGCTTTGTATAAATGCGCTTATTTTATGGAATGAACCTATTACACATGTAGTTGTGTTCGTTGTAACGCCATGCAGTACCAAGGTGCATGATCATGTGGTTACAACAACAACAACGTCGCTCGCTCCAAAGTAAGTATTATTTGATATTTTCCTTAATATGCAACGGATTTTGATGAAATATGGCGCAGCAAACGCGTCTTCATGAGCTGCATTTGGGGGTGTTCTATGGAGTTTTTGCGAAGAATCGATTTCCGTGTCGGAGACACGGACATCGATTCTTCACAAAAACGACAGAAGTTTGGGCGAAAATAAAGAGACCACCAAATGCAGCTTAACAACACGCGTTTGATGCGCCATATTACATCAAAATCCGCTACGTAATAAGGACACTATAAAAGAATACGTACTTTGAATCGGTACTTGTTGTTGTTGTTGTTAGTACCACGTGATCATACACCTTGAGTACGCATATTACATATTATTTGTTGACAGTTTTGACGGGGTTTGAAACCTGCAATCGTTACGAGATCGTGAACAACATGAACCAGCAGATCTTCTTTGTACAAGAAGGTAATTATACTCTTCTACGTTTCACATGTGGAATACTCGGACTTTTGACAGAAAAAAATGGCCATTGAAAGATCCCATACCCCACCCACCTGTACAATACGCTACGTTATCTATATTATTCTTTACCTACAGGTAATGTGTGATTTTCCCACATGCTGTTAATGGGCATGTGTTATGCCACATGTCCGAGTTTTCCACCTGTGTTTTGTATCATTCAGTTATATTGGTATAGAGCCCTGTAGCCTATTTCACCAACATTGGAAAGTATACTTTTCTAGCAAAGTATACTTTGAGGGAGAAATGTTCAATTTTAGGATAAATTTATTAATTTATATTATACTGAATGTATTACATTATCACAGCCAAAATGGCTGTGATAATGTAATAAATTCAGTATAATAATTCTGCATACTTTTAATCATCAAATATATGCAGTCGTTAGTTCTATATGAAATAATGCATTTCAGGAAAAATAAATGATTACTCCCTCAAAGTATACTTTGCTTGAAAAGTATATTTTTTGCAATGTTGGTGAAATAGCGTAACTGGGTGCTCAACATGTAGTGTCGGGTACAGAGTGATATTTCTATTTCTATTATTGCTGCAAAAGCATGACGGGTTTTTTTACTTGTTGAAATGGCGAACAGTGCAGATCCTGATCAGACTATGATATCTGAATCTGTATACTTGAATTGATGATGTCTTGTATGTGTTTACCGTATCTTTCTGATATTGTTTTATGCATAATCTGTAATGTGTTGAATGTTTTGGGTACATACTGTAGCAGTGCATACTGAACTTAAGTTGTGCCATTATCAATAGTTTTACCCCCTTAACCATTAAACACGCCTGACAAATAAAAATTGCCGTCTGCTCATTTTGTATATTTTAATCTCTTTAAAAATCCTGTTTTGGCAGCGCAGTAGAATCGTCTCGGTATGTTTTTGAGGAGAAAATATAAAAAAATATTTAAAACAGCAGACGACAATTGTTGTTTCCAGCGCTTTAAAGGTACATGCCCACTCAGTAAGCCCAACATGTCATTTATAGGAATTAAATAAGTGTATAACTGTGTCACTATTCCACCAGTTCTAAACGTTACAAGTGCCCGCTATACAGATATAATCATTTAGTAATATTTATTTTACTGATAGTGACGCTTGTAGTACCCTATGTTCAGTACTTTCAGTACTTTGATTAATAGTATGCATTATGTACGACATCACAAGCAGTAACGTTGATAGATCGTATACGTCGGCTTCAGTTGCACTTATACATACTACAATATGAGCCGCATCGCGAGAAAACCTGTCTTCGGGAGTCTGACGACGTCACAAGATATGACGTCGTGAACTTAACTGACGTAATTTCAGCCGAGATTTCCAATTATCGACGTTTGTCAGACTGCCATGTTAGGTTGGTTCCGTTGTGTTAAAGTTATCTAACGAACATAATATATCTATAATCTGGCGTATGTGTTTGAAAAAAAACGAAACAGTCTTCGATCTGTCATGGATCCTGTCTGAGAATGTATTGGATGAAAGTCAAACTGCCATACTAACGGTCGTACGATCGAAATCCACCAATTTTTAGTCGAAACTGGCACATCTTATATTATGTTTTTATTAACAATAATGGCGTAAGGGTATCACATATAAAATGTTTGTCATTTCCCCATGTTAAAACATAGACATCTTCACGGAGATTGATATGTGTGTTTTTTTATGTTTCCGTTATTTTGACATATAATATTCTTCTTTTGACACAGTTTACAGATAAAACTGTCCACATTAACTGCTATCGACCACCATTCACAGGTGAAAACTCTGTGTAAGCAACATTTTTTATTTACATACAGATGGTCGGCAGCATATTTGTAGACCGTTATAGCCTGGGCTCGGTTTCCCGCACAACTATATGTTTCAGATCTGGTTAACTCGACGCGAATTTTCAGTTTATTGCTCAATTCTTTCTTTCTACATGTAATATACATGTAATGTATAAAATTAACATTTAGCGCAACCTTTACCTGCAAAAGCAACAAGCCATGGATGTTACGATGTCTCATCTGTGCATATGCACCGTCTGATCAGAACATAGGATGTCCGCCATTCAATCACTAGGGAATCCTTTCTCGATTACCGACAGGATATGGGTCGCCGATCTTACATTTATTACAGATAGTATAAGGTCCGTTTTTTTTCAGCAGGTGGTCCAAGTACAGCTGTAAGCGGGGCGATGTCGTGAACATTCGACATTTCTGTTGTCTGAATATGAAAAGATTAAATCTGAATGCACACTGACGTGTGTGTCTTTTTAATATAAGAAATAGATACGGTGGGATATTTCAAGGCAACATATGTTGGAGACATTAGTATCATGGAAAGTGATCTGCACCACTTGAGGATATTTTTTATTTTTTTGCAAAATGACCCCCTTTTCTGCATAATGGAAGTCTCAAACTTAACACGAAACAGTTAATTTCAGTTACTTAGGGGGTTACGTGTTAATCGTCAAAGGTTGTAGCAGCATTGTAAATGAAAAAATAGCAGTATGGACAAACTTTTAAAAATCTAATATCATATCCACATGAATCTTCGGAATATCAAATTCTTGGTGGATTAACTGTTCAGTTGGTCTAAGACATTCACAGACGGACGGATGGATTGACGCATGCACAACGTGTGATTACTGGTATTTAACTCATTTAATTTATGAAGTATCTCCCCTGTGTATCACAGTCTATTATAGTATACATATCAAGTAAAATCCTCGGATTTTGATAAAATACAATCATGAGTGTGTAGTGTGATAATATAAACCTAATATGTTATACATGAAGTAGCCTAATATTAGTCAGTCTCAACAGCAAATTCAAGATGGCGGCGAATTTTAAATCGAAGTCGCTGTCGGTGCAGCTGAATTTTGTCCATTTTTACAGTAACAGTATTTGCGACGTAACCAACGACACGGACATGTCCATTATGATTGCAATGCTTATTATGACAACTGTGTAGTCTAACTCGAGCCAATATTGAAGCGCATTGTAAATAAATCAGAGATTTAATCAGATACAATACCGAATCTACCTAGCGTGGACGCCGCCATTTTGCTTTGAATCACGTCGCATGGCGAGGGAATGACGTCAAAACATGACGTCACCCACGTTCAAGCAATTACGTTTAGTATGCGGTATAAATTAAATATATGATTAGTGCCGTAGAATATAAAAATATATTCGGTTTCAGCCGAATATATTTTATATTCGACGGCACTAACCATACAGGGGTCATACCAATTATCCGAACAATCAGTTTATCGGACAAATGAAAATACCTGTTCTTTTGATCCGATTTTGCAACGAATGCATCTAAGTCATGCAGGTGCATGCTTTTTCCATGCCAGTGTGCATAATATGTCGGCATGGTAAACATTTTAGTAACATTTGCTGAACACATTCCCAACTCTGTGCAGAAGTTGTTTACAACGACAAAAGTCATGCGGGGGCTCAATCGAGTGCACCCAATTACGTCATTGTTCTATAAATACAATACATTCTATAAATACGGTGTTTTCCAAGAAACGAAGGGTGACTAGAAACGAAGGGTGACTGATTTTTGTGCAGAAATACACAATGCTGTTTACACTGGTTTACACGCGATAACATTATGATTTCAACGTGAGAATAGAAGTTATATATAAGACGATGAGTCTATATGTTTGTCCGGATAACTGATTGTCGATGTTAATTTTGGGGCAATCTTACGACTGATGATCTGACCCGATTTTAAGCGAGAAAGATGGCACAGTTTGCTAAATAGTTTACATGCGTTGAGAAAGCAAGAACCGACGATTGTTCTGTGAAAAGTGTATGCCCGTAGCTGCTTTTTAAGAAAAATATCGTTAAAAAACTGCCATTTTTGTCCGATAATCTGGAGGATCCCTGTATATTTACTATATACTGTAACGTCGTTTGACGTGGCTTTTACGTGACGTCTCATTTGCTCAAACGACATGAATAGTGGTGTTGTATAAAATATAATATCTTAATGAATATTGCAGATATCATGATCAAATAAAAAGCATTCAATTCATCATACAAATACCATTGTCATAGTAACAAAATGTTAATGTGACCAAGAATTTCCCGAAGACAGGTTTTCTCGCGACGCGGCTCATATACAGTTACCTTAAAGGTGCATGAATACGTGTATAATTGTGTCATTCCACCAGTTCTAAAAATAATACGAGACTGAGTGCCCGCTATACACCATTACCCCATGTATTGATTGGCATTATTATACATTTTATATCAGACATACATTCCCACACTGATATCAGGGCGATAACCGTGTTTCCTTAAAGGTACATGTCCACTCAGTAGGCACAACATGTTATTTATATCAGAAAGACCATCTGAGACATTTTCTTGCAAAGTAAACATTCATTCACCATTATAACCGTGTTTCCTTAAAATGTTAACGGACAGTACTATTTATTATCTGTATTCATTGTTTGATGTGCAATGATCATACTTATATTATTTTTTCAAGTGACGCATTTAATTAGTGTACATAAATAAAAAATAGCATGCATCATTTACATATGAAAATAGCCTGATAACACCGCGAGTCACTATCCGTAAAATAAGTATTACTAAGTTATTATATTTATATAGCGGGCACTTGTAATGTTTAGAACTTGTGGAATAGTGACACAATTATACACTTATTTAATTCCTATCAAGAACATGTTATGCCTACTGAGTGGGCATGTACCTTTAAGTGTACATGTTTTTTATTTCAATTCTTTGTCTCTATTCGATCAGAGTCGGACTGCATGTCGAGGGTTTTCTGTCCCAACGTCCGCGGGTTCGACTTACACATCACCGACAACAATACACAGGTATTATTATGAACCCATTGGTTTCATTATGTCGTATTGCCCCTCATTAAATATAATTAAACACAATGGTCGGACCTAGACGTCGGATACCGGTATGGCAAGCCAGCTGCACAATAATTCCCCAAAAACGAGTTTGAAGAGTAGCCACCAATTGTGGTCGAAATCGGTAGTTTTTCTTAACCCTTTCAACCCTAAGGAACTGGAATGGACTGTGATATGCTAATGTTCCGACCAATCCAATGTTCACAAAATGATTTTCAGATTCGTCCATTTATGAAAAGGGGGTGTTTTTGTTCTAAGAAATATTAAAATTACTTTCAAAAAGTGCAGATCCTGATGAGACGGCTCGTCTGGATCTGCACTTTTTGCATAAACCGCTATAGCGGGATTTCGGGTTCAAAGGGTTAAACACGCGTTTAATTCGAGAAATTATTGTTCTATTTGCGCATAAAACCCGCAATCCATACCTCAGCCCCGGGATTGAGTAATTATTGTGCATTTGGCTTTTCTTATTCTGCCATGTAGCCATTGGTACGTTATGTACGCCATCTTTGAAAATATTTCAATCACGTGCACGCAGTGGTTTGGTTGGTTACTGGAGACTGACGTCATTTCCCATTAGCCAACCAAATCACTGCGTGTCACGTAATTCGATATTTGTAAAGCTGGAACTACTGCCGAAACGTCCCTGCATAAATACTTCAAATAGGACAATGCAACACACATATATGGAAGGTCATATCCGCCATAATTATATTTGGCTTGATGCTTGCTGACTGATGACATTTTAAGTTCTATCCGTCTTATTACAATTCTATGTGGCATGATGCTTGCTGACTGGTGCCATTACAACTTACTTTCATGTTATTGTATTCGTCATTCGTGTTTGTGACATTTGAAATCTTCTTGGTTGTAGTCTAAATTGCATGTGCATTTGGATTGATGCTTTATTCATTCGCACTGTTTCAAGTGACATCCGGAGTTCCATTATTGATTATTGCATCTCTGTTTTGCCATGCGTTTCGGTCACCCTAAACACCCCAAAGGCTGGAAAAGGCTACAAAGGCTACAAAGGCTGTTCGAAGTTGCTTGTACGTCCGTTAGCGGATATTTATACCATACATTGTCATTGAATTGACTGAATTAGTATGTGTTATGATCATGTTAATCATTTTAATCATTTGAATGCAATAATCTACCACAAATATACGTGTTTTTTGGTAAATTATCTAAACGCGCATCTGCGCCGATCGGGCCGCGCGGAATTGGACAAAGAGTGATTAACACCTAATAACATATCGTTTAGCAGGTGCAGCTAAACACCGATTATACTTATTGCATTATAATTAATATAAGTCAATGATCGATCTACGACATTCATTTAAACATGCTTTATGTATCAACACATTACGTGAACATAGGACGAATGCCGAATTTTGAGACATCAGCTAGTTATCTACCTTGAAAATGGGTATCCACACGATGATAAACAATATGTTTATGAGCGCTACGTACGGCTCTGCAACGAATATTTCCTCAGATTGCGGAAGCAAAATATTTTATTTACACGGCCGAATAAACGTGTAACTAGTTGTAAAATACATTTACGCTAGCTGACATGTTCCCGTCAATTAACCCATAGTATTTAGAACAGTTTATTCTACGAACATTTTCCTTCCCGTGTCCTGTATTTGTAATTAACGTAATTACGTCAATTATTGGCAGTAAACTGTTCCTTTTGAAATTTAAAATTAATCTTTTTATTTTCTGTGACGTGAGATGCTGGTACTGGAATAATAAAGTAGGCAACAGGTAGTTATATAAATTATAAGAAAAACGGGTGGAATAGTTACACAATTACGTGTTTATTTTTCGAAGTGACAATGTAACACCATACATTTCATTTTTCATCTAACACAATGTGCGTACATCACGTGCGGATACTGAAACGTTTGCAAACTGATATTTACAGATGCACACATACGAAGGTAATCCAATATATATAGTGAAAATCGCTCAGTATTATCATCACCGTGTTCATGACCCTTGACGTATGTGATTATAACGTCACATGACTATGACGTCATACAACGTAGTGACGTAATATAATGCATCATCATTGACGAAGTGTCAATATAGCGGTAGGCCAAATTTCATTCAGGTATATGCACAATATATCAACTTATATTCGTTTTCATTATTTATTGGATGACCCTCGTATATGCACATATTAAATTATATTTATAGATAAAATACGACCGGTTAATGATTATGGGTCCAGCTTGTGACAAATTTAACAAGCCCCAATTGTGCATGGTCAGCTGCACAGCAATATTCATTTCGGGTCAGGCTACAACTATGCATTGTTTGGCATTGTAGTTCGTAGTTATCGATTATTTCGTTTGAATAACCATAGTAAAACTATCAATTGGGTACACAAATAATAATTATTAATAATAATAATAAATAAATAATGATTAATAATAATAATAATTAATAATATGTATAGACTATTAATAATAATAATGAATAATAATAATGAATAATAATAATAATACAAAGTAAAAATAATGCAATAAGTATAATCGGTGTTTAGCTGCACCTGTTAAACGATATGTTAATAGGTGTTAATCACTCCAATTCCGCGCGGCCCGATCGGCGCAGGTGCGCGTTTAGACAATTTACCAAAACACATATATTTGTGGTGGATTATTGTATTAAAATGATTAAAATTCATAAAATGATCATAACACATAATAATTCAGTCAATTCAATGAAAATACATGTCATAAATATCCGCTAACGGACGTACAAGCAACATCGAACAGCCTGTGTAGCCTTTTCCAGCCTTTGGGGTGTTTAGGGTGACCTCGATAAGCCACGCCCCTTGACAACAACAATTGCAATAGTAATTTGGGAAGGTAATATCCGCCATAATTCTATGTGACTTGATGCTTGCGTGCTGATGACATTACAACTTATATTCATGTTATTTTATTCGTCATTTGTATGTATTACATTTGAAATCTGCTTGTTGTAATTGTATTTGTCTTTCTTACATGTCCATTCTGCTGATTGCTTTGTTCATTCGTCTTATTTACATTACAATTATTGATACGTCCTTATTCGTGTGTCTGTTTTATTACACTAAGCATTTGCAACAGAAAGTAAGAACAAAGCACTTAGCACTTTGAATAAGGCCGAAAGCAGTAAGGACAAATGAATGAAACATCAAGCCAAATGCGCATGCAATAAAGACAAATATATATTACAACCAAGATGATTTCAAATGTCATAAATACAAATGACGAATAGAATAACATGGATATAAGTTGTAATTCCATCAGCAGGCAGGCACCAGGCCACATATAATTGTCATAAATACAAACGGTGAATGCAATAACACGCATAGAACGTGTAATGTCATCAGCCAGCAAGCATCAAGCAACATATAATTGTAATAAGACGGATAGAACTTAAAATGTCATCAGCCAGCAAGCATCAAGCCAAATATAATTATGGCGGATATGACCTTCCATACACATAAACTTCATCTCCTTGAAAATTATAAATTTCCAGTATATATATTCAATAATTGTATTTGGTGATGGACTATCCATGAACTTAACTACTGTGGTGAAAGATGCTACTAGTGGCATACTAGGTGTGCCTACGAAGGCAGAATATATATACACGAACAAGAACAAGATGGCGGCTAATATTCATTGACAATGCGGAAGTGAACGTGTTCGATTTTAAAAAGCGAATTTAGATTAGTGAGACGCGTTTTTAGTGCAGTTTACACTCAAAATCTTTGATATTTATGTTAATGTATTAGCAACTGTAAAATCTATGCCGAAAACCCACCCCAAGCAGCGGTTTCGACACGCTGTAACACGTTGTATAGGCGAGTAACCATTACGCCTTCGTGTTTCGTTTTCATTCAATGGTGTTTTGTACCTTTCATAATTACATAATTTTCAGACCCGGGTGCATTTGAATTGTTTTGTCCATTGTTTAGAAAGATGTTTCATTTATATACAAACAATAATTGACCATCCAAGACACGCTAGAATCTCCTGTGGTGTCACCTGGATTTATTTAAAATACATGTAGAGTGGGATACTTTCTGTCAGACTAGCATTTCTATAATGTATTACCTTGTGTACAGTAAAATATGAGGAGAAAACTAGGTGTTAACAATCATGTAAGAAATTCCCATGAAGGCATATTTGATTAAACAAGCAGACACTCGAAAATGAATCGAATAATACGGCCATGTGACGTATGGATATGTGACAGGCAGTAACATGAAAATTCTCTCAATATTTGTGTTGCAGGCGTAAATGTATATTTACTTCTAATAATTCCAATCCGAAATTCACCAGTAGCCACAAACTTTTAGCCCGAAGCAAGCAAAATGTTTAGCACTATTTCTTCATTATGTACTACTTTCGCTGGAACACTAAGGGCCACACTTGATTTACTGGAATGTAACCTAACACGATGTGTCTCCGTCTTGAAACAGGAAGTGATACGGATTCACCGGGATTTCAGCTGCTGCAAGGGTTGCTGCTGGTGCGCGGACGGGTCTTGTGGCATGGTGATCACGGTTGAGGCCCCCATAGGGAGGAGGGTTGGCCACATCAGGCAACAGTAAGCATGTGTCATTAGCCAGACTGTGTAAATACATATTATACATACATATACACGAGCCGTCCCATCAGGATCTGCATCAATTTACCAGTCAATATTGTTCAATTAAAAAAAATTCTTAAAAAAAATCTCATTTGCTCATTAATGGAATTAGTTGCGAACAGTAACTATTGCAATTTATTTCCGTACCGTCCGTAGCAGACGGTACCGGAGTAGATTCCAAGAGTTACTGTTCGCAACTATAATGTAATAATCTACAAATTAGCACGGAAAAGCTGTTGTATATTTAGGGGTAAAAGGGTTAATGACATTTTCTTTTTTCACACATAGGTCGTCGAAGTGCCAGCCCCATTTCGCCGTATACGATGCAGCGGATCGACACCTATTCACCATCTGGGGGCCATGTTGTCCCTGCCAGGCCGTCTGCTGTACTGACGATATCAACTTCCCCGTATGTGTTATGTCTTCAGACCGCCTAGATTTGTGTCACAAAATCTCTGCCACCTCGCCGTATTTATTCAATATTTTCTTCTTTTTCTTTCTCTTCTTTCTGCTTCTTCTTTCTTCTTTTCAAACATTGGTGCGGCCGGGGTGGGGTCAAATTTCATTTTTTTCAAAATATTGTCATGTCATATATCAAATTGAAAATATCGACAAGGCGATTGCTCTGGTGCATTTTTTTTCAGGTAAACGACTCAAGCCCATTGTGGGTCTCTTGTTTAATTTATATGGCATAAACATTGTTACGTCTATCAAGGTGCATGATGACGTGGTTACACCAACAACAATGGCTGAAAGTGTTGAAAGCGCGCCCACTCCAAAGTAAGTATTATTTGATATTTTCCTTAATAGGCAACTGATTTTGATGAAATATTGCGCAGCAAACGCGTCTTCATGAGCTGCATTTGGTGCTCCAGGGAGTTCGGTGTGCACTTATGTCATATTTGCGATGAATCGCGATTATTCACAAAAACGACAGAAGTTTGGGCCAAAGTACCGAGACCAGCAAATGTAGCTTAACAAGACACGTTTGATGCGCCATATTTCAATAAACATCCGTTACATAATAAGGACAAAATAAAAGAATACGTACTTTGAATCGGAGGGCTTCTGGAAGTTTCAGTAGTTGTTGTTGTTGTAACCACGTGGTCATACACAAGTTGACAACAGAACTCGCGATCAAGAATAAACAGGTGGATTAATTTACAGATTACGGACCCGAGTCAGAAGACGAAGATCGCCAACATCGCCAAACAATGGCGGGGCGTGATTGCTGAGACCTTTACGGACGCTGATCAGTTCGCGCTCACATGTAAGTAGCGCATGCACAAATGAACTGAATGTGAAATATATAAACGTTAGCCCTCACTACGCGGGAGACGAAAATTGTCGTCTGCTGTTTTTCATTGTTGCCATAATTCTTAACAAAAAAACCTGTTTTGGCAGCTCATGAGAATCGTCTCCAGTGGGACGATTCTCATGTGCTGTCAAAACAGGTTTTTGTTGAGAAATATTGAAAATAAAACATTTCCAGCAGACGACAAAATTTAATTCAGCGTAGTAAGGGTTAACCCTTTCAATCCTAAATAAATGGAATGGACTGATAGGTTAATTTTCCGACCAATCCAATGATTTCAAAATGGTTTTATGACTGGTCCATTTATAAACTATACACAAGTCTTTCTCGTAACGAGTCGTCTCCTCAGGATCTGCTCTTGTTGCATGCAATTTTCTTCTCTTTTTTTTGGAAAAAGATATCGCCCCTTCTTTATAAATAGACCAGGTGGTCGCGGAGTGGTAGGAGTGACAAATTTCCCGGTTGTATTTTTGTGGCTAGCATATGTATATATGTGTCGTAGCATGCAATTGATTGCACAGGTGGAAAACTCGGACCTATGGCACCAAAAAAATGCCTATTAAAAAAATCCCATTACCCCACCCACTTGGTTTCGTACAGTACCATATTCTATTTATAAAGGTGAGTATAAATATGGCTATTATAGAAAGAGCCCTATCTTTTCCGGCTCGCACAAACACAATAAACATCGATTAAATGTACGACTTCTGTCTCTGGCAATCGATAAAGGTATTAGGTGTGTGAATATACTCACTTCAAATCGCTGTTTCCAGCATTTATTCAGTTATTCGCTTTTTGTATACCCCATCCAAAGCGAAATTTGCGTGTACGAAAGAATCTCACACAGAATCGGAGGCCGTCCGGCGTGGATTATCGGTCATATTTGGCCGATAGCTGATCGCCAGCTCAAACTAATGACGTCCACCATGACCATATACATTAGAAACCCCAACCATACAACGTTCGTCCAATTGTGATCGTTCACCGATCTAAAAAACACTTTTTTTGTCTAATTTCGTTCATTATCTGGAACTGGGTCAATGCACCATCTTCCATAATACAAGCACCGAAGCGTCTATGTAAGAACATCTCTGATTGGCTAAACCTAAAAATAGATGCGAGGACTTTCCCTTTTCAGGGTTTCCGGAAGACATATTCGTGTGGACATATTTTGTCGTCTGCTGTTTATGTTTTCTTTGCCATTTTACTCGCCAAAACATGCGTTGACAGTACTTATTGGAAATGATTCTAAAGTGC
This sequence comes from Conchocele bisecta, assembly GCA_029237695.1. Classification (NCBI taxonomy): domain Eukaryota; kingdom Metazoa; phylum Mollusca; class Bivalvia; order Lucinida; family Thyasiridae; genus Conchocele; species Conchocele bisecta. Next base: position 90,420,797 of record CM055274.1, read on the forward strand.
TGTCAAACCATGTTTTTATTGAGAAAGAAGACAAACTATGAAAGGACAGCAGAAGACAATTTCGGTTCCCGCCTTTTAATGTTTAACTCTCGTTGCGTGTTTCAGTTCCACAAGAAATGGACGTGGACACCAAATGTCTTCTCATAGGCGCTCTATTCATGGTGGTAAGTCACGTCACCCGACAGGTGAATCATTTACCTGCTGGTGACTTAATTTTGCTTACTGAGAATTATGAAGTATTTGTGGATGTGACTGGAGAAATGGGGCTTATGTGTTTATGGCCAGTGTAGCTGGTGATCAAATAGCACACTATTTTAGTCTGATAACTATCTATATTGCATGTTAGAAGCATTTCGTGTGTTTCATTGATGGAATGGCGAACAGCGCCATCAGCACAGGCTTATATGGATCTACACTGGTCGCTAAACACATAAGCCTCATTTCTCCAGTCATATCCACAAATTGGGCGTGAATTGATATGTCTACATGTGTGTACTTATATTTATTGCACGGATGCGGCGAAATCCTTTGATCTCAGCAGCGCGGTAACCTGGTGAGATCACTCACAAGTTGAAGTAACAGATCGAGAAATGATAGAAATGTCTGTGTGATTAAATTGTCTGTCGTGACGCACAGGACGGGTATAAATGTAGGTTTGATCAAATGTTCGATTGGAAACAATGTTTTTTCTATGCAAAATGTTTCTTTACTGGCCGGGACGACGTAAAAGTGTATTTTGAACCCGATGTTTACTCCGGCGTTATATAGCAGTATTCGCCTCGGAAATGTTGCGTTTCTTTCACGACCAAGCAATGATGATATTTTTTTTAAAACAAAACAATCGATAGCTCGAAAACGCGTTGACATAGCGCATCGGGGAATATATCGTTGCGGAATACTAACATTGTCCCAACTTCTGCAATAGGTGACAATGATATAACTCGGTTGACGTTTCGTGAGAGTCCGTTGTCTCGAGGCCGTCCGGGTTCGGCCTATTAAAAACTTAGCAACCTTCTATAATGGAGTATATGGAGGGAGTAAACATTAATTGTTTAGCTTATTTTTTTTTCATTTATTGATGCTTTTAGGCATATTTAATGTATTTATAGACCTCGGTCTGTTACTTCAACCTGTGAGATCACAGTGACTGCAAGCGGAGTAATACGGTTATGTCATGTCGTGAACCAGCACGTGACCGCAAGCCATTGAGTGCACGTCTACGGAACGCTGAATGACAGCGGGGTAACCAAGGGGAGTGTATGAAAATAAATTTTGAAGTTATTGTATTTGTATCAAACTAAAAACAAAGTCTACAAAATATATCATATTTATCTCAGGTTTCCGCCGTATCCGTGCAATAAATTAGTTAGATAATGTCTTCTCGTTGAATGTGGTTAGTTAACAACGCGTGGGGGGATTTTAGGCGGCCGAAATACGTCTCGCCGATCGACTCGACGATTTCCGGCCCCCTAAATTTACCCCATGCACTGTTAACTAACCATATTCGACTCGAATACATTATCTAACTTATACATAATCGATAACATTGGGGATAGGACATAAATGATGGTTTAATATGATATTGCCGGGCGAGAAAAACGTGCACAGACCCGGGGCTCGAACCCCAGACCTCCGGTTTAGTACCATCGCTCTAATCGGCTGAGCTATAAATGGTGCACGAATACACATTCCCCCATAGTGAGTTACGCACCATGACATTATTTATTTTATTAAACGGGTTTACTAATTTCAAAAGAAACCCGGCCCTGTCGTCTTTTGAATGGCACCAGTAAACGATTGAAACTATGCCATTACAATGTGGATGTGTTATTTTGTTTCAGGATTACATGGTGTTCGAAGTGGCGAAGAACAACAACAAGTAAAACAACAGTTCGACAAGAACAACGGAGCAATCGAATGACAAACACATAACCAATACATTTAATTGTACCTTCGGACATCTGCGTAATTTACAATATTTTCCGTAAATGGCGTCAAAAGTTGACCAAATATTCCGCATGTACTGTGAATTTTTTTTTAACTTTTGACTTATTTTATGAAAAAAATTTGTTAAACGTATTTAATGAAATTAGGCAGATGTCCGAATGTACAAAATCCCATGGCGTGTCTCAAATGTACTGTGTACTACTACGAACCTGATATGAGGCCAGGGTTCACTTCATATAGGAATGAATGGCCTTTTTTGTGGAATTTATCGCGGTATTTATAGAAAATTGTAATTTGTTAAGGCCTCGTCCAGTATTCCCGCGACTTTTCCAAGTTTATATCCCCGATAAATTCCACAAAAAGGCCATTCATTCCTTATAATTCCAGCATTTGAAATAAATTCATCAAGTAAATGTGTTTATTTTCCGTTTTAAGAATTATTTTAACTGCACCTCACGGTTACGGAAAGTAGTTCGGCGTGGGAGTTTACTGGGATATAAATTTCGGACAGACACTTGCTACGGGCCAATAAAATGTTAGGGAATTGTGTAAATATTTTTGTGCTGGAATTATTGTTTAATAAACTTTCTCTTGCTCAAAATCAGAATGTTTGATTGGCTGGTAAAAGCTGAGCTTTGCTCAGTGTTGGCCAATCAAACTGTCTAATTTCTAGTGGGTTCGGAAAGTTTCATAAGCATCGTTAACCTTTTGACATGTCTTCCTCATACTCGAACTCAAGAAGTTTGATAGGTCGAAGCTGAGCTGTGTTCTTGTGAGTTTGATGGCGCCATTTGATTGATGGAAAAGTTTCCAAACTCGGTATGACAAGCTTGTATTGTCAGAAAAACTATATGTAATTGTTTATGTATTTCAGCAACATAACAATGATTTTCTTAAATGAGCATACGAATTATCCACAAAAGTATTTACGGAATGGTTAATAACAATAATGAAGTGGTTAGAATGTGATTGTGTCCAAGCAACGAACTATGTTCATATGTAGCGTTTTAACCCTTACTACGCTGAATTAAAAATGTTTGTCGTCTGCTGGAAATGTTTTATTTTCAATATTTCTCGACAAAAACCTGGTTTTGACAGCACATGAGAATCGTCTCCAGTGGAGACGATTCTCATGTGCTGTCAAAACCAGTTTTTTGTTAAGAATTAAAGCAAAAATGAAAAACAGCAGACGGCAATTTTCGTCAACAGCGTAGGAAGTGTTAAGTTAACTGAATCTAGGTGCATGCCAGTGGCGCAGCATACAATCCGGTGCTGGAGATTTGCATAATAGCTATATGACTAAATGTCGGAAAACGCTCACATACCTTCATCTGGACGATACTATTACTGGTGCACGGTGCCAGACATAGTACATACCGGTGTACTGTGATAGCAAGAGTATGTAGAGGATATTCCATCGTACATGCTTTATTATCGTGAAATAATACGCTCGTGTACGTCGGCTTCCGCGTAAACAACTCGTTCGCTTCGCTTACTCGTTGTTTACGCGGAAACCGACATACTCTCGTGTATTATTAGGTAATTATTCACCGAGCCTACCTGATAAACCTGATATCAAAAGTCGCCTGTTCTATTTATCAGATAAGTGTTCATGTTAATTATTATTAAAACTACAACTGTTATTGGCCAGAGAAAATATCATGAAGAGCTATTAGGAGATATTACACATACTTATAATCACATGTATACTTATTGTGATGTGACAATGTGTGTGTGTATGTACTACTGTCTGTTCCAAGTTTTGCTGCCGACGAACATTTGGCTATTAAACACATTAAATCTAAAAAATATTTAAAAGTAAGTACTTTTTCATCAATAACAAAAAAGTCTCCCTCCCTAAAAAAAATTATTATTTCATCAAACAAAAAAATTTGCGGAGGGTGACTCTTTTGTTATTGCTGAAAAAGTACTTTCTTTTAAATATTTTTTAGATTTAGTGTGTTTAATAGCCAAAAGTTCGTCGGCAGAAAAACATGGAACAGACAGTAGTACATACGACGAGACAGTAGTACATACGACGAGACAGTAGTACATACGACGAGACAGTAGTACATACGACACGACGAGACAGTAGTACATACGACGAGACAGTAGTACATACGACAAGACAGTAGTACATACGACGAACATTCATACTGAATGAGCCTCCAACTATGTTTTAAAAGATATAATAGAATTTGAACAAAATATGCTTTCCACAAGAATGGTATTTTGAATTGTGTCATAATTCTGACACTAATTCATTTGGAATAATTCATATTGACATCACTATATCACATTATCCTGTCCATTGTGTATCTATGGATGTATGGTGGCAGGTCGGTGCAATGCTGGGCCATTTATCCCGTCAACACAGTGTGTATGTGCTGTGAAACACAGTGCCGTGAAACAGTTTTGATATCTTGTTAATACGACCTAATCACTGCGTATGCATATATTTGGTTCGATTCTCCGATTTTGACGATGAACTGGGATTATATTTTGCATTTTAAAGCTATTTGTAGGTGTTGACAGGATAAATAGAATAGTAGGTTAGTACCGTGAATGGGAAACAAATATCTGTCGCGGCACGGAAACGGGATGGGCTCGGCAGAGCCTCGCCCATCCCGTTTCCTGAGCCTTGCCAGATATTTTTCCCATTCACGGCACTAACCTACTATTCTCTATATATTTATACTGCATACTATGAATATCTCTATGTACAATATTTACTATTATATTTATATTCGATATTTTCAAAACAAAACATAAGTAACCTAACTACCTGTATATATATTAACTGAATGATATTTTTCTGAAACATATTTGTAAATAGTGTAGAAATAAAATGTATTTCACCTGTACTGCGCAATTGTATTATAGTATTCAATTTCATTAATACACTGTCGATGGAATTCATTTTTCTATTTTTCCACTTGGCATCGTATTTTATGTCAATATATACTTAAGGCCAAAAGAAACTTTACAGTATATAAATGGTTCGATATTTCGTGAACAAGTATGTTTAAAAACCTGATGTAAACTTGTTTTAATGCTGAATATAATCTGCAACAACTGCACCAAAACATTAGATGCATGTGTTTAAACTTTAAAGAGATTGTGTAAACAATGAAAAGACAACAACACCATTCGTTTCAAAAACTGCAGTAAAGAGAACACACTTTCCTAGTCAATATTGATATCAAGAGCATAAAACGGATGTATTTTATGCTCTGGATAATCAATATTGACTAGGAAAGTTTCCAAATTGTGTTCTATTTACTGCAGTATTTGAAATGACGGGTGTTGTTGTCTTTTAATTGTTTACACATTACATTTAAGTAATGTTTTGGTGCAGTAGTTGCAGATTAGATGCAGCATTAAAAAACAGTTTACATCAGATTTTTAAACATACTTGTTCAAGAAATATAGAACAATTTATATACTGTAAAATTTCTCTTGGCCTAAAGTATAGATGTGCTCGATGAGAATTATATATTGCTTTAGATTTTTAGCCAGGTTTTTTGGAAAAAAATCCAGGCTATTGGATTGGCGAAAGCCGGGCGGGCGGGCGGCGGGCGGGCGGCGGGCGGCGTCCACAATCAATGTTAAGTTTTCGTGTTTGAGTCCATTTCTTTGTTACTGTACCACCTAGGACCACCAAACTTTCACAGCTTCATAATCAAGGGATGCCCACCACATATCACTATCCAACACAACATGTTACTTTTTTAACTTCACCCATTTTTTCCGCGTAGTCGACTTAGCCATTTTCAATGTTAAGTTTTCGCGTTTACAATGTTAAGTTTTCGTGTTTAAGTCCATTTCTTTGGTACTGTACCACCTAGGACCACCAAACTTTCACAGCTTCATAACCAAGGGGTGCCTACCACATACAACTATCCAACATGTGACCATGTTTTTACCTTCACCTATTATTTCTACGTAATTGACTTAGCCATTTTCAACGTTAACTTTTTAACGTACGTCTGGTTAGAGTTTTTTGGTTAAAACTTTTTCGTTATACTATATCTCTGCAACTGCTTCGCCCATTACCTTGAAACTTCACATGGGTGTTTATCATCATCCATATTTTCATTCTAACCTCCAACCGTGCGGCCCCTGTGCCCAATGTCAAGGTCAAATTACTTTGAATTCTTTTGTTAAAGTTTTTTTGTGTACTATATCTCTGCAACTGCTTCACCCAATACCTTGATACTTCACATGGGTGTTTATCATCATTGTCGCACCTGCTTGCGGAAAGCGCGATCCTGTGCCCAATGTCAAGGTCAAATTACTTTGAATTTTTTTGTTAAAGTTTTTTCGTGTACTATATCTCTGCAACTGCTTCACCCAATACCTTGATACTTCACATGGGTGTTTATCATCATTGTCGCACCTGCTTGCGGAAAGCGCGATCCTGTGCCCAATGTCAAGGTCAAATTACTTTGAATTTTTTTGTTAAAGTTTTTTCGTGTACTATATCTCTGCAACTGCTTCACCCAATACCTTGATACTTCACATGGGTGTCTATCATCTTTGTCACACCTGCTTGCGGAAAGCGCGATATCGTCGGCATTTTGGCATACGTCCGTCCGTTCGTCAGTGTGTCCGGTTAAAGTTTTTTGGTTAAAGTTTTTCCATCTACTATATCTATTTTTTTAGTGTCCATGCCTCGCCCCAAGGTGCGACATGCAGGCCACGGCCATCTAGTCTACAAAAAGTGGGTATAATTATGTTATCCAAGTGTCTATGCTTGGAGAAAACCTGGCCTTCGTGGCTTTGCCTCGTTTCTTGTTAGTTTGTACGTTTACATTCACTTATCCGTTCTGATTATGGTATTCCCCCCCCCCCCCATGCAGCAGGTTAAATGCGGGATTGAACCCGTTGGTCGGGCCTTAAGTGACCTTATCTGTTGATAGGCCGTTAATCACCAATTACATCAAATCACAGTTTAATAGCACAGTGTATTAAAACTCATAATGCACTCGTGTAATAAATATGCAAATGAGCCCGCTACAGACAATATGTTGGGTAATAAGTACAGCTTCAAACTATGATGATGTGCTTATGATGCAATAAATAGAAGCTAACATTTGTGTTGATTTAATATGTTTGCTAAACTTGTTGGCTGATTTCAAAAGAAACTCAGCATAGCCTCGTTTCTTATGAAATCAGTAAACTCGTTTAAAAATATCTTAATATGATGTTTACCAAACTTGTTGGCGGATTTCAAAAGAAACTCGACAAGTCTCGTTTCTTATGAAATCAAGTAAACTCGTTTAATATATATCTTAATATGATGTTTACCAAAATTGGTGGCTGATTTCAAAAGAAACTCGTCATAGCCTCGTTTCTTATGAAGTCAGTAAACTCGTTTAATAAATATCTTAATACGATGTTTATTAAACTTGTTGGCTGATTTCAAAAGAAACTCGGCATAGCCTCGTTTCTTATGAAATTAAGTAAACTCGTTTACTAAATATCTTAATATGATGTTTACTAAACTTGTTTGCGGATTTCAAAAGAAACTCGGCATATCCTCGTTTCTTATGAAGTCAGTAAACTCGTTTAATAAATACCATATTAAGTAATCGCTCATGTAAGATCCTCTATTTATCGCATACATTTGACGTTCACAGTTTAATATCACAGTGTATTAAAACTCATAATGCACTCGTGTAATACATATGCAAATGAGCCCGCTACAGAAAATATGTTGGGTAATAAGTACAGCTTCAAACTATGAAGATGTTCTTATGATGCAATAAATAGAAGCTAACATTTGTGTTGATTTATGAAATCAGCTATGTTTCAGAATCAATTTCCAAAATTTGTCGTGTTTCGACTCCTCCTCCAGTGGTTCTCCACTTCGTTTTTCCCCATGTTAGATTCCCATAGAGAACTCATTTTTTCATAATAAAATCAATATTTGAGGAAATTTCACGAAATAAAAAGAAGGCTCGTTCTTAAATTTTGGCTAAAATTTAATATTATCGAAAGAAATATGGTTTTTGCATTGTTTATATGCCCGTAAAATTTGGGCAGGTTTCGTGAAACAGACAGTAGTATTACATTTAATTGTTTGTTACAGGAATGGTGCACATATCCAGACACATGTACTATATTCGTCCCGTATATTCAAAGTGGGAAATCGTCATATACATTCATTTTGATAGTCAGATATTCATAATCAATAAAATGTGAAAAATATGTTGTTTGGCTTTTTGTTCTTGATATATGTCATGGACATACTAATTGACATACAAAACAAGCAGATAATATACCCTGGCTATATGCCTTGCTGTCAGAACCTTTTTTGTTGAAGATTTTCAAAATATTTAATAAGTGTGTTAATGAACGGATCATGTCTTCAAACACGAACTAACTTTTGGCGAATAGATAGCGAATTTCATAGACTTTCACAAATGGTAAGTAATACCAAAAAATAAAATGGTCATATATGATATAAATTATCGTATTACCTCTGGTGCTGTTCGCAATACAATGTGAAAATATTACATCCTGGTCACGGCACCATAAATTATTTCTTTTCATCTGGTTAGTGTGACAAAATTAAATCCGTAGTATTACAATGTAGGTGTCATTCGTTGTAAACTCAGGGGCGGATCTGGAAGGAGGGGGTCCGGGGTTGCATTGCACCCCCCCCCCCCACCTCGTTCAACCACGGAGTTTACATATATCACCGTTTACCACCAGTTGGAATCTGAATTTAAATGCCGTAAAACACAGGAAAGTGCATTTCGAAGAGCTCGAAAATGGAATAACCCCCTAGTTGCGAACGCTAACTATTGCAATTACTCCCGTACCGTCCGTAGCTAGCTACGGACTGTACGGGAGTAGATTGCAAGAGTTACCTTCGCAACTAGACAACCCCCCCCCCACCCCCCCCCCCCCCCCCGTTCCCAAATGCTGGATCCGCCCCTGAATCATTTACTACTATCACTTTAAAATACAGAACAATGTACCCAGAGGAGACCCAAGAACCCACGTAAAGAAGAAACTAACGCGATACATTATGATAAACACATGCCACGCCCACATCGGTGGTCGGGGAGCATTCGACGCGGCACAAACATGCACTCCATGACCAGCGGACGGTGTGCTCATAGGTTGAACTTAACGCACCGAGGTCTATAAATACATTAAATATGCCTAAATGCATCAATAAATGGAAAATAAAAGCTACATGTAAACAAAAAGTTTTACTCCCTCCAAGTATATATGGAGGGAGCAAAAAAACCCAGTGTTTACCTTACTTTGTTTTCATTTATTGATGATTTTATGCATATTTAATGTATTTATAGACCTCGGTCCGTTACTTCAACCTGTAGGTGTGCTGTCCCAAAAGGAAAGCATCAGTGCGTGACATGTATTTAAATAGCAAACAAACGCAACGAAAGCTCCACAACAACAATCCCCTCTATTAAATAATAAGAAAATATCAATAATAGCAGGAACAAATCACAATGCAGTACAATACATGCAGACATTACAGCAAGGGTGCCGCCTTGGAACGGCCAGTGAACAAAACAGTCCATGGTGGTACAGTGCAACATCTCTACAACAGCCACCCATGGGAAGACGTAACACTGGTTGTTGTAGAGAGGTGGCTGTTGTAGGGAGGTTAATGCTGAATTAAACGTTATCGTCCGCTGTTTATTTATTTTCTTTGATAATTCTCATAAAATACATGCTTTGACAGCATTTTAGAATCATTTCCAATGCAAATGATTCTAAAGTGCTGTCAAAACATGTTTTAGTGAGAAAGAATGCAAAAGCAACATCAGAGGACACTGTTCATGCTCAGCAGTCTAAGGGTTAGATATAGAGGAAACATCCATTTGGGATATAAAATAGCGGCTGTTACAGAGAGGGTGTTGTTGTAGAGAGGTGGCCGTTCGGGGAGGTTCGACTGTAGTTGGTTAGCTCTGGTTGCACTGGCATCGTGTCGTCGGTGGCGGAACTGCGGGCGGCTCACATGGCTAGGATACAAACAAACAGGACAATTTCGTATTGACGCGATCGTTGTGCAGTTAAAACGATTTAGCTATCACGTGATGTGAATGTGAGAAGTATGCCACTATACCTAGCAAATCTGTTACCGCACATGCGGCACGCTACCGGCCTTGTTCCGGTATGCGCCAATGTCGCGTGTCTCTGTAAATCACGTCTGCTGGTGAACATCTATGTATGTAGCACGTTTACGTAATGCACCGGGGGGGGGGGGGGGACACACCCAGGGGATTTAGACATACTGCATTTTGTTTGTCTAAATCCCACCCCTGGAGCACAAACAAGATGCTGTATGTGAGGTGTGCCGGAGGCATAAAAATCCCCTACAGTCCCGGTATGTAAAATCCGGCCAATTCTATTTTCCGGATGGCGGTCTCATCGTACCTGTCAACATCCCACATTTCGGGAATCACCCGCTGTCTGAAGTCCCTTATATGCACACCCCATCCCCCACCACAAAAGAAAACAAAATTAAACATTGCTATGTGCCTAACCTTGTATCCGTCTGAGCGGGTCGGGTATATATGAAGATATTACGCCTTTCGCGACTGGGCAGGTGACCAGACGCGACTGACGGCTATGCGGTTATCCATATACCAGTATGTGGTTATGACTGGAGAAATCGGGCTTATGGGATTTGTGACCTGATCAAATAGCACACTCATGTAGCCTGATAACGGTATATACATGCTTGTTTTAAGCATGACTGGTGTTTCATTTGTGGAATGGCGAACAGTGCAGATCACATAACATTTAGCCGGCACAATCGAGTATGCAAGCAAAAACTGAAATTAACCCTTTCACACGTAACTATTCAACGTTGGGTTTTACATGCAAATATTTGGAGTACGTAAATAATTATCTTCTTTAACTAGTTGATCTGTCATATCTTACTCTCCGTGTCGCTACACTTGGGTGAAACTGTTCGATGACCTTTACATAGATAGCCGATATGCCAACACAATGCACCGTATATTACACACTATAATAATACCATGTTCATATATAGGTCATGTGTACGTGTATCCGATCGCAAATCAGCACATATCTTTGAAACCAATGCTACATTCCTATGAAATACGCCCTTAATCCCTTCACCCCTAAATATACAAACTTGTGGTTTTTTTTCAAGTTATTTTTAGATTAGTCCATTAATGAGAAAACGCGGATACTTTTTTTAGAATTAAACACTGAGTTGAGTTGACAAATGCTGCCGGCCCTGATGAGACGTCTCGTTAGAAGCCGACACATTTAATGGATCGAGAGTGTTTGCACATGTTGGCTTTACATGGTCTTTTAATAGGGTTAAATGTTTAACTCCCGGGTTATCGTTTATATGACAACACTGAGATGCGACTCGAATTACTACGGACCTCCGCAGGGAACATGGACATTTTTTTATTAATTCGTTCTCACGATATAACAATTCTTTCCCTCGAATTAACAATTCGTTCCCAGAAAATGACAATTCGTTCCCTCAATTTAACAATTTGTTCCCTCGAATTAATAATTCGTTCCCACGATATAACAATTCGTTCCCTCAATTTAACAATTCGTTCCCTCGAAGTAACAATTCGTTCCCATGATATAACAATTCGTTCCCACGAATTAACAATTCGTTCCCGTGGGAACGAATTGTTATTTCGCGGGGAACGAATTGTTAAATTGACGGAACGAATTTTCAATTCGTGGGAACGAATTGTTAATTCGTGAGAATGAATTGTTATTTCGTGGGAACGAATTAATAAAAAAAAGAATTCTACGTCCCCTGCGGGGTTCCGTAGATTACACGTAACCTATATATTATCATGCAAGCTATATGTTGTTATGTGTCATCAGAGTAAATGTATGCATATGTTATTGTTATTCGAGCGCTGGCAAACAATTATACAACTAACATCCAAATTTGAGGTCTTACAGCTTTTATGCAAATGAGCATATGTCGGTCGCAGCACATATTTTGCGGGTTGAACTTTTTAATATATTATTTTTACCTTACACACGCGCTATTTAACGAAACATGTATGTGTTGTATACACGATGTAGTATGTATGCTCAGAGGGAAAAGAAGCAGGCCCATCATCATCAGCATAATGTATTACGGACACGTCGTCTTCACTTATGTTCAATCCGGGAAACAGAAATAATCCCGTCAACACAGTGCGTATGTGCCGTGAAACACGGTGCAGTGAAACAGTTTTGATATCCTGCCAATACGACCTAATCACTGCGTATGCATATGTACGTTTCGATTCTCCGATGTTGAGTATGCGACTGGGGTTCTTTTGTTTTTCATTTAAAGACAGTTTTAGTGTTCATGGGATAAATAGAATAGTATGTTAGTGCCGTGAATAGGGAAACAGATCTGGTGCGGCACGGAAACTGGATGCGCTCGGCAGAACCTCCCCTATCCCGTTTCCTAAGCCTTGCCATACTATTTTGTTCCCATTCACGGCACTAACCTACTATTCTATATATGTATTATGACCTGCAAACGTGTCATATCATCTAAAAAGAACCATTTGGAAAACGGTGGAATTTGTAACGCTATAGCGGATGTAATCATTTCCAAATTTGCAAGTATTAAGTAAGCTTGAAAAACAACATAAACTGCCGAAGATATTTCATTTTATTATTGTACTTAACCATTTTAACGCCACATACCGTAGTAATTATTAATTCAATATTTGAAAACACTGCTGCAGATCCACATGAGCTGACTCGTAACGAATACTTTTAGAATGTACAGACGAAGTCGAACACATACAGGTGCATGCATATAACCTGGAAACTGCAGACATCTTAATTAGTATAGGCGATTTCTTATTTGTAGTTCAATGCTATACACTATGCACTATTACCATGATTACTAATGGTATTTTGTAAATAATTTGCCAAACACCACTCGCTGACAAGAGAAGTGTACTTTCATATGCTTGACACGACGGTCATTTTGAATGTTTACGTGGGTGTATATACAGTCCAATTATTCAGTACGGTACAGAAATCTCTAAAACATGTAAAGGTGTGCCAAATGTCACATGTCACGCTATTATTCAGTACATGTATTTAATACATGTATTTAACATAATAACAAGTCGTGTTACATCGACTACAATAAATGAATGGATTTATGATTTCATCAATGAAATTAAACGTTACTTTTTCGGTAAAGTATAACATTTATAGCAATGGCAACACCAGCCCCGCATACACGGGTATCCTACAATTTCCTGGGAAACTCGGGACTGAAAGTATCAAACATCTGTTTGGGATCTTTGACATTCGGGAAATTTCCTGGCAATGCGGTAAGTGTATGAATGTATCTGTTTGTGTGTGCGCTCATATGTAGGATCGTGTAGTCTGCAGCTAGTTGTACATAGGCCATTTAAAGGGTCATATCAGGATATTTTTTTTTTAAATACTATAAAATATTTTATATAGATATTCAGTCACATGTATGACGCTACTACATTTGAAGCAAAAGGTGATATTCTATAATGTCAGCCATTAATCGACAGCTGCAATATTAACTATTATGTGTAGAATAATATGTCTCAACCGTCGTCGTCATCGTCGTCGTAGTGATAAAGAATTTGGGAATTACCAAACGTAATCAATTTCTCGAAATATAGGTCACGTCCATCAAAACTGACGACGCATGTGCCCTGATAGCTTAGTCGGATGTTTGCTAAAGGTCATTTAGTAGCTTCCTCATATTGATAGCTAACCCTGAGTCATTCGAGCTACCTTGACCCATTGGCATTGGTAGTGGGTGAGACACTCCCTGGCGAGCGCCTTGTTGTACAAAATGTAAACACACGAGGTTGAAATTGAAACACATCTTGCCGGGAAATCAACAAATACCTCTGGTGGGATCAATGTTACTCACGGTCGAATGACGCTCTTCATTTTCTGAATATTATACCTGTCATATATTCAAATAACGGACCGCTGAATAAGGTCGCCCATTTGTTTTGACGCCATTTTGACACTCCCACTGGTTTTGACGCCATTTTCGACATTCCTCCGGTAGAACCGGAAGACACCCCACGGTTATGCCTATATGCGATACCGATATAACCGTTGGAGTGATTGGTCGCCGTGAAGAGGGGATTTGCCATTCGGAAACCCTTGGACCATTCCGTAAATCGGGAACACTAATCGTATCAAATATGGCGTCGAAAATAAAATGGCGTCGATAAGGATCGACGCCATTTCATTTTCGCCGCCATATTCGATTTTGTACTTCGCGGTACGTTTTGGCGGAACAGAACCCGGAATGATGCATCTGTGGCCAGGATTGGACTTTCTTTGATACGGCCCAGTGCCATTATGTTTGCATCAACCCTTAAAATCACGTGCCGCCGGTTGAGAACAGGTACCTGTGAGACCAACAAAGCCCCAGGGCAGTCTGCGCATTCATGCAGTCGGGTCAGGGCTTATGCCGTTCGCCATTCAGTCAATGAAATATAATTTGCATCATTAAAATGCTTAGATCCTTATCCGACTGTGACAGAGACACAAACATAATCCTTGGACTGTGTGAGTGCATGACGACCAGTATTCAGTTGTCGCATTGTATATAGTTTCCAGTTTTGGCTTATGCATGTACACAACACGTGGACAACGCATGACTGCGAGGATGTGATAGTTGTTAGATCACGGTTGTCCGCATGTACGATCGACTCGCGGATTATCTGATTTACAATTGAGAATCCACGCCCCTCTAAACGTAAATCCAGGATCCACCACTGATCAAAATGCATCTTGATTTTCATGTTTTCAGTTCTTTGCGAATCCGAGACAATCCGATGAAGAACTGTCGCACAGACTCTTGGACCGATTCGTGGAGCTTGGCGGCAACTTTATTGACACGGCTGACATCTACGCATTCGGCGAGTCGGAAAACATTATCGGAACTTGGCTGAAGAAGTACGTACGGTACCTAGTTTGGGGCGTTTGCTACATTGCAAGAGCGGATCTGGAGAGGGGGGTTCCGGAGTTGCACCCCCCCCCCCACTTCAGCCACGGAGTTTACATATATCACAGTTCAGTTTACCACCAGTTGGAGTCTGAATTTAAATGCCGTAAAACACAGAAAAGTTCATTTCGAAGAGCTCGAAAATAGGACAACCCCCTAGTTGAGAACGGTAACGTAGCTGTTGCAATTACTCCCGTACCGTCCATAGTTAGCTACCCTCCCCCCCTCCCCCCCCCGTTCCCCAAATGCTGGATCCGCCCTGCAGTGTCCCATATGTGACACTGACGAACGACTTGTGGGCATCGAATAAACAGCCACTAAGTAATCGAAGGAGTATCAATCTTATTTCTACAGACTGCTCAAACCATGCAATTATTGGCTAACCGATGCAAACGACGACTGTATGACCATGTATTCTAGCTTTGGAATGCGACTGATGACAATGTCATCATTAAGCTTTTCAACAACAAAAACACCCAAGATGGCCGCCAATTTTTTAAAAGGGGTTCGACTTTCAGCTGTGAAGCAACTGAAATCTGTAATGCTTAGGGTTCCAGGGACCACTTACATATTTCGGTTGTAGAAGCCAAATTATAAACTCTGGAATGTTTGTACAACAACTAGCGGATGCACACGCTGATCTGGATGTACTTTGGTCGCAAAACCGATAGTTGCCATTTCTCCAGTCACAGCCACGTATACAAGATGCCATGTTTCAGGCAAGACCGGAACCAGATGGTCATAGCAACAAAGGCGAGGATGCGACTTGACGACGGCCGGAATCCCAATCTGATTGGCCTAAGTCGGCGCCACCTGACGGCGGCATGCGAGGCGAGTTTGGGGCGACTGAAGACTGATTACATAGATCTATACCAGGTGGGCGACAAATGAGACGAGCCGTGTTATTTTGTACCTTAGAAAAAGTTCCAAATTTCCATAAATTACGTCGAAAATTAAAATGCCGATTTAATGCTCAAAGCAAATGCGGAATAAAATTCCACATTTGCTATTATATGAAAATGTTGTCAACTTTCGACATCATTTATGAGGGATGATCAATAAATTATAATAATAGTGATGTATTTTCATTATCTGTACTTTTTGACAGTGCTTTTCAGAACAAAAACACGCGCTTTTCATAAATAGACTGGTGTGAAAATAATTTTGTGATGATTCGATTAGTTGGAAAATGAACAGATAACAATCGATTTTAGTTATGTAGGGGTGAACGTGTCAAATATTACTTCAGGCGCACACCTGGGACAATGCCACGCCCATTGAGGAGAGCCTGCGGACATTTGACGACCTAGTCCGCTGTGGAAAGATAAGATACTACGGGTTTAGTTCCCTCACTGGTTGGCAGATGCAGAAAGTCGTGGACACCGCCAAACGGCTGGGCCTCAATAACTGTATAAGCCTACAGGTACGGAAGTATATTATATACCTACATCAGTACATGAAATACATAGCTATGCGATGTAAACACGTCCAATGTATATAGGCTAATTTGCTTGGTGGGGTACATGTATATAATAAATAGAGCATTCATAATTATGTTTGCAATGAAGATGACCCCGTCTCTCGTGAAATATGGACATTTCACCACCACAGGTTGAAGTAACGGACCAAGGTTCATACATACATTAAATATACATGTACATAGAAGCATCAATAAGTGGAAACAAAATAAGCTAACAAAAAGCTATCTCCCTTTTATAACACATTACCAAGGTCGATGTTTTTAATGAGCCGTGCTCGGATTGCCTCGAGACAACGTACCCTCACGAAACAGCCAACCGATTTATAGCATTGTCACCTATTGCAGAAGTTAGGCAAATGTTAGCCCTCCGTAATGAATTATTCCCCGATTAGCTATGTCAAAGTGTTTTCGAACTATGAATTATTGTGTTCAACAAAATTCTGCATTTTTCTCTAGTCGTAAACATTACCTTATAGTTTTCACTACTTTCTAAGCCAATCGCTGGGTAGTATTGTGCTTCACTTATTTCACATATTGCAACGTTAACCCCAATGAGTTATATATTATCAGATTTAATGATTAACCATTCAACAGGAAATTGAAAATCAATTCTCAAATGGGACATTGCATTGTACACTTAGCTTAACTATAAGTATGTTATTGATCACTATTAATTCCTTAAAAATCCAACATGTGAACAATAACGTATATCTATTTTAGCAACAATACAGTTTACTGGAAAGAGACTCGGAACACGAAGCATTTATGGTTTGCAGGAACGACGGCGTAGGAATATTAACTTGGGGCTCGCTAAATTTGTAAGTACATGTACCATTATATGTAATTAGGTTCTCTTGAGGCCATGCTTGTAATGTCAACCTTAGTGCTCAGTTCCTGTGAAACACCCCTTCACAATTGTAAAAAAAAGTTTGGGAAACATTTTTTCTATTTTTTTAAAAAAGAAATTGCGCAAGTTTTTCACAATTTTGTAAAACATCGCGTGATTTTCTTGCTATTTATGCAATTATTACACTTTTTTTCCTATTTTTTCTCACAATTTTCGTGAAAATCGCGCTTCTGTTTCACACGGTATAACAACGTTTTTATCTGAAAGATATATACAGTCAAACCAATAAATAAAGGCCAGCCATGGGAAGACAATAATCTTTGTTCACAGTTTCAGATATGTAGTAATTGAATAATGGTAAAACAAAAGTGTGGCTGCTATAGACAGGTACTTGCTATTCAGAGGTGGCCTGTATCATAGGGTCGACTGAAAATGCATTTCACTGTAAGGTGGACCGATCCACAGGTGGAAGACTTAAGACTCGGACATGTGACACAAAACAATGCCCATTACAACAAATTCATCACCCCACCCACATGGTCGCATGATACAGTAATATCTTCTATTTATAGAAGATAATGAGACCAAGTGGATGTGTTAATGGATTTAAATAGGAAATAGTACTGTATGAGACCAAGTGCGTGTGGTAATGGATTTTTTTGTAATGGGCATTTTTGTTGTGTCACAGTTCCGAGTCGTCCACATGTGGACCGAGCGTGACCTCTCAAACCATGTATTGTATCTCCCTGAAACATGTTCTTTATTATCATTTACAGCGGGGTTTTAACGGACAAATTCACACGCAACGAGAGCCTGGATCCAACGGGGAGTCGTATAGGGCTCGTCGATGAAATGGGACCAGAGGCAGCGTCTGCGCTCGCAACCCCATACTGGCCCGATGTCTGCGGCGACGACAACTGCTGGAACATCCTCGCTGTATTGAGAGATATTGCACAGGCGCACCGTTTGTATAAAGAGGGTATTGCATGATGAGTGATGATTTAAAATGATATTTATTTAACAAGTTTACTAATTTCTTAAATGAAAGCAGTCAGTATTTTTACATTGAATAATACTGTTGTAAACAAGAACCCACTCTTCCAACATTTCGGCACAATGTCATCAATAAATTAGTATAGTGATTCAGGACCTGCCCTGTTCGTCATTACATCAATGAACCAGCCGGCATTCTTCTAACAAGTAATATAGATCGTTATTAGACTACACGAGTGTGCTATTTGATCAGAAGCGATACTGGTCCATCATTAAATTAGCCCTCACATGCTCCCAACCAGCCTCCCGCCCGGCGTAGAGAGATACCAGCATACAAATATTTCCGCCAGGTAGGACAGTATGCCAGGTGGCGCTCCGCTGGTTGCTACAGAAGGATGCCGTATCCGCGGTGATTGTCGGGGCGACGTCACTCGGCCAGCTAGAGGAAAATATGGGCGCGTCGTCCGGCTGGGCCCTGACACAGGACGAGGTAACTATAGATATTAGATATTGAAAAAAAAAAAAAAAAAAAAAATGCGCAATCAGTACCGTCCTTTAAGGCAATTATAAATAAAAATGTTACAAAATCACCCATCTTATACAATATAGGCTGCAGACAAGGACAAGTACTTCACGCCCGTCTTCGTTTGTCATGCAGTTCCTTGAATTATGACCTTCATCGTAGATCTATAGTTGATTCTCCAAATTGTACTTGTGGTTCGGTAGAAACAATCAATCATTTTCTACTATATTGCGAAAACTATCAACGTCAAAGACATCTTCACTTAACAGACATTCCGTGTCCACCGATAGCCAACAATCTTCTTTATGGTAACGAACGATTATCATTTGAACAGAATACCACCGTATTTTTGCAAGTGCACAAATATATAATGTCTACAAAACGCTTTTAGGCCAGACTAAAGTAATTAAATTCCTAACTAAATATTACTAACAGATAGGCGTATACATAATAATGGCTCGTTTTCAACTCGATTTCAAACCAGACAATCAAAAACAATCAAGTATAGTGGTCCAATTGTCACATATATATCAAAGACTTGTATACAACCAGACACTCTGTTGCTGCGACTTGTAAGGTAATTGGATCTTCAACCAATGACAGGCTGTTGCCTCTGATAGATTGACTGCGTTCGCAGCGAGCGCGGGGTGTTGGCCTATTGGTGATTTGATATATTTGGTGTTGGTATTATAGAACATATTTATCACGTGTATGCTCCATTTTTCATTTTCAGTGATCATAAGATGAACAATATTAAACTATTTCCTGCCACTGTTCAATAACTATTGTGTAATATTGGGCACCCTGCTGAGAACAAGGCCCTTACGACATACGCGACCAGCGTGGACCCATGTCAGCCCGCTCATCCGAGCGGTCTGCTCAGGGCGTACACTGTTCGTTTTCAGCTAATGTTGTAGCAATAATCACACCAGCAAGGCGAAGTACATGCAATCGTACTGTGTGAGGTACAACAAACAAAATATATCTCCAAGTATCGTCAATTAACGCAATTGTCGTAAGGTCTCTTATCTCAGCCGGCGGCCCATCAACTGTCAAGGAGAAGAATTCACATAAGCTTTTACGAAGCTTGTTTTTTAATCCTTTTATCACTTATCTTGTATATATGTAACCTGCTATATATGAAATAAAATATTGTTTAAACTAAAATATCAGGCTAGGTAAGTGTCTATTGATGTCACTTTTATGAGACAAGGCTAGAAAACGCCGAAGAATTCCAAGGCTCACATAATTCCGAGGCCCACCGAGGAATTTCTACAGTTTCCGAGCCGAGCCTGATGAAGTTGATATCAAAATATACTGGCATCATACTGCATGTATTATTCTATTTATCAGGTAACGTTTTCGACAGGTGAAGTGCAAGAAGTGAAAGTGAATGTGTTTAACGTTACAGCAACAGAAAAAAAATCATATAGGAACGGGACTTCTGTTAGGCGAGGTTTGAACCCACAAGCTCAGGTGGAGGAAGTCAGGTGTTCTAACCCCTAGGCCACAACCAGTCCCTAACGGATGGACAAATATAATATGGTTTTCGACGAAAAGAATGCGGCTTGTTT